>VONZ01000026.1:2490000-2927694 GCA_012976165.1 Labeo catla
GGTTTAGTCACATTTAGTGCATAACCTAAAAGATGAAGACATTTTAAAATAGTCTCGTCTTTATGTATTGTAGAAATATTAATAGCCTCATTCTATAGTCTTGAAATTAATGCCCACAAAGAACTTGAATGGACGGTGTGACTATATATAATTCTCACATTGACCTTACGCTGCTCTGTGAGATAAATAAAGACAAATCACATTACGGCATACGTAATTAAAAGTATGTCCTCCGTGCACACGAGGCCCACGGCTGAGCCAGGAACTCTAATTAACGTGTAGATTACAATTTTAATGCACGGCAGTAAAATGAGCTGACGTGGACGGGCGCTATCCATGTAATGAGACTTGCACAATTTACAGAGGCTGACTATCACTTTGTGTTTTATACTGTGTTTCTCGTCGCATCGTGTTTTCATCGTCGTCTTCACTTTTAGCGGTAGATTGCTTTTATCTTTAGCTTAGAGAATCGTTTCATGGTGACCACTACGTTTTCCTTTTGGAAAATGTTTTCATCATATAAAGCTGGAACTTGTTTGGCAGGGTCGAGTTGATCTTTGTGTTGCTTTAATTTTTAAGGGAATCTCACAAAAGCTGTCAAGAATGTCTTCGTGCCATGTTTGACTCCCAAATGAAATGAAGAAATTCTGTTACATAAAGACAATTAAAGCATTAAGACAATTGTAGGCCCTTCTCCACAAATTCTCATTAACATAATACAAAAAAATAAAATTAATTAATTCATTAATAATAGTAAATTTATATATATATATATATATATATATATATATATATAAATAATAAATTGTAACTTAAATATTAAAATGTATCATAATTTTCTCATAAAAAATGTAAAAAAAAATTCACTTTTAAATAAAATATATCTAAAATGTGGCTAAATAAAACTATATATGATACATTTGAATATTTAAATTAGAATTTATATATATATATATATATATATATATATAATTCATTATAATGTATTATTAATATATATAATTAATTATATTAATTAATTAATAATATAATAAATTCTAATAAATTCTAACTAAAATATTTAAATGTATCATAATTTTCTAATTTAAAAAAATTACTCAAGTATATATATATATATATATATATATATATATATATATATATATATAAAATAAAAACGATATGATACTCCCAATATTTAAGTTAATATTTCTAATAACATTTCTAATAAATTCTAACTTAAATATTCAAATGTATCAATTTACACATAAAAATCACTTTTAAAGAATAAAATATATATAAAATTACAACAAAATAATACATTTTTATATATATATTTATTTAGATTTATTTATACACACACACACGAAATTATAGAAATTATAACCTTTAGCTTATAGAATATAATTTGAAGTATTTTGCTGTATTATATTTTATTTAAAAGTGATTTTTTTTTTTTAAATTATAAAATATATGATTTTTTTTATTACGAAGTAATACATTTTTTAATTTTTTTAAAATAATAAAATAAATATAAAATGTGGCAAAATATATATATATATATATATATTTTTTTTTTTTTACGGAATAGTATTCATTCACTCATATTAATTTTGGCTAATTTTCCGTATGTAATATATAATTTAATTTTTTTTTCTTTTGATTTTGGTGTGAAAATGTGTCCTGGAAATGTTTTTTGACTGGCTTTGTGAGATTCTCCTTGCTGTATGATTAGAAAATTAGTTGTTTTTACATAAAATATATATAAAAAAAAAATATGATGGCAGTACATGAGAATTATATCACAGCACTAAAGGCCTGTTTAGAGTGGTCTGGATAGATTTTAAGAGGCTTAGAAAACCACTCCATTTACCAAGCCGAAGAGATGCATATTTGTGTTAATGCTCTTGGATATTATGTTTACAATATTTGAATATGTTTTGATGCTTTGGTTCTAGTAGTCATTGAAGAAGTCCTAAAAGATGAAGCCAACTGCATTTTAACACGAGAGACTAGATATAAATATGGCAATTTGAGGCATTTGATTCTTCAAAATCCATGATGGCAGATAAATGATTATAGATGAAATAAACTACAAAACTAGTAAGACTTATGTTACTCTGCCATAAATATCAGTGTAATTCTCGCTTTTTATTTATGTTATGAGTTTGTGTGCCAATTTTGTTCATGTACTGACTCTCATGACAATGAAAACTTGTTTTAGACATTCCCTTCTTATTATTACGACTGGCTTTTCATCAGAACAAGGCAGACGGTTCATGCAGTGTAACTGAACTAGAATGGCTTGGTGTAATTTATTTGGACTTTTTGAGCCAAGTCTATGAGTTATTCATTTTCTGTAAAGGGAATATGTACGATATGCAATTCCTGAAGATCATGTTTTGGATTTGATATGAAAGGATTTGCCTTTTATCAGCACATCACTAAGAATGTATCTCGTGCTTTTTATACCTTGTGTTAATTGGGTAGAAGAGGGACAGTTCGTCTTTGCTTTAGAATAATTAGGGTTTTGCATTCTGTGCTATTATTACTACTGCAACAGTATTTGCCTGACCTCAATTCTATTTTTAAAACATGCTTATGTAATTTTAGATAATACTTGACTGTAAAAACTGACCTTAAAGGGGATGTTTGCTCTTCATTAACTTCAGAAGAATAGCATTAGGGAATAATCTATTACCTTTGGTGGTTCAGCCAAGCGTGTTCCCATTATCAATGGAAAACTTTGTCTCCAACTTTCACTTTTCTCCACATTATACCTTTCTAGTGCTGCAGGCTTCACCGAGCGGGAAACGGGTCATTAGCTGAAACGTCTCAAAGCTTCAATCTCATTTTAGCAGTGTCTGAACTTGGAAATGTTGGAAACAGGGTTTACAGCCACAAAGCAAAGATAAGTAAAGTTATGTCTGTAATAAATGGTGTAAACAAATATTGTTCGGATACTTTCAGGTGTCATGAAGTTATGATGTTCTTTCTTATGTAAAGTTCTTTTACATAATAAAGTCATTAGATTTAAAAGCTATTGAAACCTTAAGTGTGAACATGATTTTTTTTTTTTCTTATGCTCACTAAGGATGCATTTATTGATTAAAAATTACAGCTAAAATTGGGAAATATTATTTGAGTTTCAAATAACTGTTTTCTATCTTAATATATTTTTAAAATATAATTTATTTAT
This sequence comes from Labeo catla, assembly GCA_012976165.1. Taxonomy (NCBI): domain Eukaryota; kingdom Metazoa; phylum Chordata; class Actinopteri; order Cypriniformes; family Cyprinidae; genus Labeo; species Labeo catla. The sequence continues at coordinate 2,493,179 of VONZ01000026.1, forward strand.
GTAATGCAAAGCTGAATTTTTAGCATCATTACGCCAGTCTTTAGTGTCACGTGATCCTTCAGAAATCATTCTAATGTGCCGACTTCTCCTCGAGAAACATTTCTTATTATCAATGTTAAAACAATTGTGCTGCTTCATATTTTTGTGGAAATATTTTTTTCATGATTCGTTGATGAAAGTTCAAAAGAACAGCATTTATTTGAAATATTTGGAAAAAAAATAGTGAAAAATAAAAAAAAAAAAAAAAAAAAAGTAAAAAAGTAAGTGTTTCTTTTTCATTCAACATTTATTTTTAACTAGCTTGTGTAATGTTGGTTTGATTTGATCTGGTTTTGTATCCTGTTTGGTTTGGTACTACCCAGCTGCCCTGTATTATTTTAAAATCAGAAGAAAATAATTCACAAAATCACAAAAAAATACAGTTATTTCAAAACCTTTTGGTCTTTTTTTTATTTCTTTCATACAGAAATAGTGAGTGAAAAGTCACATACAACATATATTGTTTAAACACTGAAAACTGTCCAAAAGAATGCAAGCTGTGAAAGTCTGTCAAAAACTTCGTAAAACGACATTCAATTGCCAGTAATGAACTATGTAATGAACTGTCCATGAATACTGGAGATATTCTCTTATGTAAGAGTGTCTTCACTTCTGATGTACTCGCCGATATCAGCCTGATGGAAAACCACTATGGACATGGGGTCGACTTTGCGACACTCCTGTGTGGTCTTTGCTGCCACTCCAAAGCCCTGAAAAGAGATCAAGACGGTGAGAGCCCTGTACAAGATCACAGAATACATTTCTTAAAGGAGAAGTCCACTTCCAGAACAATTTACAAATAATTTACTCACCCCCTTGTCATCCAAGACGTTCATGTCTTTGTCTTCAGTCGTAAAGAAATTATGTTTTTTGAGGAAAACATTTCAGGATTTTTCTCCATATAATGGACTTCATTGGTGCCCCGATTTTGAACTTCCAAAATGTTGTTTAAAATCAGCTTCAAAGGGCTCTAAACGATCCCAGCCGAGGAAGAAGGGTCTTATCTAGTGAAACGATCTGTCAATTTTTTTCCAAAAATAAAAATTTGTATACTTTTTAAGCACAAAAGCTCGTTTAGCACAGGCTCTGGGATGCGCGTCCACGACGCTGTGAATCATGTCTAAGTTCATCGTCTGTGTACTCCGGCTCAAAAAGGTAGAGTATGGCGAAAAACTCCATCTTATTTTCTCCTACAACTTCTGAATCGTCCGACATCGTTGTACCTTTTTGTTTGTAAACAGCGTTTGACTTACTTGCACTTTCTTAGTCTTTGCGCGTTCGCTTTGTAAAAACTGGGTCTGTAGTTCCGTGTGACCTTTTGACGTGATTCAATAGTACGTAGCGTCATGGACGTGCATCCCGAAGCCTGTGCTACAGCTTTTGTGCTTAAAAAGTATACAAATTTTTTATTTTTTTTTAAAAAATGACCGATCAATACATTTTGGAAGTTCAAAATCGGGGCACCAATGAAGTCCATTATACAGAGAAAAATCCTGAAATGTTTTCCTCAAAAAACAATTTCTTCACGACTGAAGACAGAAACGCATGAACTTCTTGGATGACAAGGGGGTGAGTAAATTATTTGTAAATTGTTTTCTGGAAGTGGACTTCTCCTTTAAAGGAACAATTCACATAAAAATGTACATTTGCTGAAACCCTCAGGCCATACAAGATGTAGATGAGTTTCTTCATCAAAACAGGTTTTGAGAAATGTAGCACTGCATCACTTTCTCACCAATGGATGCTCTGCAGTGAATGGATGCCATCCAATAGTTCACCCAAAAATTTCATTCCTTTAGTCTGACAACTGTTGTTGCACCTTGAGGAGGTTTAAACAAAAATGTCTCACCAGCGGTACATCAGACATTGAATACACCACCACTCCTTGGTACTGTGCTGTGTTTTCTGTGATTCTCCCCAGGCCGGACTTTGTGATGTGGTTTCCGTACAGGAATGACTGCTCTGATCCCGGCTTCACCCACACCTTAAACTACAATGTCATACATGAGGCATGTTACATTATTAAATATGATACACTATATGCACATAGCCAGTCAAAAGTTTGGACACACTTATGATACAGAAATATACACTACCAGTCAAAAGTTTCTGAACAGTAAGATTTTTTTAAAAATGTTTTTTAAAGAAGTCTCGTCTGCTCATCAAGCCTGCCTTTATTTGACCCAAAATACAACAAAAGCATTAATATTGTTTTACTATTTAAAATAACTGCTTTCTATTTGAATATATTTTAAAAGTAAGTTATTCCTCTGATCAAAGCTGAATTTTCAGCATCATTACTCCATTACTGCTTCAGAAATCATTCTAATATGTTGATTTGCCATTCAAAAAACATTTTTGTTATTATTATTATCAATATTTAAAACAGTTGAGTACTTTTTTCTTACAGGATTCTTTAATGAATAGAAAGTTCCAAAAATCAGCATTTGTCTGAAATAAAAAGATTTTGTAACATTATACACTATACCATTTAAAACGTTGAAGTCAGTATAATTTTTGGGGGAATTATAGTAATTAATACTTTTTACAATTTATAATGTTAGAAAAGATTTCTATTTCAGATCAATGCTGTTCTTCTGAACTTTTTATTCATCAAAGAAACGTGAAAAAAATTCTACTTAGCTGTTTTCAACAATAATAATACTGATAATAATAATAAATGTTTTCAGAGCAGCAAATCAGAATATTAGAATGATTTCTGAAGGATCATGTGACTAAAGTAATGATGCTAAAATTCAGCTTTGAAATCACAGGAATAAATTACATTTTAAAATATATTCAAATAGAAAACTGTTATTTTAAACAGTAAAAATATTTCAGAATGTTACTGTTTTTGCTGTACTTTGAATCAAATAAATGCAGGCTTGGGGAGCAGAAGAGACTTCTCTAAAAAAACATTAAAAACTTTTGACTGGTAGTGTAAATACAGACATAATTAAGTCACATTCATTTCTATAGAGCGTTACACTTTCACTAATAAGCAGGAAAATAACAGTGTTAATGTTGGAAAATACATAACCAGAATGAATACATACCTTAGCGTATGGAGCGAGGAAATCGAGAGCTGTGATGTGCAGACGAAACTTCTGTGTTTTTGTGAACTTTCCGAAACACGTACCAACCGATACCAGTTTATCTCGGGAGATATTTGTAGCCAACTTCAAGATTTTTTCACTGAAAAGGAAAAGAGGACAAAATAAGATTACTATTCAAATATAAAATTAATATTTACATTAGCTTTACTTAAAGTGGACTTTATGTTTTTTTTTCCCCATGTCTGTGCACTTTAAAGCCATCTATATGCAAGTGTATTCCTAATTATTGATTAAATATTGATTAATAAATTAATTTGTAGCAGCTACATGCAATTAAAAGAAAACTATCAATTGCTCATCTTGCCATAAGCCAACTGGCTATTAAAAATGAATAGGAAATTTCTACAGGAAATGTTTATGAAGATTACATTTCATGTCACAACCTTACCTCATATAATATACTCGATCATTATGAAGTCTGAAACAGTACGTCCCATCAGGCCGATCAATAAGAAGTTTGATATTCTCCCCAATGCTAGAAAAACACAAAATTTGGGCATACTTAATGGAATTGGCATTAAAATATACTGTAAGCCTAATTAAAAATGTATAAATAAACGCTGTAAATAATATTACAAAACCATGCAAATCATATCAATGTAAACATTGTCAAATATAATATAGATAACAGTAAAAATAACATCATAAATATTATACAACAATATGTTAATATGATTAAATTAATATGATATGATTAATATGATGAATTCCGCCACAACACCATCATATAATAAACAAAAACCCTACTGTTTCCTAATATTACACAATATATAATGATATAATAATAAATTGATTAAATAAATAAAGTATACATCTTAAGAATGTAGAATAGTTTAGTTTACGGCTTTTTACGCATGACATGATGACACAATTTGGCTAAACTTTTGTTAATACCTTACATTCCTGCTCTAATTTCTTACCGAAGCACGTCACTTACTATTTAGAGAGTTTCTCAAACATCGTTTTTGTCTCTTCGTCTGTTAACGGACGCATGTTGAAAAGAATAATTATATTCTTACTAAAGAAGCTCGAAAACACTGCAGTTCTCGCAGCGCGCAAGCCACGTGGGTTCAGATCCGTCGCACGCCTGTGACGTCATGCCGTTTAAATAAAGTTTGTTGGAGGGTTTTGAATGAACACTTTCGATCATGGCTGCCGTTGACGTGGAAGATGAGAGTATCCTGGTCTCGATCTTTAAAGACAGCTTTCCCGAGAACTGGAGAGAGAACCCGGACTTCGCGGCGTATTTGTCGCAGTTGAGCTCATGCGGTGTGGATGAGTTGAACCGGGAGCCCGAGCGTCTGGCGGAGGAGCGGGCGCAGATCCTGCAACAGACCCGGGAACTGGCCTTCACCAACTACAAGACGTTCATCAGGACCGCGGACTGCACACAACACATCTACACTGACTTTAGCACGGTGGAGAACTGCCTTTCTAAACTACTGCACAAGCTACCCAGCTTTACTGAAAGATGCAGGTCTGTGCTTCACTCGCGCTGTCAAAAATTAATTGAGGAAGTAACGACAGATGCTTGACAGACAGACAGATAGATTAGTTTGACATGTTATTTTTTTTTACTGATTTGTTTATGTACACTACCAGTCAAACGTTTTTGAACAGTAGGATGTTTTTTTTTAAAGAAGTCTATTCTGCTCACCAAGGTTGCATTTATTTGATCCAAAGTACAGCAAAAACAGCAACATTCTGAAATATTTTTACGACTAAAATAACTGTTTTCTTTTTGAATATATTTTAAAATGTCATTTATGACACACATGATCCTTCAGAAATCATTCAAATATTCTGATTTGCTGCTCAAAAACATGTATTATTATTATTACGTAAACAGCTGAGTACAAGTTTCTTTGATGAATAGAAAGTTCAGAAGAACAGCATTTATCTGAAGTAGAGTCTTTATCATCACTTTTGATCAGTTTCATCCTTGCTAAATTAAAGTGTTTATTTCTATAAGTTTTCTTTCCCCAAAAAAGATGATACTGACTCCAAGGTTTTGAATGGTATAGTGTATAATGTTACAAAGTCTTTTTATTTCAGATAAATATTTGGTTCTTTCTATTCATCAAAGAATCCTGAAAATAATGTACTCTGATGCTGGAAATTTAGCTTTGATCACAAGAATAAATGACATTTAAATAGTAAAAATATTTCACAATATTACTGCTTTTGTTGTATTTTGGATCAATTAAATGCAGAGCAGAAGAGACTTCTTTAAAAAAAACATCAAAAATCTTACTGTTCATAAGCTTTTGACTGGTAGTGTATATATGTTTTTTTTAATTTGATTTTATTTCATTTTATTTTATTTTTGGATTCAACATTAATAGCTATTATAACTTAAAAGTAGTACATTGAGTTATGTATTTAAGTTCTTCAAGAAACATACATTTAAACCCTGTGCTCACAAGATCATGTACTTTTCAAAATACAATAGTCTCCAATGCTCAACAAGACTGCCTTTATTCTATCAAAATTACAATAAAATTATGTAATATCATTACCTACTAAAGTAACTATTTTCTGTTGTAATCTATTTTAAAACACAATTTATTCCTGTGATGCAATGCTGAATTTTCAGCATCATTACTCCAGTCGTCAGTGTCACATGATCCTTCAGAAATCATTCTAATTTGTGTGAAAACTGAAATGGCTTATTAATGAAAGTTAGCATTTGAATTTTATATTAGTCCAATGAAGAAAAAATGCATTGCTACTGAAGCTAAGCAAACATATTACAATGCAGTATTCATTATAAAATATGTTCAGAAGTGCTGTAAGTAACTGTTTATGTTTTGTCGTTTCTTTGCAGAGGTTTTATAAAAGAGGCAGAGGAGATCAGCATCAGCAGGCGTATGAACAGCCTTACACTTAATCGACACACTGAGATCTTGGAAATTCTGGAGATCCCTCAGTTGATGGACACCTGCGTCCGTAACGGATACTATGAGGAGGCGTTAGAGCTCGCCGCTTATGTGAAGAGACTGGAGAAAAAACATTCATCACTTCCTGTCATTCAGGTACATATGATTTGGTTGATAATTCCTTATTTTTCTCTATTACCTTATTTTCCAGAACATTGGAAGTCAAATATATAAGTCAAAATGTAATAATACGTTTAGAAATAATGTAAAATACAGATATATAAAACATTTACAAACATTATAAACGCTGTAAACCTATTTTAGTTTCTTTACTCCATAACATTTAAAGGGATAGTTCACCCAAAAATGAAAATTGTCATCATTTACTCACCCTCAATTTGTTCCAAACCTGTATGAGTTTTTTTCTTCTTTTGAACACAAAATAATATATTTTGAAGAAAGAAGCGTTCATTGTCTTTGACAACAAAGAAACTCATACATTTGGGAAAACTTGAGGAGGAATAAACTGGTGTAAACTTTTCATGTTTGGGTGAACTATACCTTTAACATCTATTCAGGACCAACCCGCAAAAAATTAACTGCATAAATAAAGGTATCAGTAGGCAAAATAAATAAAATGACTAGATAAAACAAATTCAATTAATTTGAATTAAATTTAGTCACAACAAATCCTTTACGTTTAAAGAGATAGTTCACCCAAAAATGAGAATTGTCATTATTTACTCACCCTCAATTTGTTCCAAACCTGTATGAGTTTCTTTTTTCTTATGAACACAAAATATATATTTTGAAGAATGTTGGTAACCAAACAATTGATGGTAGCCATTGACATAGTATAGAAAAAAAAAAGAAACGTTAATTATCTTTGGCAATAAATTATTGCAAAATTTTTGGGTGAACTATCCCTTTAACATTTATTCAGGACCAAACCTGCAAAAAAAAAAAATAATAATATTTTTTTAATGCATAAATAAAGGTATCAGTAGGGAAATAAATAAATAAACAAACAAATAAATAGTGACATTAAACAAATAGAATTAATTCAATTAATTTTTTATTAAATTTAGTCATTAATTAAATGTATTTATTTTCTGTCACTTTGAAATATAAATTGCAGCGTATTTCTGATGATAGTGTAACAGCTTAAATCTCAGAAAATATGGTACATTTGTTGTGCTCTTTTGTAAGTGCTAAGACTTTTGTGTATAAAGTATAAAATAGCTGAAAAATGTCAAATATTTCTACTAAATAATATTGTTGGTTGTGTTCTTTTTAGGGAATTGTGCATGAGGTTCGACTCTCTGCTCAGCTCATGCTGAACCAACTTCTTCAACAGCTGCGTAGTAACACACAGCTCCCGGTTTGCCTGCGTGTGATCGGATACCTGCGCAGAATGGATGTTTTCACCGAAGCCGAGCTGCGTGTCAAGTTCCTGCAAGCCCGTGGAAGTTGGCTGCGATCCATTCTCGGTGCCATCCCTGATGAAGACCCGTACTTCCACATTACCAAAACCATCGAAACCTGTCGCGTGCATCTCTTCGACATCATCACCCAATATCGCGCCATATTCTCCGACGAGGATCCGTTGCTGCCGCCCGGGGGTCAGGCGTTGAACGAGAGCGCCATCTTCCACGGATGGGTGGTACAGCAGGCGGCTCAGTTTTTGGAGACCCTCGATCGAGACCTCCAGCGTGGTGTGGGAAGCCGCTTGGATTCCCTTCTTGGCCAGTGCATGTACTTCGGCCTTTCGTTTAGCCGGGTTGGGGCGGATTTCCGTGGACAACTTGCTCCTATATTTCAACAGGTTGCCATGGACACGTTCCGGAAGGCTATTCAGGAAGCAGTGGACAAGTTCCAAGAGGATATGAACTTGTACACGCTAATATCTCTCCCGTCGATACTTGGAAGCACCATTCCTCCAGCGGTCCCAAGCACCCAGCCGGGAACACTGCAGCCCCCCATGGCCCTGCTGGATTTCCCACCTCTAGCCTGCTTCCTCAATAACGTCCTGACAGCCTTTAATGACTTACGACTGTGCTGCCCGATTGGACTCGCACAGGAAGTTAGCAGATGTGTTGAGGAAGCCCTTAATAAGGTAATTATTCACATGAATAATATGTTAGTAATATATACTACAGGGGAGTAAGTGGGGATTTTTTTTTTTTTCATTTATTTAATTAAAAAAACTGTAAAATCAGAAATATTGTTACAGTTTAAAAGAGCTGTTTTTTATTAGAATATATTTTAAAATGTAATTTATTTCTGTAATGCAATACTGAATTTTTCAGCATCATTACTCCAGTCTTCAGTGTCACATGATCAATTGCTAATTTATATCTCACAATTCTGAGGAAAAATTCTGACTTGCGAGAAATAAACTCGCAATTGTGAGAAAATAACTCAGAATTCCAAGATTTAAACTCGCAATTCTGAGAAAGAAAGGAATGAATTAAATATCGGAATTCTGATCTTTTTTTCTTGCAATTGTGAGTTTATATCTCAATTCTGAGAAAAAAGTTAGAATTATGAGATATAAACTTGTGATTTGGAGAAAATAACTCAGAATTCAGAGATTTAAACCTTGAAACAATTGCCAATTAAGTCAGAATTGTGAAATATAAACTCAGAAGTTCTGAGAACATATCAATCTTCTTTTCCCCTCAGAATTAGACTTTATAACTCACAATTGCAAGTTTATATTTCACAATTCTGAGAAAAGTCAATTGCAAGGAAAAAAAGTCAAAATTGTGAGATATTAACTCTGAATTGTGAGGAAAAAAAAGGTCATAATTGCCAGATATTAACTTGCAATTACGAGAAAATAACTTTTGTAAGTTATTTCTCTCACAATTCTGAATTCTGAGAAGTCAGAATTACGAGATATGAACTCGCAATTGGAAGAAAATAACTCAGAATTCCGAGATTTAAATTTTAAACAATTGCAAGTTAAGTCAGAATTGTGAGATATAAACTCGTAATTGGACTTTATACCTTGCAATTGTGAATTTATATCTCACAATTCTGAGAAAAAAAGTAAATCATGAGGAAAGAAGAATTGTGAGATGTAAACTCGGAATTGCAAGAAATAAGGTCAGAATTGCAATTACAGACTCGCATTTGTGAGAAAATGTCAGAATTGTGAGTTTATAGCTCACGGTTCTGAGAAAAAAGTCAATTACGTCAAAATTGTGAGATAAACTGAGGAAAAAGTCAATTGTGAAGGGAAAAAAAGTCAGTATTGTGAGATACAAATTTGCATTTGTGAGAAAAAAGTCAGAATCGTGAGTTTGTATCTCACAAATCTGAAAAAAAAGTCAGTTGCCCGGGGAAAAAGTCAGAATTGCTAGTTTGTATCTCAATTCTGAGAAAAAATGCAAATGAAGGCAAAAAAACTCTAAATTGCAAGAAAAAATGTCAGAATTGCAAGATACAAACTCGTATTTATGAGAAAAGAAGTCAGAATTGTGAGATGTAAACCAAACTTGGAAAGAAAAGAAATCACAATTACCTTTTTTTTATGTTTTATTCAGTGGCAAAAACGGGCTTCCATACTTCCGCATTCTCACAGAAGTGGAAAGATTTAAAAAAAAAAAAATGTATAGACATAAAAATGTTGCAGATATATATTTACTTAAACAGTTATTACCCTGTTTTGACACTGAAGTTAAGTGTTATTCTGTTCTTAGGTGACCAAGCTGATCCTGGTTTTCCATCGAGCAGAGGAATCCGCCTTCAGCAGCCGTGAACGGGAGTTATTCGTTCAGTTCTGCAGTGCGTTTGCTGAAGACATGGTGCCTTTCTTAAACCGATGTTTACAAGTTCTCTTTCCTCCAGCCCAGCTTGCTCTCATACTAGGTAAATATCCTCAGGATAAAATTATTTTTGTCACATCACAAAATAAAATGGGTTGCAAACACCATTTGATGTTGCCTATCTTGCATTTGTATTGTAGGCGTTCCGCCAACCCAGGTTTATAAATATGGCAGTCTTGGCTGCATCAATGTGAATGCGGTTCTGGAGCCATTGGAGTTTGTTCTCCCTCAGAAGGAGCCTGTAACCTCAGTCCTGGATCTCTGCACTGATCTGAGCAGCCTGACTACAGCTGAATCAGATCCCTCGACTGCAGTCAAACCCGTAACACCTCAAGAAGAAAAGCGTGTCGTTTCTGAACAACAAGAGCCTGTGTCAGCATCTGATCCTCATCTTTCACCCAAAGAGAACATTTCTGCTAAAGCAGTCAGTACAGAGCAAAGCGACCCGAGTCCAGAGCCTGAAATGAGCTTTGATGTACAAGACTTGTCAGGGCCAGATGATTTGTCCACAACAGATATTAATGTCGAGGAGATGTTGTCAAAATAAAAACACTACATGCAGTGTGTTGTTAGGGCTCCTAAAAAATTAAGTTTTGTTTTGGACATACTTTTACCAGGGACTGGTTTGCATTTTTATTTGCAACTTTATTTGGTGAAGGTAATGATGTAATATATGGTGTAATAATATTTAAATTGTAAATATTTAATCACATTTCCTATGACTTACAGTGATCCCAAAAAGTATTTTAACACTTAAATCACACTTAAAAAGTCTGAAAGCCATTGCATTAGATAACAAATGACACCTGTGTTGATATTCTATTAAACAAGAAAGATTTTTAACAAGAAACACTTTTAAGCAAAACATTTTACAAAAAGATATTGACTGTTCTGTTTGTTTGAGGTTAGTTGAGCATTCATATGACCATGTGATGACCTAAGTCTGGGGTTTCTCTGCTAGAAAACCTGTGTGAATTTAAAAACTTGAGACTTCACACACACTAAAAACCATGAGTTGGTGAAATGTCATTGCAAAAGTTCTGTAGTTCTGAGAAAAGTTTGTGCATCTTTTGTGATGCAGCTTATCTAAAGCAAACACATTAAACATTAAGTTTAACTTAAGTGTTCATATACCTTTTGTGGCATCTGTATGTGCTTGTAATTTGACTATGTATTGCGTTTTATTTCTGTTGTATGTTTTTTGTTTGCTCATATTTTCAAGGGTGTTTTTTGGGGGGGAAAGGTTTATTAAAACTGGATAAAAAATATTGGGCTGTTTTTGTCTGATATTTTGATAATCATTATGAACCAAAGGTATTCTGTTTTTCCTTACTTCCTCTTAGAAAACTATCTACATTTGAAGTCAAAAGTTTACATACACCTTGCAGAATTTGCAAAATGTTAATTTTACCAAAATAAGAGGGATCATACACAATGCATGTTATTTTTTATTTACTACTGACCTGAATAATATATTTCACACAAGAGATGTTTACATGTAGTCCGTAAGAGAAAATAATAGTTGCATTTATAAAAATGACCCTGTTCAAAAGTTTACATACACTTGATTCTTAGTACTGTGTTGTTTTTTGTTTAGTGATAGTTGTTCATGAGTCGCTTGTTTGTCCTGACAGTTAAACTGCCTGCTGTTGTTCAAAAAAGTCCTTTTAGTCCCACAGATTCTTTGGTTTTTCAGCATTTTTGTGTATTTGAACCCTTTCCAATAATGACTGTATGATTATGAGATCCATCCTTTCACACTGAGGACAACTGAGGGACTCATATGCAACTATTACAGAAGGTTCAAACGCTCACTGATGCTTCAGAAGGAAAAACAATGCATTAAGAGCCAGGGGTGAAAACTTTTTATTTTGCCTACAATATAATATTTTTTTTAATTTAGTACTGCCCTTCAGAAGCTACCAAAGATATTTACATGTTCCCCAAAAGAAAAAATAAGTTAAATTTACCCTGATCTTCAAATTCAAAAAGTTTCACCCCCAGCTCTTAATGCATTGTTTTTCCTTCTAAAGCATCAGTGAGCATCTGAACCTTCTGTAATGGTTGAAACCAAAGAATTGTGGAAGCTGAAGGATTTAAAAATAATAATAACATGCATTTTGTATAATCTCTCTTATATTGGTAAAATAACATTTTGCAGATTCTGCAAGGTGTATGTAAACTTTTGACTTCAACTGTATATAAGAAACAGAGCCGTTTGCGTGGACTAACTTGCATTGACTGTTTCTGATTTTTTTTTTTTAATCTAGATCACAAAAGCAACTTGTCAGATAAGTTAACACAAAAATATGACTTCCTCATCACAATTTCAACTAGTATGAGGATAGAATATGGAAAATATTTTGTAATATAGAGAATAACGAAACAGATGATTCAGATAAATCACCATAAACATTTTAATTCCATCAAGAATTAAATCTTTCAGGCATCCAGTCCAGATTCTGCAGGTAGTGTGAGAACCCAATCACTTCTTAACAAACTTTTTGCGTGCTGCGTTAGGATTTGTTCGACGTCTTCCTCCTCCGGTCTGGGTGTCCCGTAGTTGTAAGCTGGCTGACCTGCTGTAGATATCATGCTCGGAGAACGGAGAGCTGCCGGCCAGGTAGTCTGGATCAAACACATTAGTCTTCTGATGAGCCTTTTTAGACAATCTCTGCTGGGGGAAACGCTGATCGTCCACCAGGTGTGGGTTGCTGGCGTGTTTTCCTCCTTGTGGCAAAGGCAAAGAGTACTGGAGAGGATGAGAGAAGAGACAAACCATAAGTAATTGATTGCTAGCGTTGATTTGACACTACTAATGCAATACCTTCTGAATACATAAAAGGAGCCAAGTTTCTAATGCATTCAGCTTATAAATAACTCTCACAACCAAAGCATTACTCACTCTCTTCCCCTTTGGATTCAGCACTTTGGGATTCCTGGAAAAATGCATCTGCGTGGTGCCGTCCTCATTAATGCTGACAGCAACCTTCTTCAAGGTGTTGTTCCCACAATTTGGACAGAAAGATTTGTTCATGTTTGTTGTTGTCCTGAAATATGAAAACAACAAAAGAATTAAATCAATATGTAATTACAGTATCTAAGTCATATTATAAATATTTTATTTAATTACTACAAAATGTATTATTTTCTGAGGCAAACCCATCACTCACTTGAAGCAGGCATGACAGCGCAGAATGTAACTCCTGGTGTTTTTAACAAGCATGCCATTGACAGACAGCACATGCAGTCCAATCTGAATCAGAACATTCTGTCAGGAAAACAATAAGTTATTAGGTTTTGAGACAAAATAATGGACATAATTGACAACACTTGCTTAATCTGCATGATTAAAGAAACAGTTTAGCATTACAGTACATCACCTGCTCACCAATGGATTCTTTGCGTGAATGGGTGCCGTCAGAATGAGAGTCCAAACAGGCGATAAAAACATCACAATAAACCACAAATAATCCACACCACTCTAGTGCAATCAATTAACATGTTGTGAAGTGGAAAGCTGCACTTTTAAAAGACACAAATCTGCCATTAAGGCATTTTATAATTCAACTCATTGCTTCCATCTAAAAATATGAGTTCATAATCGTTAACAACACTTCCTCTAGTGAAAAAGTTCACATTTTCCTCTCACATCAACTATATTTTGTTAAGAACTGTTTTCGCTTGTAAACAGTGTTTGATCTGTTCATATTTCCCTCTTAATTCAGACAAGATGACTTTGTTACTGTAGAAAGCAATTATGGACTCATATTTTAGCTGGAAACAATGGTTTGAAGTTAAAAAAACGTCTTAATTATGGATTTGTTTTTCACAAACACATAGCTTTTTGTTTCACAAGATGTTAACTGATGGATTGGAGTGGTGTGAATTACTTGTGAATTATTGTGATGTTTCTATCAGCTGTTCTGATTCTCATTCTGACGGCACCCATTCACTTCAGTGATGTAAGTGACAAAATGCTACATTTCTGCAAATCTGTTCTGATATAGAAACAAACTCATCTACATTTTGGATGTTCTGAGAGTGGGCTCTTTTTCTGTTAATGTAAACAAGGTTCATCACTGAGACAAAATCTGTGAAAAACATGTTTTAATTCATTATTTCCAGTATGTCTAATCAAGTACCTGCATTGCAAAGTCAGTGGTCACGCAGCCCACTTTGACATCTGCTGTCGGTCCCCAGTTACCAGCATCCATCTGGACTTGCTTTATGTTGCTGGGCGTAATCCAACCTCCACCATCATCAGCATCCTCTTCCTCTTCACTGCTTTCTTCTTCTTCTTCTTCCTCATGTTGGTCTCTATTAGTGCCATCATGTTCTTCAGATTCAGCCAGCTGACTGTCAGCAGAGAGGTCAACAGATTCTAGTTTCTCTGTGACTGTAATGGCATCTGCCGCCTTTAGAGAAGGAAAGAAATAAGGACGATGTGATTTATTTTGGTCTAAAATGACTGTGGGAGCAGTTTGGATGTTGTCGGTTTCCTCACCAGCAGTTCCAGAAGGTCAGACTCAATGCTGGGCAGAGGACTCCTCCAAAACTGAAAGCTGTTGAATTGTGAACTATCAGGGTCTCGTGGCTCGTTTGTTGTAGATGGGCTTTGGACAACTGTATTTTGTTTACCTGAAGACTTTTTTGGGAAATAAGAAGCTGAAATTAAAAGGTGCCCTTAAGGTAGTTCTGCATAAACTGGAAAGAACCTTGGATATTTATTTCAATAACATTACTTAAATACAGTTCTTACTTTTGATGGAAAATGAAAACTAGCAATGCCAACAGGAGCCACTGGATGTCTTTGTGTATTGCTTATTTCGACCTGAAATGCAAACAGATAAATAACAATGTTAAAATAACAGATGTGAATGTATGTGAAAGATCTTAAGTAATCAGTCATCAGTACCTTCTTCGCTGGTTCTTTCTTCAAATGCTCTGTTCCCACATTCTCGATTTCCAGTTGATAAGTCAGAGCCAAGACCTTGATGTCTGTGGCTGAAAGACTGGGATAGTCTCCTGTCTTTTTAGCAAATTCTGTAACTGTGATTCAAAGTAAATGAAAATGAATATGCATAATTCATTACCCATAACGCATTTCAGCAATCAAATAAAGAGAGTCAACACAAAAAGCATTAGTAATGGTAGAAGTTGTTATTACCAAATCTTACGTGCTCTGGAAACGGTTCTTTGAAATTGAGCTGGTATGGCAAAAAAGCCAAACTCCTTTTTGTTGGTTTATCCCGAATTTCATCGACAACATCCTTCAAGGTGTAAATGTTCTTTCCAATTTCCTAAAACAAAAAACAAACAAACATGTGATAACAGATCAAATGTTTTCATTTTGCATCTATACTATATTTATTATAAATAAGTAATTAGTGCTGTCAAACTGATCACAATTAATCACATTCAAAATAAGTTTTGGTTTACATAATATATGTGCCTGCTGTGCATATTTATTATGTATACATAAATACACAGACAAGCATGCATATATTTATGAAAAATAAGTTGTGTATATATTAAAAATATATCTATATAATATCAATTATATAAATATAAATATATACATGCAAAACACATGTAAATGTTTTCAAAATATATACTGTATGTGTGTGTATTTATATATACATAATAAATATACACAGTACACACACGTTATGTAAACAAATTTTTTTATTCCGGATGCAATTAATCGTGATTAATCGATTCGCAGCACTGCGATATACTTATTTTGGATACACTTAATTGCGATTAATCGTTTTGACAGCACTGTAATATACTTATTTCGGATGCGATTAATCGTTTGACAGCACTGCAATATACTTATTTTGGATGCATTTATTAGCAAATACTTACATGCAAGTACATGTAAATGTTTTCAAAATATATACTGTATGTGTGTGTATTTATATATACATAATAAATATACACAGTACACACACGTTATGTAAACAAAAACCTTCATTCTGGATACAATTAATCGTGATTAATCGTTTCGCAGCACTGCAATATACTTATTTTGGATACGATTAACTGCGATTAATCGTTCGACAGCACTTGCAATATGCTTATATTGGATGCGATTAATCATTTGACTGCATTGCAATATACTTATTTTGGATGCGTTTATTAGCGATTAGTCATTTGACAGCACTTGCAATATACTTATTTTGGATGTGATTAATCATTTGACAGCACTGCAATATACTTATTTTGGAGGCGATTGATCATTTGATGGCACTTGCAATATACTCATTTTGGATGCAATTAATTGTTTGACTGCACCACAGTATACTTATTTTGGATGGGATTAATCGCAATTACTCGTTTGACAACACTGCAATATACTTATTTTGGATGCAATCAATCTCTTGACAGCACTTGCAATATGCTTATTTTGGAGTCGATTAATCATGACTAATCATTTGACGGCACCGCAATATACTTATTTTGGATGCATTTATTAGCGAATACTTACATGCAAATACATGTAAATGTTTTCAAAATATATACTGTATATGTGTGTATTTATATATACATAATAAATATACACAGTACACACACGTTATGTAAACAAAAACCTTCATTCTGGATACAATTAATCGTGATTAATCGTTTCGCAGCACTGCGATATACTTATTTTGGATGCTATTAATTGCGATTTATCGTTCGACAGCAATTGCAATATGCTTATATTGGATGCGATTAATCATTTGACTGCATTGCAATATACTTATTTTGGATGCGTTTATTAGCGATTAGTCATTTGACAGCACTTGCAATATACTTATTTTGGATGTGATTAATCATTTGACAGCACTGCAATATACTTATTTTGGAGGCGATTGATCATGTGATGGCACTGGCAATATACTCATTTTGGATACGATTAATTGTTTGACTGCACCACAATGTACTTATTTTGGATGGGATTAATCGCAATTACTCGTTTGACAACACTGCAATATACTTATTTTGGATGCAATCAATCTCTTGACAGCACTTGCAATATGCTTATTTTGGAGTCGATTAATCATGACTAATCATTTTACGGCACCGTAATATACCAATATACTTATTTTAGATGCAATTAATCATTTGACAGCACTGCTATATACTTATTTTTAAATGTAACTAATTGCGATTAATTGATTGGCAGCACTTTAATATACTTATTTTGGATGCGATTATTTGCGATTAATCATTTCGCAGCACTAGATCTAATTGTCAGCATTCTTCATTGTACTGCATAACTAAATGAACTGATGCACCATGGTAAAGTGTACTAAAACAATTAGTGTGTCGTCTCCGTGTAATCAGGTACACCACAATCGTGCTCATTCGTACATAGTGTACATACAATCCATAGAATAATTTAGCAATTATTTTTTCTAACTCCAGTAACTTTGTCACTACACCGCAGTTCAGCACACGTGTCAGCTTTGTCATTTATCCTGCGTCAAAGTCATAAAACCTGACATTTCTGGACAACGGTACTAAATAATTAAAAAAAGAAGCTAACGTCATCAACAATAACTCACATGCAGAGGAGCCCTTTTGATAAAAGCGCCTGCATCCACCACAACATGCTCCACCATGGTCGCCACCATCTTGACACAAGCGACTGAAGACGAATTCTCGCGAGATGACACTGCGGTCCCGTTAGTATCACGTCATTTGTTGACGTTCTGGTGGGTGAAGATGGCGGCCCGCTGGAGTAGTGAGAATGTGGTTGTGGAGTTTCGAGATGCACAGGTACACAGTTACTACACCTGCATGCGTGCGTTAGATGCGATAGAAAAGTAGTTTTCACCAGCATTAGATCAATAAACATGCTGAGCTGCCATGTCAATACCGAGCGACGTCTTTTAATCTTTGAATTGAATGACAGTCTTTGTTTATCAAAGTGTTAACTTACAAACATGCCATGGTAAATATAGTACTTTCAGTTATTATTAGTATTACAATAAGCATGGAAAACTACTTGGGATGTTTTTGAAAACTATGGTTCAGTATAATACTTTTTATACTGTTTTATCATAAATGAGCTTCAAAAAGTATTTAGACATATAAGTTACACTTAATATGTCTGTGTATTATTGCATTAGATATAAACTATCAAACCAAGTGTAATATACTTTAAAAATATATAGTTTAAGTGTAACTTTAAGCATATTTTCTCCTGTTATGTTTACAAAAACTGCAACAGAACATGCATTTACACTAGACTAGACAATAATAAGGCCATGCAATGGAATGCAATAAATTTAATAGGGTAAAAAGAACATTATGCAAGTCTTTTCTGGGAATGATGTGTTGTGTAATGACAGACTTTTTTGTTTTCAGGCTACTGCGATGTCAGTGGACTGTCTCGGCCAGCACGCTGTTCTCTCTGGGTTTGTACAGCCTCTGCTAATGTCACATCTTCATGTGGAATTATAAACACACCCTTAAGCACTAACTGTAGCTTAGCTTTACAGTATATGCTGTATCTACATCTTATTTCAATATGTTTTTAATTTTGTAAATGTCTTTCTGCATGCATCATTATACCCCAGTCTGTTTACTCTTTCAATGCTGTGAACAGGAGACGATTCTTGTATGTTGTAAATTTGGAGACGCCGTTCGAAGCTCCACGCAAAATCAGCCGCCAAAGCAAATGGGATGTTGGGACGGTCCAGTGGAATCCACACAAAACCGAGGCCCATTTATTTGCTGCATCTGTATGTAAAATTCTGATTCATGACAGCATCATATTTATTGTTTCACATGTGTACATAATGTACTAAACTGTGTACTAAACCGCATTAGTAAACATGAATTAACAATGAAATATTCTAAAGCATTTATTGATTTCATTTAATGGTCATCTGTTTCAGTTAAAGGAGAAGTCCACTTCCAGAACAACAATTTACAGACAATTTACTCACCCCCTTGTCATCCAAGATGTTCATGTCTTTCTTTCTTCAGTCGTAAAAAAATTATGTTTTTTGAGGAAAACATTTCAGGATTTTTCTCCATATAATGGACTGATGGACTGACTTCCAAAATGCAGTTTAAATGCGGCTTCAAACGATCCCAAATGTGGTTGTAAACAATCCCAGCCGAGGAAGAAGGGTTTTATCAAGCGAAACGATCAGTTATTTTCATAAAAACAATACAATTTATATACTTTTTAATGTCAAACGTACATCTTGTCTTGCTCTCCCTGAACTCTGTGTATTCTGACTCAAGACAGTTAGGGTATGTGGAAAAACTCTGAATTGTATTTTTTTTATTAAAATAACAGATCGTTACGCTAGATAAAACCCTTCTTCCTCGGCTGGGATCGTTTACAACCTCATTTGCGATCGTTAGAAGCCGCATTTAAACTGCATTTTGGAAGTTCAAAATCGGGGCACCATATCAGTCCATTATACAGAGAAAAATCCTGAAATGTTTTCCTCAAAAAACACAATTTCTTTACGACTGAAGAAAGAAAGACATGAACATCTTGGATGACAAGGGGGTGAGTACATTATCTGTAAATTGTTATTCTGGAAGTGGACTTCTCCTTTTAGTGTAAGCACATATTTTATAATTTTTTTTTTAATATTGTAAATATACATTTACTTATCTGTGCAGAGTAACCAACGTGTCGACCTGTACGTTTGGCGTGATGGATCTGGTGAACCACATACGTCTTTGCAGGGCCATACACGTGTTATAAGGTAACTTATGAATTCTGCTAGAAAATGGATGAACAAAAAAGTTCAGACGTTTATATCTTTACCAAATGTAAACTACACATTCACCCAGTTCTAGACTGCTAAATTGTGGACAGTTAGGCAATAAAGTACTATAAAGACTGAAATTATGAGTCTCTGTAAAGCTGTTTTAAACAATGTGCATTGTGAAAAGCACTACAGTTGAGGTCAAAAGTTTACACCCCCCTTTCAGAATCATTAAAAATGTTAATTATTTGATCAAAATAAGAGGGATCATATAAAATGCATGTTATTTTTTAATTAGTAATGACCTCAATAAGATATTTCATATAAAAGATGTTTACATGTAGTCCACAAGAGAAAAGAATAGCTGAATTTATAAAAATTGACCTGGTTCAAAAGTTTACATGTTGTTTTGTTACGTGAATGATCCACAGCTGTGTTTTTTTGTTTAGTGATAGTTATTCATGATTCCCTTGTTTGTCCTGAACAGTTAAACTGCCCGCTGTTCTTCAGAAAAATCTTTCAGGTCCCACAAATTCTTTGGTTTCCCAGCATTTTTGTGTTTTTGAACCCTTTTCAACAATGACTGTATGATTTTGAGATCCATCTTTTCACACTGAGGACAACTGAGGGACTCATATGCAACTATTACAGAAGGTTCAAATGTTCATTGATGCTTCAGAAGAAAACATAATGCATTAGGAGCCGGGGAGTGAAAACTTTTTGAATTTAAAGATTAGGATAAATTTAACTTATTTTGTCTTCTGGTAAACATGTAACAATCTTTTGCAGCCTCTGAGGGGCAGTACTACATGAAAAAATATGATATTTTTCAAAATAAGGAAAATGTACACATCTCCATTGTGTTCAAGAGTTGTCACCCCTGGCTCTTAAAGCATTGTTTTTCCTTTTGAAGCATCATTGAGCGTTTGAACCTTCTGTAATAGTTGAATATGAGTCTCTCAGTTGTCCCCAGTGTGAAAAGATGGATCTCAAAATCATACAGTCATTGTTGGAAAGGGTTCATAACACAAAAATGCTAAAAAACCAAAGACTGCAGGCAGTTTAACTGTTCAGGACAAACAAGGGACTCATGAACAAGTATCACTAAACAAAAAAAAACAAAAAAACAAAAAAAAAACCCTGCTGTGTGGATCATTCAGGGAACAATAAGAATCAAGTGTATGTAAACTTTTGAACCCCATCATTTCTATAAATTCAACTACTATTTTCTCTTGTGGACTATATGTAAACATCTTTCATGTAAAATATTTTATTCAGGTCAGTGCTAAATTAAAAAATAACATGCATTTTGTATGATCCCTCTTATTTTGGTAAAATAATTAACATTTTTAATCATTCTAAAAGGGGGATGCTAACTTTTGACCTCAACTGTATATAAATACATTAACTTAAATTAATCTGAGTATGTAAATAATATATTCTAACTAATAACTATAATATAATATTTACCTTTTCACACTGTTTTGCTGTTTCAGTGATTTGGACTGGTCATGGTTTGAACCAGAGTTTCTTGTCACGAGTTCTGTGGACACATACATCTACATATGGGACACAAGGTGAGTGTAGAGAAAGAGTGTATGATAAAGGGTATTCTTTCCTTTATATTTTACACCTTTCTTTTTTAATTTCCAGGGACACTCGAAAGCCAACTGTGGCTCTGTCTGCCGTTGGTGAGTGGAAAGACTCTCTAACTTATCAGTCAGTTTATTTGATCTGCAACGTCTGTACTTTTATTTATTGTTTGTTTTTATTTTATCACATTTCCTCTATAATAGCTGGAGCCTCTCAGGTGAAGTGGAACAGACGGAATCACTATTGTTTGGCATCAAGTCATGACGGTGACGTCAGGATCTGGGACAAGAGGGTGATTATGTTACTTGCTGCATCATGATTTTATAAACATGGTTTGAATCAGTTAATCATCCTTTGTTTGCCTGTTAATCTGTCTGCGTACCGATTGTTCTGTGCTTTAGAAACCCAACACTGCAATGGAGTATGTAGCTGCCCACCTGTCAAAGATTCATGGTTTGGACTGGCATCCTGATAATGAGTACATCCTGGCTACTTCCAGTCAAGACAACTCCGTTCGGGTGATTAGAATCACAATTAATGATCATATTGTTCACATTCTATTTTTTTGCTGCAGTGTAACTTGTATGTGATTCTGTGTCTGTATTGATTTACTCCAAAAGTTCTGGGACTACAGACAACCCCGGAAGTACCTTGATATCTTGTCATGTCAGGTGCCTGTGTGGAAGGCCAGATACACGGTACAGTTTTATTTAAAATGTTGCTGTATTGTTTATTAATATAACAGTTACAGTACTGGTCAAAAGTTTGAAATAATTACTATTTTTTTAATGTTTTTGAAAGATATCACTTACATTCATCAAGGTTGCATTTGTTTGATCAAAAATATAGAATAGAGTTCCATAAATGAGTAAAATAGAAATCTGCACTAAATTTTTTTGACTTGCAATAAATCAATATTTATATATTACAAAAGATATGGAAGTGTTTTTGCCAGTTATGTCCTATACCTGTTATAATCTTTTGACTTTTATCTATTCTATTCTGTTGTATAATATGATATACATAATTTACACTACCATCAAAAAATGCAGCCTTGGTGAGCATAAGAGACTTCTTTCAAAAACATTAAAAAACTGTAATGCAATCACTTACATTCATCAAGGTTGCATTTGTTTGATCAAAAATGCAGTAAAAAAAAACTGTAACATTGCGAAATATTATTACAATTTAAAATAACTGTTTTATATTTGAATATATTTAATACGTAATTTATTCCTGTGATGCAAAGCTGAATTTTCAGCATCATTACTCTAACTTTTAGTGTCACATGATTTTTCAGAAATATTTCTAAAATGCTGATTTGCTGCTTAGGAAACATTTAGTTTTATTAATGTTAATTACTGTTAACATTTAGTTTTATTAATGTTAATTACTGTTTTTGCTGCTTAAGATTTTTGTGGAAACAGTGATTAACATTCATAATAATAATAACCATTATTAACAAATAAGCACCAATAATAATTGAGCATCAAATTAGAATTTTAAAATGATTTCTAAATGATCATGTGACACTAAAGACTGAAGTAATGATGCTAAAAATTCAGCTTTGCATCGCAGGAATGAATTACATTTTAAAATATGTTTAAATAGAAAAGAGTTATTTTAAATTGTAATAATATTTCACAATATTTCTGTATTTTTTGGACAAATAAATGCAGCCTTAGTGAGCATAAGAGACTTCTTGTACTTTTCCCCCCTTATATTCGTATCATTAAAATGTCATGTTAAATTCTAATCAGTATGAAGCAAGCATGTTGTAAAGTACTCACCGTATCCTCTTCCTTTTCTTCTGCACAGCCCTTCTCTAACGGCCTGGTTACAGTGATGGTTCCTCAGCTACGGCGAGAGAACAGCCTCCTCTTGTGGAGCACGCTGGAACTGAACAGTCCCGTTCATGCGTTCGTGGGCCACGACGATGTTGTGCTTGAGTTTCAGTGGAGGCCGCAGAAAGAAGGTGAGAGGAACAACCAGTAGATGGTAATAATTCTGCTTTATTTCAAAAACACAAGTATTATTGTCTTCCACAATCCATTCTGTATTTTAGGTTCCAAAGACTGTCAACTGGTCACATGGTCCAGAGATCAAACCCTGAGGATATGGAGAGTAGATCCTCAACTTCAGAAGGTGATGCTCATGAATCCAATCCATTCACTGCAGATGATGAGTTTATGTTTAAGACTGATGGGCTCATGTGATCTGTAGCTGTGCTGTGCCAATGACATCGTGGACGAGTTGATGGAGGGCTTGACTCTCACCGCTGAGACGGAGAAAACGCTGAGGTCCCAAGACTCTGAACCTCCGCTCAGCCCTGGATTCACAGCGGACAATTCACAAGGTGAAAAAGGGAGGAGTTTGATACATCATGGCTCATTTATTTCATCATAATTGTTTTCAAAAATATAATGAAGACATGAATGTAACTGCAAGCACTTCTGTCTGTCTTATTTTCTATTTAATATTTAAATCTTTTACATTCTAGTTCATTACATCTATTATATTATGTTTATTTGTGTTGTGTGGCTGAATAGAATAGAATAGAGTTCCATAAATGAGAGAAATAGAAATCTGCACAGGAAAAAGGGTGAATTTTGTTGATTTTTGTTTCATTTTTTTGACTCACATTGACTCAAGAATTGTACAGTGTATGTACAATTATTAGGCCATTGATATTCTGGTCGTATTTTTTTTCTAATCCCATTTATGAGTGAAATATAATTGTCCATGAAGGCTGGAAGTGAAAAACTCCTTATATTCAGGTGTGCATAATTATCAGGTACATTTTCTTTTACAGATAAAATGAGCCAAAAAAGAGATTTAACTTTATTTAACTTTTAATTATTAAATTTCCATTAGAAGGATGCAATACTAATGCAATACTAGAATTTACAAAGTTAGGGCATGACCATTGTACAGCGAAATGCTCATTGGGTCAGCATGGTCAGAAAAAAACAACTTTGCAAATTCTAGTATTGCATCCTTCTTATGGTCATAAATTAATTTTAAGAGTTAAATCTCTTTTTAAGCTCATTTTATCTGTAAAAAAAAATGTATCTAATGATTATGCACACTTATAAGGAGTTTTTCACTTTCAGCCTTCATGGACAATTATAAATCACTTATAAATGATACAAAATTAATAGTAGTTATTAAGACCGATGTGGTTTAGAATTGGTAAAATGTGCTTGGGGAAAAAAATATGGCCAGAATATCAATTTGCCTAATAACTTGCCACTCTATATTGCATAATATATAAAAGTGATTTTGTCTGTCTGTCTTATACCTGTTATAATCTTTTTACTTTTATCTATTCTATTGTTAAATGTGATAGACATAATGTACACTACCATTCAAAAGTTGATGGTTAATAAGATTTTTCCATCAGGTTACATCTCAGATTGATTATTGCAATTCTCTTTTTTTGGCATTCCTGAGAAACAATTTCATTGATTACAGTTAAATTATTATATTATTATTATTAGAATGATTTATGAAGGATCATGTGACACTGAAGACAAGAGTAATGATGCTGAAAATGTTTTACTGTTTTTACTGTATTTTTGATCAAATAAATGCAGCAGGGAGCATAAGAGACTTCTTTCAAAAACATTTAAAAACCATAATGCACATAAAGTAAATTGTGGATCTGAATTTGGTGGATTTTTAAGATTGATTATTCGTCATGCATTATTAAAACTGATTGTTGTTTATCCCATTCTTATGATGATGTGAAAAAGTAGATCCTAGTTGTAATGAATGTAAATTACTGTCTGTTCACAGATCAGTTTGACGGCCCTCAGTCTGGCCTGTCCAGCGGTAAGAACGACGTACCTGGTTTGCCTCAGACTCTGCAGCAAGAGTTTTCTCTAGTCAACTTACAGATTCGCAATGTCAATGTGGAGGTCAGTCACTGTGATTTATGAAAATCTGATGCAAAATTAAACGTAGCAACTAAATAATTAGATTACATGTCTGATATTTGGGTTGTCAAGTTGTGGAATTATAATAAATGGAATGCAGTTAAACATAAATGTGACCCTGGTCTGCAAAACCAGTCTGAAGTAGTGTGGGTATTTTGTAGCAATAGCAATAGCAACAGCAAATAAAACATTATTCTGTTTTATTTTATTTTATTCTATTTTATTTTATTATTTTATTTTGTTATATATTATTCTTTTTATTTTTTTTTATTTTTTTAATTTTATTTTATTTTTTTAAATTCTCTTTTATTCTCTTTTAATTTCTTTCAATTATATTCTTTTTTGTTATATTTTATTATTTTTATTCTTTTATTTTATTATACTCCATTTTATTCTGTTTTATTTTATTCTATTTTATTCTCTTTTATTCTATTTTATTTTATTTTTTATTTTTATTTTATCTTATTTTTTTAAATTCTCTTTTATTCACTTTTAATTTTTTCCCAATTCTATTCAGTTCTATTTTGTTCTATTCTATTGTATTTTATTTTATTATTTATTCTGTTCTATTCTGTTTCATTCTCTTTTACTTTATTCTTTTATTTTGTTTTATGTTCTATTTTATTATTCTTATTTAATTTTTTTTTTTTTTTCATTTTTTATTTAGTTTATTTTAGTTTAGTTTATAAATTATCTTTTATTCTATTCTATTCTATTTTATTTTATTAGTGTGGGTATTTTTGGGTATTTTGTAGCAATAGCCAAAAAACATAGTAGGTCAAAATGATCGATTTTTCTTTTATGCCAAAAATCATTAGGATATTAAGTAAAGATCATGTTCCATGAAGATATTTTGTAAATTCCTACATAAATATAACAAAAACTTAATTTTTGATTAGTAATATGCATTGCTAAGAACATTATTGTTCTTGTAGATGGATGCCGTCAACCGCAGTTGCTTTGTGTCAGCCGACTGCGGAGCCAATCGTGTTCGTCTTGTTGTGAAGTTTCCTGCCCAATATCCCAACAATGCAGCTCCATCTTTCCAGTTCGTCTCTCCGACAAACATCTCGTCTTCTATGAAGACTAAGATACAGAAGGTTGAAACTTATAACACCTATCACTTAGTCAAACCTTTGAACAATGTCATATTGAAGCAGCATCATCTGTTTTGTAGATCCTGACTGATACGTCGCTTCAGAAGGTGAAGAGAAACCAGAACTGCTTAGAGCCGTGTGTTCGACAGCTGGTGTCTTGCTTAGAGTCAGACGGAGTCATGGTGGGTGAACTTTACTTATCATCATTTTATTCAAACGCATTTCCAAATTGTTTCCATGATAAATCTACTACTGGATGTCTAGGAGGACAGTACGAACCCTTACGTGCTCACCAACCCGGTGACTCCAGCACTTCCTACTTTCCCCCGAGTAACCAACACGTACGGCTCGTACCAGGACTCCAACATCCCCTTCCCACGTACCTCAGGGGCCCGCTTCTGTGGGACAGGTGGGTTAGGATAAGACTCTTTTTTTTTCCATCTATGCATATTAATATGGGTCCATTGTTTATTATGTATGAAATAGTTTTTTGAAATAATTTTGTGTTTATATAATATTAAATATGTCTAAAATTGTATACATATACTACTGGTCAAAAGTTGGCTAGATTTACACAGCTAAATTTATTTGATCAAAAATTAAGTAAAAACTGTAAATAGTTACAAAATATTTATTTTCTTCTTATTATTTTATTCAATTTTATTTTATTCTTTTATTTATGTTATTCTCTTTTATTCCATTTTATTTTATTCTTTTTTGTTTTATTTTGTTATTCTCTTTTATTTTATTTTATTCTATTTTATTTTATTCTCTTGATCTATTCTATTCTATTTTATTCTAGTAAATATTATTATTAGTAATAAATATTACAATAACAATCTTCTCTTTTAATATATTTTAAAATGTAAATATTTTATTTATATTATTATAATATTTTATTATTTAATTATATTTTATTATTTTATTCCTGTGATGCAACGTTGAATTTTCAGCGTCATTACTCCAGTCTTCAGTGTCACATGATCCTTCAGAATTCAATTCTAATATGGTGATTTGCCTTGAGATTGTGATTTATAATGTCAGATATTTCTATTTTAAACAAATGCTGTTCTTTTGAACTTTCCATTCATCAGAAAATCCTGGAAAAATGTCAAAATATTAATCAGCAAAAACTGTTTTCAATATTGATGATAAGAAACGTTATTAATAACTGAGCACCAATAATGATTAATGATAATTAAGCAGCAAATCAGCATATTAGAATGATTTCTGAAGGATCATGTGACACTGAAGACTTTTAAATAAATCACATTTTAAAATGTATTACAATAGAAAACTGTTCTTAAATTGCAACTATATTTTACAGTATTGCTGTTTTTATTAATGTATTTTGGAGACTTCTTAAAAAAATGTGAATTATTCCAACCTGAATTTGTCTCTTAGGTTCCTTGGTTTATTTCACACGGCCCATGACTATGCATCGTACGGCCCCTCCAACTGAACCTACTCCCAGGTGAATATTCAAACCTGTTTGCTTATTGTATCTGAAACATGGCATATTATGCTATATTATTATTTGAATACAATGGAAAACAGTTTAGCTTGTGTCATAAGATGAGGTTTGTATGTATGTGCAGGTCGCTGTCGGCTCTCTCGGCGTATCACAGCGGGGTGATGACGCCCATGAAGATGCGAACGGAGTCTCAGACCACCCTAAGGTTGTACAGTGGGAGCCCAACACGCACAGACAAAGATCAAGTGTCTATATCGTCCTTCTACTACAAAGAACGGGTGAGACTCGTTACACAGGATTGACATTAGTCATAGGAGGAAATAAAATAAATATTCAACAGCTATAGCTGGGTGGTTAGGATTTGTCTTTTATTTTATTATATTTTATTTTGTATTCTATTTTATTTTTTAAAAAAATATATTTTATTTTTATTTTATTTTATTCTACGTTATTCTATTCTTTTTTAATTTTATTCTGTTGTATTCTATTCTATTTTGTTCTATTTGTATTTTATTATTTTATTTTTATTTTTTTATTTTATTAACAATTTTATTTTATTGTATTTTATTCTATTCTATTTTATTATTTTATTTTATTCTCTTTTATTTTAATTATTTTCTTCAATTTTATTTTATTCTATTCTGTTGTATTTTATTGTATTTTTTATTTTCATTTTTATTTTATATTTTATTTTACTCTATTTTATACTATTTTATTTTATTATATTATTTTGTTATATTCTATTATTTTATTTAAATTTTTTTATTTTTTTTATTTGTAAAATTTTTATTTATTTGTAATTTGTAAATTCTCTTATATTAAATATATATATATATATATATTATTTCTCTTCTATTCTAGTTTGTTCTATACTGTTTTATTTTATTATTATTTTATTTTATTATTTTATGTTATATTTTATTTTTATTTACATTTTTTCATTTTATTTATTTTTTAAACTATTATTCTATTGTATTATTATTATTCTATTAGTATTTTTATGTTAATTTTTTATTTAATTGCTTGTTTTTTATTTTATTTTATTCTATTCTATTTTATTATTTTATTTTATTCTCTTTTATTCTATTTAATTATTTTTTTATTGAAATGGTCCTGTATGTTTGCCTGTCTGCAAAAAGGTTTATTGTGTATTTTACTTTCAGGACCTGACTGTTTAACTTGTTTCTTCTTGGTTAAATAACATGTTTTTCTACTTTTTGTTCAGTTCTTGAGTTGTTATTCTTGCTTTTCACATCCCACCCATCCACCCGCTTGTTCCACCTGTTCAAAAGCACCATTTTCACAGTTCATTGTCTCTGTGCTTTCTTTCTCCTATTGAGTTTTGGTGGCATGTGTCCCTCACTCATGTTGCTGTGGTCTTTTTTATCCAATCAGAAGCCCTCTCTGTCTGCTCCCCGCCGCTGGTCTGTGCAGACTATTCATGACTGTCCGGTATTGACCTCCGCCCCTCCCTCCCACTTATTCACTTTCTCATCTATTTGCTAATCTCATCGAATGCATTTTTGCTGCTTTAATGCATTTCATACATTTGCTGTCATACATTTCATGTATGGCGCATCACAGCTCACAATCTCGCACAGCTTTGAAAAAAAAATCAGTACTAATTTAGCTGGTGCTTACAAATCATACAAATGAAAGATCATCTCATTTTTTTCCTTCTGTATCTCTCATAGTGCTACATGTGACACTGTAGCCCATTAGTTAAAAAACAGCTTTTTTTTTTTTTTTACAGCCAAAAAAAAAAGACTCTAAAAATTTATTTAATAATTAATTTAAATAAACCTAAAAAAAAATAGTATTTATTTGTTTTATTAGTTTTATTTTAACACTTTAAAACAGTTGTAAATATTTTACATTTAATTGAAATTTTAATTAATTAATTAATTTTTTTATTTACATACAAATGCCAGTTGGCAAATAATTTTGGACCGTAATTATATTTCAAATTACACTCTAACTTCTATGTTGATCTTAACAGCTTTTTAAAAATTATTTTCAAATAATTTTTCCTTTAGTGCATTTAACAAATAAAATAATTTAATAAATAATTATAGTAATGATAACATTACATGCATACTAATAATTTATTAGAAATAATGATGAATGATTATATTCTCAAAGGGTTTTCTCATACTGTAAACCCTGCATGTTAGGATTCATTTATTTATTTGATCAGAAAGTGATTGATCCTGTTGTTCGTCATTATTACGTGTTCAGAAATCCCGTCGCTGGAAAGGCAAGCGAGAGGGAGGAGACTACAGCAGCAGACCCATCAAACTGGCCGGCAAAGTCATCATCCAGGAAATCTCATGTCTGCTTCCTGTGCACAAAGCCCTCGGGGAGACATACGTGTATGTTGTGTTTTATTAGATAGAAATGCATTGCATATTCAGATGTCTGTCTTGTTAGTCACAACGATAACTTACAGCATCAGCGGTCAATATTGTGACATTCTTGATCTGCAGCATCTTTTTGGGTTTTTTTTCCACCTTAGGCTAAATGTTAATGACATACAGGACACATGTCAGAAGAATGGGGCGGCGGCCTTGGCAGTTGGCCGCAGAGATTTAGCAAAGGTATGTCATACACACTTGCACCAGAATTTATTATTATTATATTTGTTTAAAATAAGTGTCTGATACTTACAAAGGCTGCATTTATGTGGTCAAAAATATAGTAAAATCAGCAATATTGTGAAATATTATTACAATTTAAAATAACTATTTTTATTTGAATGCATTTTTAAATGTAATTTATTTCTGTGGTGCAAAGCTGAATTTTCAGCATCATTACTCCAGTCTTCAGTGTCACATGATCCTTCAGAAATCATTCTAATATGCTGATTGGCTGCTTAAGAAACATTATCAGTGTTGAAAACAGCCGTGCTGCTTAATACTTTCGTGAAAACTGGTACATTTGAAATAATTTTTTTCAAAGAAATTAATACTTTTAGTAAGCAAGGATGCTTTAAATATCAGTAAAGATATTTGTAATGTTACAAAGATTTATTTTTCAAATAAATGCTGTTCTTTCAAACTTTCTATTTATCAAATTTAGGATTTATAAAATCCTGAATAAATATTAAATTGCAAAAAGCTGTTTTCATAATTGATAATAATAGTTTAATAATCCAGCTTTGCATCACAGGAATAAATTACATTTGAAAATACATTCAATTATAAAATCTTTATTTTAAATCGTAATAATGTTTCACAATATATAAATTATTGTGTGTGTAATCAATAAAATATGTTATTATTGTTATTGTTATATATTTAATAATAATAATAACAATTATTAGTAGTATTAGTATAATGTAATTTTATAAAATAATTATAATAGAATTTTAGTAATAGATTATAGTAGAACTGTAATAGATTATATCATTTTAATAATATGGTAATATTATAATATATAATTATTATACAAGTAGTATAATACCATTTATTAGACTATTAATATTATTATTTATACAAAGAACAACAGCAATGATTAACTTAATACAATAATAATAATAATAACAATAATAATGAAAATCTTTATTTTAAATCGTAATAATATTTCACAATATATAATGTAATATATAAAGAATAATGTATTATTATTTGGTGTGACCGATAATAAATTAATAAATTAAATTAATTAAAAATAAATTATTAATTTACAATTTTAATTTATTATTTTTTAATTTATTTAAAATGTAATTTATTCATATAAATGTATTATTGACTATTATTATTATTGTGTGTAAGCAATACAATTTATTATTACTATTATTATATATTTAATAACAATTATAAGTAGTATTAAAATAATGTAGTTTTATAATATAATTATACAATTAGAATTTTAGTAATATAGTATAATATAATTTTAATAATATAATATAATTATACTTTTAATAAAATATTCTTATACAAACAATAAATAGTATTTATTACACTTTTTTATTATTATTACTTATACAAAGAATAATAATAATTATTATTATTATAATAATTATAATAATAATTTGACAAATGATGACCTTAATACAATAATAATTATAAAAATATATTCAAATACAAAATCTTTATTTTAAATCGTAATAATATTTCACAATATTACTATTGTTACTGTATTTTTAATCAAATAAATGCAGCCTTGGTGAGCATAAGAGACTTCTTTCAAAAACAATCATTTTTAATTACTCCAAAGTTTTGACCTGTAGTATATGTGCAAGTATGATTTCTTTGCGAGCCATTTTTACAGCTTTTTTCATGTCTCCACGCTCTGTTTCTAGGTATGGGCACTTGCCTCGGCAGCCACGAATCTTGACCTCAGTCCTGATCCCGACCCTGATGCTGGAACTCCCTGGGCCAAACACCCATTTGGGCGACACCTGCTGGAGACATTGTGAGTTGCAGCTTGTAACTTGGTGGCAGCAGAATATGTGCATTATATACAGCTATAGTTTATGAACGTGTCTTCGTTTTCACATGATCCTTGACTTTGTCTGTTTCCTCCACAGACTTGAACACTACAGTCAGATGAGTGATATTCAGAGTCTGGCCATGTTGTGTAGTGTGTTCAGGGGTCACGGCAGTCCTCAGGAATATTTCACTCTGTATGGCCACCAGCAACCCCGTCCGGCGATCTTCACATCCCACCACTCCCGCTACGTATGTTTGTAAACCTGATTAATCCATGCATGAATTCTGTATGAATTCATTGTGTCTTTTAATTCAATTAGGTTCAGTTGTGTATTTCTCTTTTAAATTAGTTTTTAGCTTAATATCTGTGTACTGCATCTGTGTTTATCTGTCTGCTTTTGTATTATTATTGCTCTTTTAGCCCAGTTTCACCTCTAGTTCTGTCACATCTGGATCGTGTTCAAGTACCTCAGACTCTGCAAACACTCCATGGAATGCAGGTGAGAGACCATGGGTTTATTCATAGAAGTTATATTTCAGTGCTTGAAGTGTTTATGAAAAAGTAAAATTTACATTTAGTTCTTTCGCACCAGTTTTTTCATCTTGTCTGGTTTTGTGACAGAATATGTGTATGTTTGCCTGTTGCTTGGTTTATTAGTTATTGATTGACTGAAATGGTTATGATATAAAAAATACTCATTTACTTAGTAAAAAAAAAAAATTAATTAGTAGTTGAAGATAACAACTATAATAAAGATGATAATTGTTGGTATTGTATTATTTATATAAAATGACAATAATTTATTATTTGGTGTGTGTGTGTGTGTGTCTGTGAGATTAATAGTAAATTAAATTAATAATATTTCAGATGATTATTATTATGTGTGAATGCAATCAAATTAATTATATTATTATTATTATATATGTAAAACTAATAATAAAATAACAATTATTAGTAGTATTAGTATAATATAATTATTATATAATATAATAGAATATTGTATAATATAAGTTAAATAATATAGTAATATTATAAAATAGAATTATGATATAAATAGTATAAAAGCATTTATTATAATAATATTTATATATAATGATAATAATAATAATGATAAAGATTATTATTTGGTGTGTGATTAATAATAAATAAAATAAATAATAAGAAATTATTTAATTCATTTAAATTTTAATTGATTAATATTAGGTTATTATTGATTGTTATTATTGTAAGCAATTACATTTACTATTAATATCATTATTTTGTATATAATAATAATAACGATAACATTTATGAGCAGTATTAGTATAATGTAATTTTATAATATAATTATAATACAATTTTACTAATATAGTATAATATAATACCATTTTAATAATATAATATAGTATAGTATAATTTTAATAATATGGTAATATTATAAAATGCAATTATTATACAAATTGTACAATAGCATTTATTACAGTATTATTATTTATACATAGACCAACAGCAATAATATTAATTATAAAAATAATAATAATCTGACAAATTATAAACTTAATACAATAATAATAAAAATAATAATAATTATTATTTATTATTATTACTATAACAATAACAATTATTTGCAGTATTAGTATAATGTAATTTTATAATATAATTATAATGTAATTTTAATAATATAGTATAATATAATGCCATTTTAATAATATAATATAGTATAATATAATTTAAATAATATGGTAATATTATAAAATACAATTATTATACAAATAGTATGATCGCATTTATTACAGTATTAATATTATTATTTACACACAGACCAACAGCAATAATAATAATTGTATTAATAATAATCTGAAAAATTATTAACTTAATATAATAATAGTAATTATTATTATTATTATTATTATTATTACTAATGTGTTAGATAATTATAAAAAATAATCCGACAAATGATGAACTTAATGCAATAATGACAATAATATTAATAATTAATTATAGTATTAAGTCCATCACTTGTCATTATTATTGCAATTATTGTAAATATTATTATTTATTGTATAATTACTAAATAATCTATTAATACTATACATTTACTTATTACTTATAAATAACATTAATATTATTTTCAGAATTAATGATTATATTAACACCCAGACACATTCATGTTACTCACACAAAATGTAATTTTTAAAATATTTTGAGATATTTTATATAAAATCCACCAATTCCAGATCCCATTTGTTTATGTTTGTTTTTCCAAGTACAGTTGCATGTGTGCCTTCAGCTCATTATTATTCCACATCATGATAAGATGTTTTAGTTATGATTTCTAATAAAACTGTTAGAGCAAACGTCTCCATTCCTTCCAATGATTGTTGTGAAATTTAAAATTCAGGTGGACGTGAGTCAGAACATGCTCCCCCCTGGGAATCGTCTCCAGATGACTATCGCTATGCAAACCAGATTTACACCGACCCCCGAGAGCGAGAAAAAGAACAACACGACATGAACAAAAGGTGAATGTCCTGTTCAACCAGTGACCCGCTCACACACATCACATTAATACTGCAATCCTAAACACTGAAGAGTTCCTTCTGATCTACAGATTACTGGACCCCTCCAACTCCTGGCAGTTTGACGATTTCAAGAAGTGTTACGGTGAAATCCTGCACCGATGGGGCATGAAGGACAAGAGGGCAGAGGTGCTCAAATTTGTCTCCTGCCCTCCAGAGCCACACAAAGGCATAGGTGAGTTAAAGAAACAGGGTTTAAAATCAGATTACCTTAGAAAATTATTTGATCAAATCACGCAGTTTGTTAAAACAAGCAAAAGGTGTGTTTACGTTAATGCTCTTATAAGAGAGTGTTGAAGTACATGTGTGCATCTTGTATTGTTGTTAAAGCACTTATAATTATAAAAAACAAAAAACAAAAAGTGATATATGAGATGTGAAGTTGTTTAAATTGTTGGTGGAACTACTGTTCTAGACCGTTCTTTAAAAGCTTCTGGTTATTTTTTTGTGACATAATTCCTAAAAAATAATTCATTAAAAACAAACAAAGAAACAAATAAATAAATCCTACCTAAACTGTAACAATAATAAATGTTATTTATTTATTTATTTATTTAATTAATAGAATTAAGAATTTATTAGATGATTATTGTTATTTATAAACAATAGGAATCATAAGAATAATAAAAAATAATAATTATTATTATTAATAATATTATAATTTAGTAATTATAACAGTAATAATAAGTTTTATAATAAATGTATAATAAAGATGTAAAGTAAAAATAAAATTTCTAATAGTTTAATTATGATGGTTTGCATGAAAATATGAAGCACAACAGTTTTTTAACATTGATAATAATAAGAGTAATAAAAAATGCTAATTATTTACTAATTGCTTATTTATTATTATTTAATTAATTACATTAGTAATAGTATTAATAATTGTAATAACAACAGTAATAATAATGTTATAATAATATAGTTATAATAGTATTAATAATAATTATTTTATTTATAATAGTTAATTTAATTATGTTGGTTTGCACAAAAATATGAAACAACTGTTTTAACGCTGATAATAATAATAGTAATAGTAATAATCATATTATTATTATTATTATTATTAATGATAATAATAATTGGTGTCATTAATACAATTAATAATCACTTAATCAGATTATTATTGTTTTTGTTATTTATAAATAGCAGCAATAATTATTATAATAATGATCAGTTGTTCAGTGATCAATAATTACTTATTTATTATATAATTATATTATTGATGGTATTAATAATGCTATTAATATTGTATTAATAATGTTATATTATTATAATTATAATAGTAATAATAATTATAGTTTTTTATTTCTAATACAATTATTTGTTATTATTAATTATGTTGGTTTGCAAAAATATGAACCACAACTATTTTCAACATAATCAATAATAATAATAATTAATAATTATTATTAATATTGGTGTGTCAATAATACAATTAATAATCAATTTATCAGATTATTGTTTTTGTTATTTAAATAATAGCAATGATACTTATATTATTATATAATTATTATATGTTAGAATGTATTATATATTAAAATATTATTATAAATATTTTTTACTAATTATTAAAATTATTAACAATGCTATTAATAATAGTATACTATTATAATAGTAACACTAATTGTTGTTTTATTATTTATAGTAATATAAATTATTATGATGGTTTGCATAAAAATATTAAGCAGCACAACTGTTTTCAACATTGATTATAATAAGAAATGTGTCTTGAGCAGCAAATCATAACACATATAAAATATAAAGTCTTGTTATACTGTCATTTATTCTGGTGCAGACTTCCTATCTTTGTTTTTTACAAACTAAAGAATGAGCTAAAACTATTTTCTGTGATAATCGATAAGCATTCCTTCAAGGAGCAAAGTATTTGTCTTACATTTCTAGGATGTCTGTCAATGTTTAACCCTTAAGCAAATGTTTAAAACTCACATTTATGAGCCTGCATCGTGTCTTTGCTCTCATGTGTAGAGTTTGGCGTTTACTGCTGCCACTGTCGCAGTCAAGCCCGCGGCACCCAGTGCGCCGTCTGCAAGCGCTTCACCTTCCAGTGCGCCATCTGTCACGTGGCTGTACGAGGCTCTTCTAACTTCTGCTTGAGCTGCGGCCACGGAGGACACACCAGTCACATGATGGACTGGTTTCGCTCTCAAGAGGTCTGTCCCACCGGATGCGGGTGCCACTGTCTGCTGCAAAGCACTTTCTGAACATTACAAACAATAAAAACATCAGGATACGCCTCAAAACTCTCAGTACTGTAGCAGCTCCTCGGGATGTACCAGCATCATTCGGGATGTACTAACGACTGTTCAAGTCGTTGGAGCTGCAAATATAAACCTTGTAATAGGTCAAAACCAGCCTAGTTAGTAAGACATTGTTATACAGTGCTGTTTTTTGCACTTTTATACCTGTTTGAGTAGAGCTTGTATTTGCTCTATAAGGTGCCAAGGAAATCAATCTGTGAAAGGGAAAAGGAAAAACTGATTTTTATGGTTGTGAAACATTTTTTTTCAAATGTATGTTTTGATCACTCTTTTCAGTTGAAAAGAAGATTTAAAAAGAAAATTGTTGTATGTTTCGAAGGATTAACAATGTACAGTAAGCTATGTGTGCCATACAAATATTAATAAATCTGACAATACAGTGATTATTGCTTCATACACCATTTGATTTGTTGTAGTAATGTTGCTGGAACTCTCTTTTATGAAATATGCTCATAAAAGTGTATTAACTGTCATCACTACCTCATAAATAAACAGCATATTACATTTTCTTATGATGTTTTTATTACATGAATTCACATTTCTGCAGAAATCAGTAGTCTAATGACATAAGATAAAAGTATTTATCCACAAGGAGTCTTCAAGCATGACGAAGGATTAGTTCACTTTCAGAACAAAAATTTACATATAATGTACTCACCTCCTTGTCATCCAAGATGTTCATGTCTTTCTTTCTTAAGTCGTAAAGAAGTTGTTTTTTGAGGAAAACATTTAAGGATTTCTCTCCATGTGATGGACTTCAATGCAGTTTAAATGCAGTTTCAAAGGGCTCTAAACTATCACAACTGCGGAATAAGGGTCTTATCTAGCAAAACAATCGGTTATTTTCTAAAAAAAAATGACAATTTATATACTTTCTAACCTCAAACGCTCGTTTTGTCTAGCTGTGTGTGAACTGTTTTTTTCCGCTCATGACAGTTAGGGTACGTCTAAAAACTCCCATCTCATTTTCTCAACTTCAAAATCGTCCTACATCGCTGCAGAAGTACCAACCCTGAGTTTACACAGTCAACAAGCAAAAACGATCAAACACATTTTACCAAAAAGCAAAAACAAAGTAAAACAGAGATGTACGATTTTGAAGTTTTAAAGGAAAAATGAGACGGGAGTTTTTAGACATACCCTAACTGTCATGACCGGGAAAAAAAAACTGTTTACACGAAGACAAGACGAGCGTTTAAGGTTAAAAAGTATGTGAAGTGTAATTCTTTTTTAGAAAATAACCGATTGTTTTGCTAAATAATACCGTTATTCCTCGGTTGGGATCGTTTACAGCCCTTTTAAGCTGCATTTAAACTGCATTTTGGAAGTTCAAATTTGGGAGCACCAGAAGTCCGTTACATCGAGAGTAATCCTGAAATGTTTTCCTCAAAAAACATAATTTCTTTATGACTGAAGAAAAAAAAGACATGAAGATCTTGGATGAAAAGGGGGTGAGTACATTATCTGTACATTTCTGTTCTGAAAGTGAACTAATCCTTAAGGGACCTGCGTTTGCCATCTTAAGTGCACTTATGAATGTTTTTTGCTAATGCAAGAACTGTCTTTACACATGCACATCATTATGAAGCTCCTGCTGTCTTGTGTTTCTTATTCATGCTTGTTCTTATTGATGTCAGCTTGTTTAGTGTGTGTGAAGTGAGTTAATATGGTCATTGATTTACAGTTAGTAAGACAGTTGACCTGCCTGCGACCCTTTCCATGCAATGTCATACTGCAAAAGCAATATTTAACATCACGATGGACAAAGCATTAAGATAATGCTGTAGTGTGTATCAGATGGGAATAGATTATATACATTTTACCATTATTTTGAAACTTTGTTCAATATTATCACAGTATGATATGTATATTAGAGTTTCAGACTTTCTTTCACTTTGAATGTTTGTTTTGAAATGAATAAACCCAGAACATTTGCAAATATGTTTGGTAAATAAAAGCAAAGCTGGAATATTGACGTCTCAGTGCAGAGGGAGGGAAAGACAAATATTAAGGCAATATAAATACAAAACAATAAAGACATCACAAGCTAGAATAAAAAAACATTTATGCAGTGCATAAATTGCATATTAGTTTGCCAAGATTGGCTATAAATAATTTAGTTTTATATGCATAGACAATAAAAGAAGCCAGATACAGAGGAGTTTCTGTTGAAATTACTGATAATAACAGAAAACTGCATGTGCTGTGGGAATTGTTCAGGAAATTATGCCGAGAAGAGACATTCAAACTTTTATTTTCTCCCATAAACCAGAGGAAGTGTTTTGAAAAGAATTCTGGTACATGCAGGTCCAAATATTCATGTTTGGCATCTGAAATCAGCATTTTCAAAAATAGTAGTATAGGAATAGGAGTAGGCAAGTTTATATCCGTTCCATTTATTTGTTTAAAAATACAGAAAAAAATTATGAAACATCATTGCAATTTAAAATAAGAGTTTTATATTTTAATACACGTTAAATTATATATTATTTCTGTGATGAAAAGCTAAATTTTCATCAGCAATTAGTCTTCACAATCTTTCAGAAATCATACTAATATGCTGATATTTCTGAAGACACTAAAGACTGGAGTAATGATGTTTAAAATTCAGCTTTGCATCACAGGAATAAATTCTTTTTTAAAGTATATTAAAATAGAAAACCACCATTTTACATTGCAATAATATTTCACAATGTTTCTGTTTTTCTTTATTTTTAATCAAATAAACAGAGCTTTGATGAGCAGAAAATATTTATTTAAAAAA
Source organism: Labeo catla (assembly GCA_012976165.1). Lineage (NCBI taxonomy): Eukaryota > Metazoa > Chordata > Actinopteri > Cypriniformes > Cyprinidae > Labeo > Labeo catla. The sequence continues at coordinate 2,532,914 of VONZ01000026.1, forward strand.
CATTAAAAATCTTACTGATCCTATGCGGCAGTGTATATGCTTATTCTTAAAATAATATTGAATGTTCAAATAAAATATTTAAGGTTTTAATTATTTTCACATTTAATTATTTATATTATAGAATAGGATAATTAAATACATTTTAAACAAAATGTCGAATTTACATTATTATATTATATTATTATACAACAAATACATACATTTTAAACAAATAAACAAACAAACAAACTTAAAAAAAACAAACAAATACAGGTTTTTAATACAGATCAAATTTTGTCTTGTATATCTAACACCCCAAAGACCACACAGAATGTTATGGTTCACATAATTTCAGTAGTAAAATTTGAGATATCTCTTTGTTAAGAATAAATCCTCCTTCGCCGCAGTCAGCAGCAAAGTGAGCCCGATCTGATCTCTCGCATCTAGTTTTCTGAGGCGCTCTCGAAATTACTAATCCCACTATGACTAAGGCCTAACTGATGAATATTTATTTAGTCTCGCAAGACGTTGCTTGGTAACCTTTCTGGAGTGTTCATTTACTCAGCCTAATTAATATTCATAATCCATGCCTTCCTAATAGTAAGATTCATTTATTGGACAGGTGCTCGGGGCTTATTTACAAACGCCAGGAATTCAGCCAATCAAGAAAGCTTACTGGGGTCGCGTCACGCGGCGTTATTAATATTCATGAGCAACGCCTTCGCCGTAGTAGGTTTGGCTGGTCAGCGCTGAGTCTTCAGCAGCAGGAGGAGTGAGGGGAGCTTGATTCAGCTGTTGTGGCCGAAGATGGCGGCGTGTAGACGTGTTCAGCTGCTGCTGTTCCTCATGTCTCTCTGCCTTCTCACCGTACAGGCTCTTAAACCTCTTCCAGGGTTCGGGAATGTCCATCCTCCGGCTGTCGCCATGCACCAGCAGTTCAGAGCCGCGCTACCAAATATCGGGAATAACGCCGCCGTTGCTGCTGCTGCCGCCGCCGCCGCCGCCGCCGCCGCGTCCTCCGGTTCTCAGTCTAGAAGATCCACTGGCTGGAAGCTGGCAGAAGAGCAGGCCTGCCGGGACGACGTGACCCGGCTGTGTCCAAAACACACCTGGACAAATAACCTGTCTGTACTGGAATGCCTGCAGGACAAGAAGGAGGTAAGCAGGACCGCTAATGATGTTGACTGGGTATAATATGTGTAAAATATGTGTATAATAATTATTACCAAATACAAAAGCATAATAATAATTTTAATAATTGTATAATTATAATTTTATTTTTTTTTTTATTTTTTTTTTTATTATGCATTTTTTATACATGAATTTATTTTTTATTATAATAATTCTGTGTATGTAATGAATATGTATAATTTATAATATGTAACTTAATATTTTAAATAAGTATGTTTTTATATAATAATAATAACATATATTATTATTGCTATATAATTGTATTTATTATTGATAATAATAATGTAATTTGTGATTATTGTTATTATTATTATTATTATTATAAACTTGAAACACATGGTGAATACTTTTATCTCCTGTCATTTGGCTGTATAATAATTAAATACATATACATAATAATAATAATTTGAACAATTATATAATTGTACATTTTTATTGTATTTTTATATTATACATTTTTATAAATACATTTAATTTAATTTTAATTATATTTATATAATGATTTTTTATAATTTATAATATATAATTTTATATTTTAAAAAATTAAATTTGTATATAATAATAATAATTGCTATACATTTGCAATAGTAATGTAATTTGTGATTATTATATTTATTATTATTATTATTATTATTATTATAAACTTGAAACACATGGTAAATACTTTTATCTCCTGTCATTTGGCTTTATAATAATTATAAACAAATACATAATGATAATAATAATAATTTGAATAATTATATAATTCTAAATGTGCATTTATACATTTTTTGTAAATTAATTTTTAATTATAATAATTCTATTTCTATAATAAATATTTATAATTTATAATTTAATATTTTATATACATTTTATATAATAATAATATTTATTATTACTATATAATTGTAATTTTTTAAATAAATTTATTTAATTTATATTAATTTTATTTTTAGAATGAATATAATTTATAATATACAATTTAATATTTTAAATAATTAATTTTAGAAAAAAAAAATTATTATTATTATTATTATTATTGTTGTTATTATTATTGTAAACTTGAACACAGGGTGAATACTTTTATCTCCTGTCATTTGGCTTTGTGAATTTCACACTGGTAAGTGAAGTAGAGAAGATATCCATATCAAAACTCTTTTTGAAACATTTCAGTTCATTTATTAGCTATTTATCCATTTATCTATTGATTTATAGCTGATATTAAAGGCCTCATAAAATGCAATGTATCTTCCCTGTGTAGACTATCGTGGTCCATAATGCCTGATGAAATCTATCAGTTTGCATTCCTGTTTAACCCAATTGCATTTTCTCAGTTCTGCTGCCAGGTTGTTTTCAGCCAATCATTTGAGCTGTAAATACCTTGTGACTAATTACTGTGAATCTGTAGGAAAATGACATCCTGACAGTGATGATTGTCTCTCAACGTCAGAATGACTATGCAAATGTATATAAGTGTGCAAACATTGTTATTTGTCTCTGGCTTTTATACAGCAGCACAAGCACAGACCTTTAATGTGGATTGGACTAATTTAAGAACAAGCTTCAAATCTACTAACTAGATTTGTCTTTTGTAGTATGCCGTGCTGCCCTGGTTGACATAGTAACCTAGTTGTGCAGATGAGGAAATTATTATAGGAATAACTTTCGTTCAGACACAGCAGATGCCCTGTGAAAAGTTTAATTTTTAGAATAAAATATGATTAGAATGATCAGAATCTTACAAATAATCCAATAAAAGCCACGTAATATGTACAAAAATCCAATTAATAATCCAACAAAAGAAGAACTTTTCAAAGCACTCAGTGACCAGGGAGTGTTTAGCACCAAAAATGACATATCATATATGTATATATATATTTAATATTTATACTTTATTTTGTCTTTTCATGCAATTAATTTATATTATAAAGGCATATTTTTTTCCCATTGTTCACTTTTTCTTCTTAACCTCTTTTTTCCCTTTTGTGGTAATAAGCACCACCAACCAAAGCCAAAAATGACATATTGAAGTCTCAATAAAGCTTTGTGTGTTTTAAGTACATTTTTTTTTCAGGATTCTTTGAATAGAAAGATCAGCATTTATCTGAAATTAAAAGCTTTTGAAACATTATACACTATACCATTCCTTTTTTTATTTTAATCATAGAAATTAATACTTTTATTTAGCAAGGATGCTTTAAATTGATCAAAAGTGATGATAAAGACATTTATAATGTCACAAAAGATTTCTATTTCAGATAAATGCTGTTCTTCTGAACTTTCTTTTCACCAAAAAAACCTGAAAAAAATCTACGCAGCTGTTTTTAACATAATAATAATAATAATAATAGTAATGTTTTTTGAGCAGCAAATCAGAATATTAGAAAGTTTTCTGAAGTATCATGTGACTGGTAATGATACTAAAAATTCAGCTGTGAAATCACAGGAATAAATTACATTTTAAAATAGATTCAAATAGAAAGCAGTTATTTTAAATAGTAAAAATATTTCAAAATTTTACAGTTTTTGCTGTACTTGGTATCAAATAAATGCAGGCTTGGTGAGCAAAAGAGACTTATTTAAAAAACATTACAAAATCTTACTGTTCAAAAACTTTTGACTCATGTGTATATATATTTAAAATCTACTTTCTCAGTGAGCAATATCTTTACTGTACTATCATATGGCTGCTCACATGTTATATAATGCACAAGTCAAACGTACTACAGGGGTTGGACAATGAAACTGAAACACTGGCCAATATAGTGTTGGAGGTTTCATGGCTATATTTATGCAGCCTGGTGGCCAGTCTTTACTGATCGCACATTCCACCAATAAGAGCAGAGTGTGAAGGTTGACTTTGTGCACCCAATAGCTCAAACATTGTACCCTGAAGGTGGTGCCGTGTATTAGGATGATAATGCACCAATACACACAGCAAGACTGGTGACAAGAGTGATTTGATGAACATGAAAGTAAAGTTAAACATCTCCCATGGCCTGCACAGTCACCAGATCTGAATATTATTGAGCCACTTTGGGGTGTTTTGGAGGAGCGAGTCAGGAAATGTTTTCATACACCAACATCACATAGCGACCTGGCCACTGTTCTGCGAAAGGAATGGCTCAAAATCCTTCTGGCTACTGTGCAGGACTTGTATTTGTCATTCCCAAAATGAAATAATGCTGTATTGGCTGCAAAAGGAGGCCAAACGGCATACTAATTGTGGTCTAAACCCAGGTGTTTCAGTTTCACTGTCCAACCCCTGTACTTATAATGTACTTTACTGATGATATTTGGAGTTAAAGTCTCTGGTTACTAAAAATGCAGCGTAAGCATCTTTCTCACTTGTGCTTCACAGAAATAAAGTCTAACTTTATCTGAGCAGTAGATGTAAGATGTGTATGCACAATAAACATGAGTGATATTTCTTAAACATTTGTTTTCTGCTGTTTTATGCTGCTCCTCCCTAACTTATTGGCTCTGGTGCACCACTTTTCATCTGGCAATCACAAGGGCCAAGGTTCATTTGCAGCTAGACACAAATTCATTTAGGCTGAAAAACATCTTAGAGCAGCAGTTTTCTCTACTAGACTTTCACAACCTCTTGAGCTTCTGTTTAAACGTCTCTTATATGGGCGTCTCGCCCACTCTATGCTAAAATCCAGCTCTCATTACAGTCACAGCTTTAAACCCGTATTGATGGCACTATGCCTCGCTCTCTCTCTCTCTCTTTAGTAATTCACAGACTCAAGCCTCTCATTAGTGTTGAAGCGAGGTCTTGCTCTCTGGTCCGTGATAACTAATTTCAACACCTGAGGGACATTTCAGATAGCGGTCTGTCTGAAACCCCACTATTATGTGTGTCCCATTTAGGGTGTCAAATCTTTGTTTCGTTAGCCTTGAAATGCAATTGGATGTACGCTTCGAGTTCATTTCTTTTTAATCATTCTTTCTTGCCTCTGAAAATTGTTTCACATGAAAGAAAATATCCTTTGTAAGTCCACAAATGACAATGGTGAACAAAAAAAGAGTACAATTGTATTACTTTTCAGACATAGTGTTTATATATAGAATTTTATTGTGGTAGTATGTATATTATTTATTTAATGTATTTTTTTATGCGGGGATTGCAGTACATTTTTTAAATATATGGATATATAAACACGTTTTTATATATTATTATTTTTCAGAATTGCAATACTTTTGGGCAAGTATTGGGGTAGTATATATGCATATTACTTATTTTTAATTAATTTTTTGAGAGGATTGCAATATATATTTTGGGCAAGTATCATGATATTATATATGTATATTATTAGTTTAATTTTTATTTTGTTTTTGGGGGGTTTTGCGATACATTTTTGGAGAAGTACCATGGTAGTATATATGTATAGCAATTATTTATTTAATTTTTTATTTTATTTGGGAGGTTTGCAATACCTTTTTGACAAATATCATGGTAATATATGTATGTTTTTTTATTTATTTATTTTTGTGAGGATTGCAACATTTTTGGACAAGCATCAAGGTATTATATGTGTAGTATTTGTGTAATTTCTTATTTTGGGGGATATTGCAAATATTTTTGATATCGTGTAATGTATGTATAGTGTTTATTTAATTTTTTACTTAGGTTTTGGGAGGATTGCAGTACAATTTTAGACAAGTCTCATGGTGTTATATATGTATAGTAATTAGTAATTTCAGTTTTTTTTATTTGGGAGGTTTTTTTGGGGGAAGGAGATTTGCAATATAAGTATTGTGCTATTATAGATGTGTAGTATTTTTACAATTTTTGTTTTGTTTTTGGTGGAATTGCAATGCATTTTTAGGCAAGTATCATGGTAATATATATGTATAGTATTTTATTAATTTTTTTTTTTTGGGAGGATTGCAATATATATTTTTGGACAAGTATAATGGTATTATGTATGTGTAGTATTTATTTATTTTATTTTCATTTTTATTTTTTTGAGGATTACAGTAAATTTTTGGACAAGTATCATGTAATTATATATGTATAGTATTTATTAAATTTTTTTTGTTTTTGGGGGGTATAGAAATACGTTTTTGGACAAGTATCATGGTAGTGTATAGCAGTTATTTATTTAATTTTATTTGGGAGGTATGCAATTTTGACAAATATTATGGTACTATAAATGTATAGTATGTATTTAATTTGTATTTACTTTTTGTGAGGATCAGACAAGTATCATATGTGTAGTATTTCATTTTTATTTTGTTTTTGGGGGGTGTTGGAGAAGTATTGTGAGGTTATATATGTATAGTATTTATTTAATTTTTATTTTGTTTTTGGGGGAGTTGCAGTACATTTTGGAGGATCATGGTAGTATATATGTATATCAACTTTATCTAGGAGGTTTGCAGTACATTTTGACAAATGTTATGGTGCTATATGTATAGTTTTTTTTTTTTTACTTAATTTTTGGGGAGGATTGTAATACATTTTTGACAGTATGGTACTATAAATGTGTAGTATTTATTTATTTTTTATAATAAATACTAATAATAATAAAAAATAATAATTTTTGCGAGGAATTCAATACACTTTTGGGCAAGTATTGTTTTATATATGTATGCTTTTAATTTAATTTTTATTTAGTTTTTAAGGGGATTGCAATACATTGACATCATGATGATATATTTGTATAGTATTTATTTTTTAATTTATTTTTTGGGAGGATTGCAATTTTTTTTAGACAAATATCAATGTATTATATGTGTAGTATTTAATTTGTTTTTGGGGGATTGCAATACATTTTTTGACAAGTATTATGGTAATATACATGTCTAGTATTTATTTATTTTTTGGGAGGATTGCAACTTTTTTTGGACAAGTACCAAAGTATTATATATGTATAGTATTTATTTATTTTTGATTTTGTTTTTGGGAGGATTTCTATACATTTTGGTCACGTATTGCAGTAGTATATACAGTACGTATAGTGTTAATTTATTTGGAATTAGTTAAATAGTTTAGTTAAAGAGTTTTTTGAGCAAGTAACTTAATATGTAAATATAATATGCATAGTAATCATACAATGCAGTGCTATACATGCAAAGAACCCACTACGAGCATCCAAGCCAACAGCACCCCGTTGGTCTTGGCATTTGCAGCAGATATAAGATGATAATTATGCTAGCATGAATGAAACATCAAGACAAGCTGTAAACTCGTCTCGCAGTCTCTCCTCCTGCACCGCATGCCAAGTTCATTTGCCCACGAACGGTTGCTTCAGCAGTCCTGACCGCGGCTCTAATTATTGGGATAATTGCTTTGCAGGGGCTCGGTAACAGCTGTGGCCTTCTGAAGAGGTAAATGATGTCCATAAATCTCGTTCTCAATCTCCCTGAGGTCAGACCCCTCCGGGTCGGTCTTTTTTGCGAACGAGCTCTTGCAAGCGCTTAAAGGCGGGAGGTAAGGTGCTCGTGGCACAGCTGCAGCACGTCTGTCTTACTTTAATTTGCATTTTTAGCAGGTTCCTCTACTGGTGGGACGCCGTGGTGGGTTTGCTGTAAACAAAGCAGCCAGCGTGACTGATATGAGACCCTCCCGTGGGGATCCGGGGCTGAGATCCTGATAAAATAAACCAAAGAGCTTAGCTCTTAATCAAACATTTGTTTGATACAACAGAATCGAATGAATGAGGCAGATAAGCTATTGTTTTTCAGACTACACTTAAGAAGCCGTATTTTTTGTTTGTGTATGTTTTTGTGGGATGCAAAGCTGTTAGTGTGGAAATATCACTGTGAGACTCTAATGAATGTAAAATGAAGTGGAATGAACTCGTTCAGTGCCCCGCTGAGGGTGAGACCACATATTTTATGGCTTTGACAGATTTTTAAGACACCATAGCGTGATGTGAACAGACATAATGTCTGTTGATGTTGGTTGATGGGTTAGTTATTTAGATAAAAAGCAGTGTGTTAACTGAAAAGAAAGGAGTATTAAAGGTTATAACTCCAATTATCACAAAGGGAAAAAAAGTCAATTTTTTCTCAAATGTGATTCTTATAGATTCTCATTACTGCAAGTCATTATTTTTTTATTTAAATCAGCCTAAATTAAACAAATGCAATCCTATTTTACAAACATTTGATATTTTATTATTTATTTTTTATTTATATATTTTAGTTATGAAATAGATTTTATTTTATTTATTAGAAATTGTATTATTTATTTATTGGGAGTAGTGGTTTTAAAAATTGTCCTAATTTGCTTTAAGGAATATACAATTTCTTTCTTTTTTTTGTTGCATTTTTGCAATTATTGCAAAAAGATTTTTCTTATTTCATAGAGATTTCAAAGAGAAATTTCATATAGTTTTTTTTTTTTTATTTTGTCATTTTTTGGATTAATTTTTGGTGACTTTTTATTTTATTATTTATTTATTGGGAATAATGGTTTTAAAAATTGGCTTAATTTTCTTGCAAAATCAAATTTCTTTTTGTTTTTCTTTGGAATATTGGGATGAAATTTTTTAGAGATTTTTATTTATTTAATTTTTTTTTTTAATTTCTTTCATTTATTTTATTATTATTATTTTTTTAATTAATTTTTGTTGACTTTTTGTTTTATTATTTATTTATTGGGAATAATAGTTTTAAAAATTGCCTTAATTTTCTTTGAGCAAAATCCAATTTTTTTTTTTTTTCGGAATTTCGGGATGAAATTTTATAGAATTATTATTATTTTTTTGCATTTTTGCAATTATTTCAGTAAGATTTTTCTTATTTCATAGTGAAATTTCATATAGATCATTTTTGTTGACTTGCAAGTTTGTTTGTTTTTGCAATAATGCAAAAAAAAACAGATTTTTTTTTTTGCTTTATTGCAATAATTGCAATTATAAAATAATAATATAATAACAATATATAATATAATAGTATAATGTTTTTTTGTTTGTTTTTTTTCATTATTGCAATAGGATTTAAGTGGGGAAAATGTGATTAATTGTAATGCATAATGTCAGTAATGCAAAATCCGATTTCTTTCTGTGGAGTTTCGGGATGAAATATGACTCAGACGTGTTCTTGACAGGCTTCATGAGATTCACTTTGTAATTGGTGAGGGTCAGTGTTGAATAATTGCTTTCATTTTGACTAATGGTGCAGAAATCCTGTAATGGCTTGAACAAAGGCTGGTCACTGACAGCTATTGTCAGAGGAAAAGCTATCAGATGTCATTGTTTTGATTTTGTCTGTCAGTATCAAATGTGTTGCAATCACAAAAATGAGCTTGCAGGACTGCAATCATGTGGTTGTTCTTCAGCCAGTCTTTTTTCGGATGCCAGCATCAATCAAAGGCATGACATGTTTTTGCCCTCTCAACTTTTGTTGCTTCTTGATGACAGTGAAAACTTTTTACAATTCCCAGCCAATCTTTGCCTTCCCTGGTAAGGACAGAGGTTGCTATTCTCTACAGCAGCTTTGATCCAGCGATTTAACAGACTCAAAACATTATTAAAATAGAAGTCATTCGTCTTTTCTTTTATAGCTTAGAATTTTACCTTGTTCTGTTGTGAAGATTATTACACAGTGTGACTTCCAATTCTATGAACTAAGTTGTCACCTAAAAATAAACATCCTACAGGCTGCTTCTGTCTTGTTAGCTTTGTCACATAAAAGATTTAGTAGGAATGGCAATGAGGAACGTCTGTTCTTGTTTACCTCTGTAGTGTGAGAACAGGTGTAAAGCGTGTAGCACTGCAAATGATTTTCAGAATTATTTAATGTCTTGATAATTTGGTAATGATATGATGAAGTGATATGATTGTTGTACAAATTAACATTGCATAATTATATATAAAAAAATACGTAAATTATGTTTGCAATTCGTAGTTCGTAATATGTTCGTTACACACACATGCAACGATATTATATATTTCAATGTGTTTTATAATATAATATACACACTATAAATAAATAATTATCAATTCAAAACACATTACATTTCCAATATTGCATATTTTGTACACACACACACAATTTAATGATAGCAATGAGAGCAATTTTATTGTTACTATAAATAAATAATAAATAAATAAATTCTATACACAATAAATGACCATAATTGCATATTCAAGTATTATTTTATGTGTTTTTTTTATTTATATAATAAAAAAAAAAATATTTGTATTTTAATGTATCATTTTTTTAAATATTCATATTTATGTCATTTATTTTATAATTTACTTTAATTTAATTTTAATTTTTTAATTTTCTAATTTTTATTTATTTCCAGTTCATAATTTTAGTGCTTCAACTTAAGTGTGTTTTAGTTGGTTGCCAAGGCAAAATTTCTAATTTTTGTTCAGTTTCATTTTTCATCTAATATTTAAATCATTTAAATAATTGTCAATTCAAAACGCAATAAATTCTAACACTGCATATTCAGTTATTGTGCGCGCACACACACACACAACACACATATACATACAATTTAATTATAGCAGTGACAGCAATTGATTTATTGTTATAATAAATAAATAAATAAACAACCATAATTGCATATTCAGGTATTTTGCATATATAGGAGTATGATTTTATTTATTTACTTATTCATAATTCTGCAAAATTTCACACACACAATAAAATAAATGACAATTATTACATTAATGTGTATGCATGTTTATGTTTTGTTACATATGTGACACTACAAAGTAAGTCTGTTTTATTTGGGGAAAATGTATTATGAATATGCTATATTATATTTATAATCTTTTTTTTTTAATTTGTGGTAACAGACAAAACAGACAAAATAGTGGTAAAGGCTTACAACATTTATGTACATTTTTATTGTACTATGACTGATAAACACTCAGTTTGATTTATTACATGCACATGACAGGGTTTTATACTGTCCCGTTTTTTCCGCAGTGATGTCTGAATTTAAGTTTATTACCCATTCAGCAGTGACATTTTTCTTTGCCGCCTAGGAATATTCATCAACATTCAGCTTGTCTTGTTTAATGGACTACAGAGAGTCCCTAAGCCTTCATTTGTATATTTTTATGTAATGTTTTCTTTTTTTCCCTCCAAGTAAACAAAGCGAATGAGGGACCTGCTGTTTCTCACTCTGAATACAGATAAGCTCCCTGTGGAATCACTCACTCTGTTTTCCTGCGTTATCTCCACATTCGCTCTCGCACATGAGGATGGATGTTTTATTCACTGAAACCGCATCTGACTGAACAGAAACCAGAGGCGAGCAGGCGCTGGGTCGTCCTCTCACTGCTTTTCACATCTTTCAGAGTCGTGCTGTGATTATTGCACTTGGCAGGGCTTTAAGAGGTTGTGCTACAGCATATACTGTTAAACAAACGCATTACCACTGTTCACACTGTGTCGGCTTCTCCTGTGACGCTGCATACAGTCAGATTTGCAGAAATAGTTTTACAGGAATATACCAGCTTTGGTAGTTAAGCTCAACTGACACCATGTACAGTATTATAGTTTTAATCAAAATGTATACTTCAAAATGCAAAAATACAGTTTATAGCAGTGTTATTTTAGTGTTTTTTTTTTTTGTTTTTATAAAATTATATACAATACCAGTCAAAGATTTTAAATGTTTTTTTCTGCTCACCAGGCCTGCATTTATTTGACAGTAAAATTTAGTACATTTTGTAAAATTTTATTTGACAGTAAAAATATTTTTACAATTTAAAATAAATGTTTTCTATTTGAATATATTTTAAAATGGAATTTATTCCTGTGAACAAAGCTACATTTTCAGCATCATTACTCCAGTCTTCAGTGTCACATGATCCTTCAGAAATCATTCTAATATGCTGATCTGCTTTTCAAAAAACATTTTTTATTATTAATATTTAAAAAAGACATTTATAATGTTACAAAAGATTTCTATTTCAGATAAATGCTGTTCTTCTGAACTTTCTATTCATCAAAGAAACCTGAAAAAATTCTACTCAGCTGTTTTCAACAATAATAATAACAAAAAATGTTTTTTCAGCAGCAAATTAGAATATTAGAATGAGTTCTGAAGGATCACGTGACTGGAGTAATGATGCTGAAAAATCTGTTTCGAAATCACAGGAATAAATTACATTTTAAAAAATATTCACATAGAAAACAGTTGTTTTAAATAACAAAAAATATTTTTAATTTTTACTGTTTTTGCTGTACTTCGGATCAAATAAATGCAGGCTTGGTGAGCAGAAGAGACTTCTTTAAAAAACATTACAAATCTTACAGTTTGAAAAATTTTGTGTTATTTGTACTATTATAGTTTTACCTTTTTATCTTTGTTTTCAGTTTTTAATTTTGTTGTATATATAATTATTTTATATTTAGAATTATTTTGTTTTTTAATTTTTTAAATTTAAATTAAAAAAAAAATCCCTGCTTAAGTTTAATGTATTTTTTATTTCAATTTTTTCATTTATTTATTTCCACTTGTGTTCCATTTCTAATTTTTTCTCAGTTTCATTTTTCATTTAATATTTAACTTTTATTTTATTTCCGCTTTATTTCAGTTACCAATGTCTTTTATAGTTTTAGTTTTAGTATTAATTCTAATTTAAAGACAGACAAATATAATGTAAGTGAATGAAAATAAGCATTAAAATATGGTTTTATTAACACAGCCACTAAATGTAAACAAAATTAATGTTTTAGTGTGAAATCACTTACTAACCTAAATTATACCCAGTTTTACAACAGGATGCAAAGATGAGAACAACTTTACAGCTAAAAAAATACACAATATTAAATGTTTTTATAAAATTATACATTTCTGCTTTTAAATTCTTCAGAAATCAGCTCCATTCACTTCTACTTTAAATGCTTTACTGTAACCTCAATTTTTTTTTTTTTTTTAAAGTAAAAATTACAATTACAGAGAGTCTGCATAATAATTTGAATTTCATATTCCATTGCAAACACTGCTCTGCTCTCCTAGCGGTGAAACATCTTTGAAAAGGAGTAACTTAACTTCTGATCACACAGTCACTGCTGATAGATTAATATTTCATGTAAAGCAAGTACAGGAGGTGGTTTTCCAGGAGGTGAAAAGGTGGCGGTGGTAGTAATGGTAATAGGGTAGTAATGCACTTGAGTTTCTCTGAAGGCAGAGATTTCAAGGCTGGTGTCATGAAGCCACTCATCTGTTCATAGTGGAGGTGAGCGAGTGCTTAATGCGTTCTGCTGCAAGCAAATCCCTGACGGAGTGAAACTTCACCTTTTTATCAGGTCTCAACCTGACTGAAGCTGGGGCTTGTTGACGATGCTTCATCCGTGGCTTGTTTTCGTCTTAATACATGACAAATCCAGACCCGGTGCTGTCAGTGTCACCCAGAGGAGAGATTTCTGTCTCTCACAGCTGCTTTATTTTACCAGAAAGTGCAAAAAGAAGTGAATTAAATGTTATAAACTGTCAGAAAGTCTGAATATTTGAGATGAGGCAATCAGTATACCATCAGAAGAGTTTCAGTCAGAGTAAGAAAGTGTTTGTTTATAATGTGCATGGTAGTAATTTTGTACTAAAATGCTTGGCTGTTGAGATTTGTTAAAAAATGTATCAATATTTATCAAAATAGTAATTAAAGTGTAGCCATTAATGATTATAGAAAGCGTTCTTTGTGCTTTTTTCAGGCTATGGGCCAGCAGTTTGCTCCAATATATTACAGTATATTATATATATTATATATTGGCAGTATATCCAATATATTACTTTACAGCAACATGTCAAAATAAAAGGTTTAGCTTGAAGAAACTGTGACAGAAATGTATTACTTAATGGAATGATAGTACTACTACTGCCAATAACATAATTATAAAAAAAATATTTTTTTATACAAATATTTACCAATATTCACTTAGCATAAAAATGTAAATAAATACACAACACATTATTTCTTAAAAAACAAACAAAAAAAGAAATGGAGAGGAAAAAAATGTTTGTTTTGAGTAAGATCAATTAATTAGAGGTGATTAATAAAATGGAATCCAGAAAATTAATGGAAAACTAAAAATAAAAAAATAAACTGGTTTGATGTTGAGGTTTGAATTTGAGGGGAAAAAACATCATTCTTAGGCCCTTAAAATTAAATTTTTGTTAAACTTTGAATAAATTGCTGTTAAATATTGTAAGTTTCTTGATTTCAATTAATTAGACATGCTTTTTGATTAATAAAATGTAGTTTAACCATTAAAACAGAGCCTAGAAAAAATAAGATGGAAAAAATGGAATCCAGAATATTAATGGACAACTAAAAATAAAAAATAAACCTGAATTTAAGAAAAACAAAAACAAAACAGAATTCATAGGCCCTTAAAAATTACATTTTTGTTAAACTTTGAATAAATTGCTGTTAAATATTGTAAGTTTTATGATTTCAATTAATTAGACATGCTTTTTGATTAATACAATTTAATTTAACTATTAAAACAGAGCCTAGAATAATTAAAATGGAAAAAAATGGAATCCAGAAAATAAAAACTGAAAAAACAGAATTTTGGGAAAATAATTAATTAAAATAAAACTTTTATTCAGCATGGATGCATTAAATTCAGAAGAGTTTAATTCAAATTAATTCTGTACTTTTTAATTTTTAAAAAAGTCTGTAAAAAGCTATCACAAAAATATTACGCAACATTTTTAACATTACTAATATTAAATGTTTCTTGAGCAGCAAATCAGCATATGTGACTCTGGACCACAAAACTAGTCATAAGGGTACATTTTTTTAAAATTAAGATTTATACATCAACTGAAAGCTGAATAAATAAGCTTTCCATTAGTGTATGGTTTGTTAGGATACGACAATATTTGACCAAAATACAACTATGTGAATATCTGTAATCTGAAAAATCTAAATATTTAAAGTTGTCCAAATGAAGTTCTTAGCAATGCAGATCACTAATCAAAAATTAAGTTTTAATATATTTAAGGTAGGAAATTTACAAAATATCTTCATGGAACATGACATTTACTTAATGTCCTAATGATTTTTGGCATAAAAGTAAAATAATTTTGACCCATACAGTGTATTGTTGGCTATTGCTACAAATATACTTGTGTAACTCAAGACTGGTTTTGTGGTGCAGGGTCACATATTAGGATAATTTCTGAAAGATCATGTGACACTGAAGACTGGAGTAATAATGCTGACTAATAATTGTTTTAATAATATTTTACTTATTTATTTATTTTTTACATTTTTACTGTATTTTTCAAATAAATGTATCCTTGGTGAGCATAAGAGACTTTAAAAAGCATTAATTTTAAAATAAAGTTAAACATTGTCCAACTGTTTAGAAAGGAAGTTAGGGAGAAGACTTTGTCCCTATTGTAAAACATTTCTCTTCCCTTTTAATTATTCGTCAAAGTGCCTTTTTTTTGTAGTCCTGCAGCAAAACGTTTTTCATGCTTATGCACTGTTTGGCTTTTTGAAGCCTATTTTATCAGGGCAGAATCTCACCAGGGGCTGTGATTGTGATAACTGGAATTGCACAGAAAAACCTACATTTGATCCAGAGTTAATAAAGAGCCAGAGAGTTGGACTTTGGTTATTATTTTTCATTTTATTTCTTTTTAGGATCTTATTAGGATGTAAGCTGTGTGCTCAGCTATTGCTCTTCATTGATAAGAAGCAAGATGGATGGCCAAAAACAAGCAAACGTCTTTGAAAAGCTCTTATAAAATGTTGCATTCACAGACATCTACTAAAAAGTGTCTGTCAACCTAGACTTGTGTTATTGTTGCCTAATGCGCGTTATAGGTAAAAATGGGTGAGTGGTTTATATTATTTCCTTGCACTTCTTAATGAAACAGACTAACTGATATTCTTCGCATAGAGATCATTGACATTTCAACCGTTCCACCCGCCTGGTGTCCGCTCGCTGCTGTGTGATCCAAAACACATGCCTTGATATTTTCATTTCATTTAATTAATCACAGGATACATGAAACAAATGAACCGAAAAAGAAAAAGTCACTACAGATTGATGTCGCTAATAAAAAACGTAGTGATTTCACTGTGGGTCCAACAAGCAAATCCCATTGGACTTCTGTGAACTCTTGTGAGCGATGATACAAACTCTGAGTCGATAATACTTTTTTATTGAGCTGGTTTATTGAACCAAACCGTCCGAATGCAACCTTTATCACATTAATACAGGAAAGCAAGCAATGTGTAATCTCACAGAATCGATAGATGATCCATGTACGCCCCGGCCGGTCTGTAATCACAGAGCCCTGACGTACAAATAGAAATATCCTGTTCTGGCATGATTGATCCGGGTGTGGTTACTGAGCTCAAATATCGGCCTGTTCCTATTTAGGGCCTGTGCTGTGTTATGTACTTCTGCTGTGATATCATCTTCTGATCCCCTTCAAGAACACTGACCATGAATCTGTTTGGTTGTTTTATGTGGGGTGCTAGTCTTATCAGCTGTTGGTTTAGTGCTGTAAGGATTTAGCATGTATGCTGCTTTATTTTTAAAGCATGAATGTTATGAAAACCCCCACCAAAAATCAAGAAGAAAATCTTGAAAAATGTATTTAATTTAATGAAATACTGCCATGACGTGCACTTTATTTATAGTTATATATAGTATTCATAATTATTTGATTGTTGTTGTTGTTGTTGTTGTTGTTGTTGTTATTATTATTATTGTTTAATTTATAGTTTATATATTTGTATTATTTCTGCAAACTTCTGAGATTTTATTTTATCCATTTTTTTAATGATATTTGAAAAAAATCTAGTTATTCTATATTCATAAATTTAGGATTAAAAAAAATATCAGTATTATTTAATATTGGACAGTGCCTTGGATTGTGTCATTTCCCTTATTTTATTTTATTTTATTTTACTTTTTGTTATACATTTCTTATCATTTAATTTATTTATAAATTAATTTCTATATTAATTGTTAATATTATATTTTATTAATTATTATTATTATTATTATTTAATTTATAGTTTATATATTTATAATATATTATTTATAAAAGTATTTTTTATGGTTATATATATGTATATATGTATGTATGTGTGTGTGTGTGTTTACTTTTTTCTTTTTTTTTTATTTTATTTGTAAAAAAAAAAAATAATTCTATATCCATACATTTGAGATTTATTTGTTTAAAAGTTTAGTATTTTTGATATTTTGGACAGTGCATCAGATTGTGTCATTTCCCTTATATTTAATTTAATTTAATGTTATTTAATTTAATTTTATTTTATTTTTTTGTTATACATTTTTTATCATTTAATTTATTTATAAATTAATTTATATATTAATTTTTAATATTACATTTTTATTATTATTATTTGTATTTAATTTATTGTTTATATATTTATAATATATTATCTATAAAAGTATTTTTTTTCTATTTCTGTTATTTTTATGTTTATATATATATGTGTGTGTGTGTGTGTGTGTGTGTGTGTTTACATGTTGACGTATTTTTTCTTTTTTGATTTTATTTGTAAAAAAAAATAATTCTATATCCATACAATTGAGATTTATTTATTTAAAAGTTTAGTGTTGTGATATTGTGATATTAGACGGTGCGTTGGATTGTGTCATTTTAGTTTATTTTCTTTTATATTTTCTTTTATTTTTATTTTACTTACTTTTTATTTATTTATTTTTATTTTTATTAAAATAAATTAAAATAATTTATTTTTTACTTTAGTTGTATTTAATTTGTTATGTTTATTTACATTTATTTTTATGATATGTATGTCTTTATTTGTTTCTTTTGAAATTGGAAAGAAATATGAATTTATACCCATTTTTGACAGGTTTTGCATGATTCACTGTGATGTTGTTTCTTAAGATGCTTTTAAATGTCAGCTTATGCATCCCATTTAAATCCAGGAACACATAGTCATCAATCTTTGCATCTGGCATCTTAAAATATTTTTGCTCTGTAAGATCAGTTTCAGTCGAGGGTTTTTAAAATGCGCTTATTCTAATCTTCACCAACTTTATAACATTAAACACGTCGTTTTGTGTCTACGCTGGCAAAATTTCTTAGCTTTGATTTTCGTCTTATCAAGGGCAGCTGAAGGATGATACATTATCGTCAAGCCATTGTCAGGCCGTTGTATGTGAATGCACATTGATTTTTGCCTGTTTGACTATGTTGTTGTGGTCCCCTGACAATTGCTAATTGCCTTTTCATGCTCTATGAGTCACTCAGCAGTTGTTTACTGTGCTGAGTTAGAGACTGTGCTTATTGACAGTTAGCAGTCAGTGGTCTAACCCAGCCAGAATGAGAAGAAACAGACAGGCTGTTGAAAAGATGAGCATTGAGGAAGGTCACAAGGCATTTTGTTTATCTGCTTGAATTATTAAGAGACTTTATTGTGTGTCGTAGCTGATACTGTATTGTGAGTTTCAGTGCGATAGGAACTGTAATTCCATATACACAAAACAGCAGCTTTAACTGTTTAACTTCAGTTTGTGATACTGTTTTTTTGGTATTTGTGTGATTTTATTTACTTATTTTATTTGTAAAACAAATGTCTTTGCTTTGGAAGAGATGTAATGCTCAGGAATACAACCAAAATGTTTTTGTTTGTTGAATCTGTTTTTATGATTATTTTTATTATATTTGAACAAAAATCATACATTTGGGATGTAAAAATGTATCAGTATTGGTTGATTTTGGACAATGTGTTGGATTGTCATTTCTCCTATTTTTTTTCAATTTAATCAGTATTTACATTTGTTTTTAAAATATTTGTAAATAAAGTCAACCTATTATATTTCATAAATTTTACAAAATGTGTAAGTATTGATATTGGAAAATGCACTGGATTGTGCCTTTATTTTATTTTATTTGGAAAAAAAAAGTCTATTTTAATAATTTGGTATTTTAAAAAATGTGTGAGTGTTGATATTGAACAATTAAATTATTAAAAAAAAATATCTATTTTTTTATTTGGTATTTCAAAAATTTGTCAGTATTTGTTGAAATTGGACAATTTGATTATTTTATTTTATTTTGGAAAAAAATCTATCTATTTTATTAATTGATATTAGAAAATTTTATTTAGTTTTAATTTTATTTTATGTGAGAAAAAATCTATCTATTTATTTCAACTTGTTATAGGACAATTTAATTATTTTATTTTATTTGTAAAATAAAAATCTATCTGTTTTTTAATTTGGTATTTTAAAAATGTGTCAGTATTTGTTGAAATTGGACAATTTGATTATTTTATTTTATTTGTGGAAGAAAATTATTTGGTAATTTAATAATTTGGTAATTTAATAATGTGTCAATATTTGTTGATATTGGACATTTTATTTTATTTTATTTTATATTATTTTATTTTATTTTATTTTATAAATTTGGGGTTTTAAACATTCCAGTATTTGTTGAAATCGGACAATTTTATTTATTTTATTTTATTTTATTTTATTTTATTTGTGGAAAAAACAATCTATTTTTTTTAATTTGGTAATTTAATAATTTGGTAATTTAATAATGTGTCAATATTTGTTGATATTGGACAATTTGATTATTTTATTTTATTTTATCTATCTATTTGATAAATTTGGGGTTTTAAACATGTCAGTATTTGTTGAAATTGGACAATTTTATTTATTTTATTTTATGTGGGAAAAACGTATCTTTTTTTTTTTTTTTATTTGGTATTTAAAAAATGTGTCAGTATTTGTTAAAATTGGACCATTTAATTATTTGAT
This sequence comes from Labeo catla, assembly GCA_012976165.1. Lineage (NCBI taxonomy): Eukaryota > Metazoa > Chordata > Actinopteri > Cypriniformes > Cyprinidae > Labeo > Labeo catla. The sequence continues at coordinate 2,552,780 of VONZ01000026.1, forward strand.
TTTATTATTCATTTTATGATTATATTTGTATATTTTTATTGTTGTTGTTGTTGTTGTTTTTACCTCCATTTACTGCCAGCAATAAAGCTTTATTGTCACGAATAATGATTACAATTCTCAGAGCGTAAGCTTCAGTATTGGAAGTCATACAGAATTAACAAGCAGAAGGAAACAAAGGGAAAATTAAAAGACTTAATTCCCTCTCTCTCTCTTTTACAGGACACAGAGATTGCTTCAGACTGCAACCATGTAAGTACTCAGAAAGGCCTGCCTTAAATAATAATCATCAGCATGATTCATCTTCTTCACAGCTCTGCACATCTTTTAGGGTGATGTTCCCTATTTACAAGACCCTCTGTGGCACACTTAATTTTTTCAGACCGGTTCTTTGTAGGTTTATGAGAAAATGCGTCAGTAGGATTTAGAGAGACCAGTAGCATCAGCAAGTCATTTCAGAAGAATAATGGCCTAATCACCATCTAATGATGGCTGCAGCCCGCAATTAATTTGGTGGCATCCCTAGAGAGGTATCTGTTTCTGATCTCCTTCTCTAACATTCGTGACTTTGATGTTCTCATTAAGGCCGCAGCACGAGACCTGTGGTCCACAAATCAGACACAAGGAAAATTTAGGCGTGTGATTCAAGCCTGAGTTGCCCATCTCATTACGCAAGACTCATAGTTGAGCAATAATTAAGATAAAGAAATTATTCTGCCATTTTTGAAACGTACATTTATCAGCACTTTTAGTTAGTGTCATTGTTAATATTACAGAGGGGTTTTGAGCTGTGGAGCGTGATACGGTAACTACAAGGCCATTTACTTCAACTGACATCTTTTTGTTTCAAAGAGAAACTTTCATTTTTCTCTCTGAACTGAAATTGGTTACTTTCTATTCTTTCTGTTGAGCTCAAACCATAAAACGAACAAAGCATTACATCTTTTTAACAGCATTGCCAGGCTTGACCTCGGTTAACTTCATGACTCAGCAAAACTCAAGGCTCTTTGAAAGCACCGACTGAACGAATAGTTCACTTGAAAATTAAGATCTGTCATTATTTACTTTTTTCTATGCAGAAACACAAAACTGAAGACTGTGCTAATATTTCCAATGCAGTTATAACCAATGGAATCTGAAGCCTTCAAGCTTCAGTAGGGAGGCAATGCATCATAAAAATCATGCATACGAGATGTCTGCTCTATTTCAAGTCTTTTGAAGTCATACGATAGCTTTGTGTGAAAAGTTACATCTTTATTTACTTACAATCATTCACTACTGTGAGTTGAACCAGTCTGATTCATAAATGAATCATTCATACCTGTGAACTGAATCAAAAGATTCATTTAAAAGATCACACTTTTAACATCAAAGTCACATGTTTCTAATGTTTCATATTTCTACATAACATTGCCTTTCTTTTTTCCAGCTGTTGTGGAACTACAAGTTGAATTTGACCACAGATCCCAAGTTTGAGTCCGTGGCGCTGGAAGTGTGTACGAGCACCATGTTAGAGGTCAGTTTCTGCTATTATTAAAGTAAACAAGATCGTCTTTCCTGATTTCGGCAAGGTGAAAAGGGTGTTGTTTTACAAAACCACTAAGAATTTTTAATCAAAGTGTATTAGAGACGTTTCATTAAGACCGTAAAGAATCATATCAACTTGTGGAAAATGGGCATCCGATGGCCCCTTTAAGTCCCCAACAATTTAATCAGGCTTTCAACCTCTGTGTATGTGAATGTGTTGTGATTTCAATGAGGGCTGAACGAATTACCAAAATATAGTTATATTGCAATATGGCCTTGTGGTGTAATGTATTAAGTTAAAGTGATTTCAGTTTATGATCCGGTGTTTATTTAAGTGATTCGGATTGGCTTGGTTCATTTACTGTGAATTGACGTACTGAAACCCTGTTATCATGAGCCGTGTGCGTGTAAATGAAGACCCTGCCACATTTTGTTTTGAAACACACAGATACAAAGTCTGTATTTTTTTTGGCAGCAAACAACCAAATTAAAACTTTAAAAATAAATTTATTCGATAAAATTTAATTTTTTTTTTTTTAATTACAATAGTGTCATGCAATTAGGGGTGTGCGATAATGAAAAAAAAAAAAATCATATCTCGATATTTTTTGATTGAATGATTTTTTTTGAATGATAAATGTATGCATCATCTGTTGTGTCAAATAGGCCAATTCAGTGTTTGCAAACAGTGATGTTTTTTGTGGGCGGAGCAGTCTATGGAAGTCATGGAATATTGATGGAATTCTGACTTTATTTCCACAATTCTGAGATTATATCTCACAATTCCAATAAGAAAAAATCAACTCGTCATTCTCTCTTTTCCCCTTCCATGGATTTTACCCGTTTTCCTCCACTTGTTACCTGTGTTTTTCTGCCACCACAATGCACGCACAGCTACAAGTGACGTAACTGTGACGTCTACTCCAAATTGGTCTATTCTTAAATTTAATGGAATAAATACAAATAGGAAGACACTATGACACTATAAATTTGTGTTTGCAATGCAAATGTGACAGATTCTGCATGTGAAGTGGTATTCAGATGCATTTACACAGTACATTAATGCATTTAACCTGCAGTTACAAATGCATAAATAATGTCTTAGTGTTTAAAACAAAACAAAATATGTTGAATACTGATATTTGGGGGAAAAAGGGAAAATATACCTTGAATTAAAAATTTTAATCGTCAGTACATGGTGCAGATCACTGCATGAGTGAGTCATTGAATCATTCATTCAACTGATTTGTTCAAACAGCTAATACATTTAGTAACGAAACATCTTTATTTGTTCCTCAGAGACGCAAAACAGTTCTGCTGTGGCTTTGTTTGAAACTATTTTCATTGATGCAATGGAGAAACTGGTGTGTTACAGATAATGTACTCACCCCCTTATCATCCAAGATGTTCATGTCTTTCTTTCTTCAGTCGTAGAGAAATTATGTTTTTTGAGGAAAACATTTCAGGAATGTTCTCCATATGGTGGACTTCAGTGGTGCCCCCGAGTTCGAACTTCCAAAATCTCATTTTCTTCTCCAACTTCAAAATCGTCCTACATCGCTGTTTTACCTTTGTTTGTAAAGGGTGTTTGATCTTCTTTGCACATTCACTTTGTAAACGCCGGGATGGTACTTCTGCAGCGATGTATGAAATGGGAGTTTTTCGACATACCCTAACTGTCTTGAACCGGAATACACAGAGTTGACCTAGAGCTAGACAAAACAAGCATTTGAGGTTGAAAAGTATATAAACTGTCAATTTTTTTTAGAAAATAACCATTTGTTGCGCTAGATTCCTCGGCTGGGATCATTTAGAGCCTTTTGAAGCTGCGTTTAAACTGCATTTTGGAAGTTCAAACTCAGGGGCACCATAGAAGTCCAGTATATGAAGAGAAATTCTGAAATGTTTTCCTAAAAAACAACAACAACAATTTCTTCACGACTGAAAAAAGAAAGACATGAACATCTTGGATGACAAGGGGGTAAATTATCTGTAAATTTTTGTTCTGGAAGTGAACTTCTTTAACTTCTTGTTTATTGAGCTGTTCATCAAATCAATATGACATTTGCAGTCATGCTGATATTTCGAGAAAAATGTCACTCTTTGTGTGATATTAACTGATATTAATCATATAAAAGTCATACGGGGCATTTTTACCCCATTATTTTTGAGTCTAATTTACATCTCAGTGTATACATGCACGTGTTTTTGTTTGGTTTTTGCGATTTACTTGATAATGTCAAAACGCATATCGTTTAAACAACAATTACGATATCATCATGTAATGCACAGATACAAAGGCTATTTATTTGGCAGCAAACAGCAAAAGCTTGATGGTATAAATATTAAAGATGCAGTATTTTTTGGAAATTATATTTTAGAATAAAATAGTGATTTTAAAATATATTTTTTAGTTTAGGATTTAATCAGCACAATAAAAAAAATATTATTTCATAGTCATATTCGAATTGGCCAAAAGCATTGGGAATGTGGCCTATGAAAACTCGAGAGAAAATTGCCTGTAAAACTCTGTTCACTTTATGGTCACTAAAAAGGTTTGAACCCTAAAAAATCTTTGAACCCTGAAAAGAGGGTTCACCATTAAAGTTTACATTTCAGATTTTTTTTTCATAATATTATTTTCTATACACGCTCCGAAAAAATAATTTTAGAGCGATTAATCAAAAAATATATATATCGGTGAAAATCCCTGTATTTTTTAATGCAAATATACAGTGCAGTATACTTTTTTTTTCCCCCAATATCCTGCAGCCCTAATTTTAATGCAGAGGAACCGACGTCTACATTTGTAATGCAGTGTGATTTTATGTTTGACTGCACTCTGAGCTGCCGTAATGTAATTAAAATGAATCTCAATAGACAAAAGTTTCTTACTAACCTCTTCACAAGTATGTGTGTGTGTGTTTTGATGCACATTTGTGGTTGAACACACAATTTAATTACCGTTAGTGAAATTGACTTGATATTAAATAAGAAATATAAATTCTTCATGTCTGTAGCACTGATCCTTGACTGCTCCATCTCACGGAAAATGAAAAGAGTCTTAATCTGTTTCTCAGCTGAAAGAGTGTGCAGATGAGGAGCGGGGGAAAGGCTTTCTGATGTCCTGCCTGGTGGACCACCGCGCCAACGTCACAGAACGCCAGTGTCACCAGTACATCACAAAAATGACCAGCATCATCTTCAGCGACTACCGGCTCATATGTGGCTTTATGGACAAATGCAGAGAAGACATCAACACCCTGCAGTGTGGAAGCATCACAGTTGGAGAAAAAGTAAGCTCGCGTTCCAATAATAGCTGTGAACGCTTTGACTCCTTGCCCACTTGAAACCACAAAGCTCTAGAATATCCCTTTGGGAAACCATAGGATGTTGGCCTGGTACCAGATGGCGCTGTGATGTAGTGACTCCTCCATTCCCAAAATGTCCACATTCCTCCGGGCGTGCTGGAACACGGGCACTCGTTCACCGCACTCGCCTCGTTCCCCCGGGTGCACTCTGCGAAATGAAATAAGTTAACTTTAGACTTGTCTGCTCATTGACTTAAAATAGCCTAAATAAGCTCAGACTGCCACACATACAAGATGGGAAGTGAGGATCGACGAACATATTTAGCTGCGTAGTGGGTTTACACGTCTTTTAGATCACGGGCTATGCAGTAATTAGATACTATAATATGAGTAACTGACAGCTACTACTCTGTAGTGCCTTTAAATATCAATAGTTATTTTGTCATTAAGTGGCATGCCTTACATTCTGACACTAAATTACTGCAAGTGTGCATTTGAATATCATTGTCAACGCTATTTTTTGTTTACAGTTGCCTTGGATGATGTTTTCTCTCGGACCTCAGGAAGCGTTAGTTGTTAAACGCACGACTGTCACTTAAATTCATGTGCCAGTCATCTAAAATTGGCAACTTTTTTTTTTTTTGAGTTTTGAGAATTTTAAAAATTTTGTTTTTACGTTTTAGTTTTTTTTTAATTTACTTTTTATTTTGCTTTGTTTTGATGCATTTCATAACTTCATATTTATTTTTTTATTAATTTGTTTATTTTATTATGTTTATTTCCCTCACTCTCCCAGTGTTAAAAAACTATTTGTTTAAAATAAAGTTTTTCATTATTTATTTTTTATTTTAGCTTTAACATAAAAAATTAAAATTCAGATAGAATATTGCAATATTTTTCAGTATTATTTGATATTGTATATTTAATTGTGCATGTTAATTTTTTCTACTTTTTACTCATTAATATTATTATTATCATCATCATCATCATATGATTATTATTCGTATCTGCAGTTAAATTAGTACCATATTGGTTACCCACTAATATTAAATATATTATATTGTTTGATTTTGGATATTTCATTGTGCATGTTAATTTTTTTTTAGTTTATTTTGATTATTATTTATTATTATATATGTTATTATCATATGATGATAATTCATATTTACATTTAGAATAGTACAATTTTGTTATGGGCCAATATTAACGATTTAGTTTTTAGCATTGTTTGATATTGAATATTTAATTGTGCATTTTTTTGTATTCTACTTTATTACTATTAATTATTACTATTTTTTTATTACTGTTTTCTTTATTTATCATTATTACTATTCATACTATTCAGATTATTATTCATAATAACATTTAAATTAGTACCATATTGATTATAGACAAATGCTAAAGATTTTATTTTTTTATTTTTCAGTATTGTTTAAGGGTTAATTTTATTTATTTATCCTCAATCACCCAGTGTTGTTATACTGTTATTAAATAAAACTATTAGTTTGATATAAAGCTAAATAATTAAATAAATAAATAAATACAGATGCAAAACTTGCGATTGGAAAAACTTGTAAAATTAGAAATAATAGAAATATTGCCAACTAGCTGAAATTATTTTTAAGTACTAAAATTACTAAAACTAAAATTAAAATAAGTCAAAGAATTTCTGGATTGAGCTGTTAAAAAACAAAAACTAATAAAAAATAACAAAAGCATACAACATTACTACAACTTAAATTAGAATTAAAACTGAAACCATACAAATAAAAATATAAAACATATTATTAATGACATATTTAAATATTTTATCCAAATATTTTATTAAAATTCTAAATAATAGTAATAAGAATAATAATAAAAATACTGTTCTTTTTGTTTTTCTTACAACAACGCCAAAAAGGCCATAATAAAATTTAAAACATTAAAAAAAAACTTCATTTTTTTAAAGAATTTCTTCTTTTGTCATGTAATCAAAAGCATCATTGTATTGTGTTTTCACATTCTTTTTAAAATATCTGCCTATTTTACATTTTTACTCTATGATTCATTTTTCATTTCTCCCTTTTATCCCTTCAGCTGTCTCAAAATAAGCCAAGCTGTCCTAAGTCCCAAGGCCAAATATTTAGTCATATTTCTTTTTTTTCCGGTTTAGGACCTGCATTCTCAAGGTGAGGTGATTGCGTGTCTGGAGAGGGCTCTGGTCAGAGAGGCAGAGCAGCAGGATAAGGCTCACCAAATCAAAGACGAGTGCAAAAAGGCCATCATGAGAGTGGCCGAACTGTCAGCGGACGACTTCCACCTCGACCGCTACCTCTACTTCTCCTGCCGAGACGACCGGGAGCGATTTTGTGAAAACGTATGTGTCAGCAGCCTAATTTGCATACTTCTACTACTCACTGCAAGTATATACTTTACTGGTCCTGTGGCATTAAAGGGCATGATTGACATCTGCCTCTCATGTGCTGTGAGTCAGAATGACAGGATTAAATCACACAGCTGCTTTGTGTAGGAAGAGACGTGGGCCGATGTGTTGATGTACGCATATTAGATGTGCGAACATGAAGCGTCGAATATCTCCCAGTTAACCTGATTTGACCTGTCAGTGCTTAACATTTTATTTATGTATTTTTTTTCTTTGTTTGCAGACTCAGGTGGGAGAGGGCAGAGTGTACAAATGCCTGTTCAACCATAAATTTGAGGAAGCAATGTCGGAAAAGGTGCGGCGCATCTAAAGTTAGCGATATATTGAATTGTTTCTCCTAACTCGTGCAACAATACGTGCATAAAATGTCAGTGTGGAAGGGAAGTGTCCAGAAGAAGCCACAGGAATGTTGGTGGTCAGTTTAGTGTCTGTGTTTGTCCTGTCTAAGCGTCTGTGTACTTAATAAGCATCTCTGTCCACAGTGCAGAAACGCCCTGACCACTCGGCAAAAGCTCATTGCTCAAGACTATAAAGTGAGTTACTCCCTCGCGAAGGCCTGTAAGGCTGACCTACGCAAATACCGGTGTAACCCGGACACCAGCATGCCCCGCGCCCGAGAGGCCAGACTCTCCTACCTCCTCCTCTGTCTGGAGTCTGCTGTTCACAGAGGTCTGTCAACGTCATTCATTGTCATACTACAATTGTAGTGTGATATTGACCAATACTATCTTTTTTGGGTGGTTTGTTTTTTATTTTAACTGATTTAATTGTGCATGTTTATTTTTAATTCAAAATTAAATATTACTCATTATTATTATTATTATTATTAATTATTCATGTTATTGTCATAATTATTATTCATTTTTACATTTAGACTAGTACCTATAAAAAAATCTTTATTTTATTTTTATTCTTCATCTTTATTTTTATTTTTCAGTATTGATTGATATTAGATATTTAATTGTGCCTTATATTTTTTTTTATTCTACTTTGATTTTTACTCATTATAATTATTATTATTATTATTATTATTATTATTATCATCATCATCATATGATTATTAATAATATTTACATTTTAAATAGGACAGTATCGGTTATCCTTTAATATCAAAGATTTTATTTTTTGCTTTTCAGTATCGTTTGATATTGGATATTTCGTTGTGCATGTTATTTTTTTTATTTTACTTTATTATTATTATTATTATTATCATTATTATTCATGTTATGATCATATTAAATATTTAATTTCCTAATAGATATTTAATTGCATTTAATTGCAAATAATATTTTTTTTTTAATGTGCATGGTATTTTTTTCATTATAATTATTGTACATGTTGTTATTATTATTGTATGATTATTACTCAGATTTGCATTTAGAATAGTGCCATATCTGTAATTTAATGTTTTGCTTTTCAATATTGTTTGATATTGTATTTTATTATGCATGTTAATTTTTTATTTTACTTTTATTATTATTATTGTTATTATTATTATGTTTTTCATGTTTTCTTTTATTACTTTTATTATTATTATTATTATTATTATTATTATTATTATTTATGCTATTATAATGATTATAAATCATATTTACATTTAGAATAGTACAATATCGGTTGTGGGTCAATATCCTATAATAATTTATAATAATAATCTATAATAATTCTATAATCATTTCTGTGTTGTTTGATATTTGATATTTAATTCTGCATTTTTGGTATTTCACTTTATTACTTTTTTATTATTATTATTATTATTATATTTATATTTTACTTTACTTACTTGTATTATTATTCATATTCATATTATTATATAGGATTACTATTCATATTTACATTTAAATTAGTACCATATCATTAAATTATCATTATTCATTATTATTATTATTTTATGATATTATTATTGTTGTATTATTTATGATATATTATTATTTTATGCTTATCATCATTATTATTTTATTATCATATGATTATTACTCATATTTACATTCAGACTAGTAAAATATTAGTAGAAGTACTAAGTTTACTTGTAGTATTAAAAATATTATTATTATTATTATTATTATTATTACTACTACTACTACTACTACTACTGTTATGTTTTTAATGTAGACAAAATGGTATGGAATTTTAATATCAGTCAAAAAAATAAATAAATAAATAATAATCAGCACAGGCCAGAATATTTAACCTAAATCAATTGTTCTAAATCAAAAGTAATTAAATATTCAGTGAACATTAACACAGATGGCACCCCTATTATTTTTGTTTTGTGCGGTTTTGTTTACAGGATGTAAATGTTCAGTTTCCATTGCAGAAAATTGGTGACAGTATGTAGTATACAAGTGTGAGGATGTACAGTATACATCTTAAGAATTAAAACATTTGTGCACAAATACGTTTTAATTTTTTTTTTAAACACAAAATGCATTACTGTATTATCTGTGCAGTAAATAACTCACTGGTATTCTGTTCTAGCCATAGTCTTTGCTTTCATTCATGCATGTTCCTCTCTTCAGGCCTGTTTATTGATTTGCTGCAACCTAATAAGTTTGTTCATTGTTATGTTTCTTCCCATGGGTTTTACCGCTGTCATCTCAGGCCGTACGGTGACTGGGGACTGTCAGGGTGAGATGCTGGACTACAGACGCATGCTAATGGAGGATTTCTCTCTGAGCCCTGAGATCGTGTTGCATTGTCGAGGAGAGATCGAGGCACACTGCTCAGGACTGCACCGCAAGGGACGAACCCTCCACTGCCTCATGAGAGTCGCCCGCGGGGACAAGGGCACGGTGGACAAGGGCGCGGTGGACAACCTCTGTCAGACAGCAGTAAGAACCACTGGGATTGTGGGAAAGTGTTTTGGATATTTAACTGTAGTTTAGACTTTTTAAAAATATGTTCAGGTTTCTGTACTGCATTTATGTGATCAACAGTAATATTGTAAAATAATATTATTACACTTTAAAGGAGCTGTTTTCTATTTGAATATTTTTTAAGATGCAATTTATTCCAGTGCTACAAAGCGGAATTTGTATACATTTTTCGGAATTTTTTTAGAATTTTCAGTGTCACATGATTCTTCAGAAATCATTCTAATATGCTGATTTGCTGCTCTGGCATAGAAACATTTTCAGCTATGACTTATTCATCTCCTGATAAAAGTATTATGAATTAATTGTCTCTCGTAGCTCCAGACTCTTATCCAGTCAGCAGACCCCGGCGCTGATTACCGGATTGATCGTGCTTTGAACGAAGCTTGTGAGTCTGTGATCCAGACGGCCTGCAAACACATCCGCAGTGGAGACCCTATGTGAGTCATGGCAATATAGTGCTAATACCTGCATGAAAGCTTCAGTGACTGCATTGTATTTTACTCTGTCATTAATGTTTAAGACTCCAGGGAACTACTAAGCAGTAGGTAACTGTAGTCTGGCACAGGATTTATTTGGGTGAGATAACATACCTGTGGAGATTATTCCTCTGGACTTAGTGCTTTGTTTAAAGCATCAATACTGACTTTTTCTCACAGGCACCATATAAAGCTGCAGTGGATTTAGAGGAGAGAGTCAAATCCAATTAAGTGTGTGTGGAGTGTAAATGTGTCACTCGCTTTTTCTAAGAGGAAAAAAGATGAACAGGCATTTAAGCTGTAGACTCAGTCAAGTTTGCATAGCGGAAAAAGACTATGTAATATGCAAAGAAAACAAAGAGAATTTATTCATTTTTTTTTATATTATTTCATTTTTTTATGATATTTAATTTAATATATAATTGCTTATTTTTCATAATTTTTTTGTTTGTCATTTAGTTTATAATATTTGTCAAATAAAATATTACAAAAATAGTCCTGCACTGGAAGAGGCTCAGAAAATGGATTTGTTTGTTTGTTTGTTTATTTTTATTTGATTTATTTGAAGTTTTATTTATTAAATTGTTTTTCTTATTTTTCTAGTTATTTATTTTATTTATTTTATTTCATTTTGAGCTTTAAGTTTTATTTACTAAATTGTTTTTTCTGATCTATTTAGTTTTTTTATTTTTTATTTAATTTATTAGCTCTAATTCATGTCATATTTCTAAAATAAAATAGAAAGAAAAGGTCCTTCGTCGGAAGAGACGCAAAAAGGCATTGATAAAATGAATAGTTAAAAATAAATAGTTAAATACAGTTGTAGATTCAAGTAATTTTTTACAAATTTATTACATTTCTGATTGGTTGTTTTGTTTTTTTCATTTTCATTTATTTTTCTAGTATTTGTCAATGTGAAATTGTCAAAATATTAAAAATGGTCCTACATCGGAAGAGACTCAAAAAAAGGGATGTTTGCTTGTTTGTTTGGTTTTGTTTGGTTTTATTTTGAGCTTTATGTTTTATTTATTAAATTGCTTTTTTTTTTGCTTATTTAATTATTTATTTTATTTTATTATTTAATGTATTTTGTTTTAATTCTTTTACTTTTTTCTAAAATGAAATAGAAAAAATTGTTCTTTATCGGAAGAGACTAAAAAAGGTATTTTTTTTATATAGTTTTATATATATATATATATATATATATATATATATATATATATATATATATATGTTATTTGGGTTTTTTGATATTTGAAAAAGTGTTTTTTTATTGTCATTATGTTTTTTTTTCTATTTATTTACATTTATTTAATTTCTAATTGGTTGTTTTTCATTTAATTTTCATTTGTTCATTTTTATAATAATTGTCAAAGTAAATATAAAAAATCATCCTGCATCAGAAGAGACTCAAAAAAGGGATTTATTTGTTTGTTTGCTTATTGATTTTTATTTTATTTATTGGTTTTATTTTGAGCTTTAAGTTTTATTTACTGCATTATTTTTCTTATGTAATTAGTTTTTTTAATTTGATTTATTTGATTTTTATTTTGTTTTTTATTTTTTATTTCAGGTATTAGTTGTAATTCATATTTCATATTTCTAAAATAAAATAGAAAAAAGTGGTCCTTCATCAGAAAAGACTCAAAAAGGTATTTATTTATTTATAGTTATATGTAGCTGTAGTTATATTTATTTGAGGTTTTTTTGACATTTGAAAAAATGTTGTTAAAATATTATTATGATGTTTTTTCTCATTTATTTAATTTCTAATTGGTTATTTTGAATTTATTTTTCATTTGTCATTTAATTTTTATAAAATTTGTCAGTAAAAATTAAAAATGGTCCTACACGAGACTCAGAAATGGATTTGTTTGTTTGTTTTAAATTATTTATTTGGTTTTATTTAATTGTTTTTTCTTATTTATTTCATTTTTTATTTTATTTGTTTGGTTTTATATTTAATATTTAAGTTTTATTTATTAAATTGTTTTTTTCTTATTTAATTAGTTTTATTTTGAGATTTAAGTTCTATTTATAATTTTTTTTCTTTTGTTTTTTATTTTTAATTTATTTCATATTTCTAAAATAATAGAAACATATATCTATATATATATATATTCAAAATACAAATTTGCCATTACTGTTTGAAAATGATCATTCCTGTATTCATTTTATTTGGTGGATTAAATATGAAAAAACATGTATTTTTGTCTTTATAGGATTCTGTCTTGTTTAATGGAGCACCTTTACACAGAGAAGATGGTTCAGGATTGTGAGCACCGTCTTCTAGAGCTGCAGTACTTCATTTCAAGAGACTGGAAGTAATCAACCTAACCTTTCCATTTCCTTTTTCCTTACCTGACCTTACCTGATGACTCATACAAAATAAGACCCCTGAAACCCCCTCTTTTGCTTTCAAGTTGATGTTTTCGAGTGTATTTGTGTAATCATAACATTCAAATCCATTCAGTCAGTCGGGAGGTCGTCTTTGTATGTGTTTAATAGCTCAGCACTTGTCTACGGTTTGATTCGCGTGCGTGATGCGACCTTCGCTGTGTGCCTCTCTCATCTGTTCAGTTTGAACAGGATGCCTACACAGTGTCATTATAATAAAACCATTAGATGGTCATAACTTCATTCACAGCCCATTAGATTCAAGTGGTTTTTAATTAGAACAGTTTGAAGCAGCAATTTGGTTTGATGGGCCATTGTGACAGACTGGCTGTTGATGCTTTGTTTGTTACAACCCTACAGAGACTGTTATTTTGTTCTTTATTGTGACTAAATTTCGGCAAACTGTGTTTTTTTTTTTTCTTCGTAAACCGGTTTTAGATGCTGATTCAAGCCACTAGCACTAAATGTGTCTAACAGACACTATAGTTAAAAAGTTCGATTTTTAAAAATGTGTATTTAATTAAAAATACAATAAAAATTGTAAAATTGTGAAATATTATTACAATTCAAAATACCAGTTTTCTATTTGAATATATTTTAAAATGCAATTTATTCCTGTGATGCAAACCTGAATTTTCAGCATCTTCAGTGTCACATGATCGTTCAGAAATCATTCTAATATGCTGATTTGCTGTTCAAGAAACATTTCTGATTATTATCAATGTTGAAAACAGTTGTGCTGCTTAATATTTTTGTGGAACGCAAAACATTTAATCGCCAAAAACGAAAAGAGCAGCATTTACTTGAAATACAAATCTTTTGGAATATTATAAAAATCTATACTGTCACATTTGATTAGTTTAATTAATAAAAGCATTTAAAAAGCATTATTTTTCAGCCATAGACACAATTTTATTTTTTTGGTTTAAATTGCTAAGTTGTTTTTTCATATTTATTTAGTTTTTTATTTTGTTTTATTTTATTTTGAATTGTAAGTTTTTATTTATTAAACAGTTGTTTTATTATTTATTTATTTTTTATTTAATGTATTAGTTGCAATTCATATTTCTAAAATAGAAAAAAGGTCCTTCATCGGAAGAGACTCAAAAAGGTATTTATTTATTTATTTATAGTTGTGGTATATTATGTCTTTCCCAGTTTATTTAATTTCTAATTGGTTATTTTTAATTTATTTTTCATTTGTCATTTATTTTTATAATATTTGTTAAAGTAAATATTAAAAATGGTCCTGCATCAGAAGAGACTCAAAATAGGGATTTGTTTGTTTGTTTTATTTTATTTTGTTTTACTTTAAGCTGTTTTATTTTTTGAATTAGTTTTTTCTTATTTATTTATTTTTTTTATTTAGTGTATTAGTTTTAATTTAAGAGATTAAAAAAAGGTATTTATTGATTTATTTATTTGTAGTTATATATAGTTGTGGTTTTATTTATTTGGGTTTTTTGATATTTGAAAATGTTTTTTAATTGTTTTTTTCTAATTTACTTAAATTATTTTTTTTAATTTTTCATTTATTTTTATAATGTTTGTCAAAGTAAATAATAAAAACTGACAGAAATAGACACAATTTTACTTCCATTTTGATATTTTGCATCACAAGTTCAGAGGGTGAGGTTAAAATCCAGTTACACATGTGACTCATTTTTATCTCCTGTGTGTTTTTTTTCCTCCAGGCTTGATCCTATCTTATACCGTAAATGTCAGAACGACGCGTCCAGACTATGCTACACGCCAGGCTGGAATGAAAGCAGTGAACTCATGCCTCCTGGCGCTGTGTTTTCATGCCTGTACCGCCACGCTTACCGGACAGAAGAACAGGGCAGACGGGTGAGAAGCACAAATAAAGTACATTTTAGTATGTCAGTTCTCATTAAGACACTTAAGTCTGGTACACTTTACAGTTTATTTTGAGTAGGAACTATCCACTTTGACAGGGCGTTTGTCCTGCATACGGAAAAGTCAACTGTGTTTGCTCACTTCATATGAGACAACAAGCATGCAGACTGGAAAGCATGTGATTTTGGATTCAACCATTGAGTTTGCATGTCAAAATAGATGATTGGGCTAATATTTGATATTTGTGGGAAAAAAATCACTTCCTTACGCAGCTCACCAGAGACTGTAAGGTGGAAGTCCAGAGAATTCTTCACCAGAGAGCTTTGGATGTAAAGTTGGACCCTGAGCTCCAGAAACGCTGCATGACTGACCTAGGCAAATGGTGCAGTGAGAAGACGGACAACGGACAGGTACAAAATGAGTTTTGCAGGAGCATCAGTACATGATGATTATTTTAGCTCAGGGATTCAGAGTTTGTTTGTCTGCCTCAGGAGCTGGAGTGTCTTCAGGACCATCTTGAGGACTTGGTGTCAAACTGCAGAGACGTGGTGGGCAACCTGACAGAACTGGAATCTGAGGTTTGTTTACTATTCCACACCACAGCATGTACATAAACCTTAGAGTTAATAAGGTCATAAAGGGTGAGGACATAAAAGAAATTGCTTGCGAGATAGGATCTTCTGTACTGTTTTGTTGTACTGTTTACTGTTTATACACTACCAGTCAAAAGTTTTTGAACCGTAAGATTTTTAATGTTTTTAAATATGTCTCATCTGCTCACCAAGCCTGCATTTATTTGATCTAAAGTACAGCAAAAACAGTAAAATTTTAAAATATTTTTACTATTTACAGTAACTGTTTTCTATTTGAATATATTTTAAAATGTAATTTATTCCTGTGATCAAACCTTCATTTTCAGCATCATTACTCCAGTCTTCAGTGTCACATGATCCTTCAGAAATCATTCTAATATGCTGATTTGCTGTTCAAGAAACATTTTTAATTAATATTGTCAGTATTTAAAACAGTTGAGTACAAGAATAAATTACGTTTTAAAATATATTCAAATAGAAAACAGTTATTTTAAATATTTTTTGCTGTTTTTGCTGTACTTTGGATCAAATAAATGTAGGCTTGGTGAGCAGAAGAGACTTTAAAAAAATCTTACTGTTCAAAAACTTTTGACTGGTAGTATATATATATATATATATATATATTAACACTGAAAATTTTGGGGTCAATAAGTATTCTTTTAAAAAATGAATACATTTATTCATCAAGGATGCATTAATCATTGATCAACAATGACAATAAAGGCATTTAGAATGTTACACATTAAAAAAAAAAAACGCTGTTCTTCAATCTCAAAGAATCTTGAGAAATGTATCAAAAATTAATTAGTTTTCAAAATTGATAATAGTAAATGTTTAGAACTAGAATAGTTTTTGAAGGATCATGTGAAAGAAGACTGGAGTAGTGGCTGCTGAAAATTCAGCTTTGGATCACAGGAATAAATTACATTTTAAATTATATTAGAATAAAAAGCATTTATTTTAAATTATAATAATATTTCACAATTTTTTTGTATTTTTGATCAAGCGTAAGTGACCATTTTCGTTACATTAAAATATCATAACATAACATTTTAAAATTGCAAGATCTCATATTTAAATTTAGGGACGTTTTGATTATCTTAATTTATGGTCTTACTGTTGTGTTCACAGGACATTCAGATTGAAGCCTTGCTGATCCGAGCCTGTGAACCGGTCATCCAAAGCCACTGCCACGTTAGTACTGACACCACACACATCTAATTATTACATTTATTTTTAAAAAACTCTAAAATTCCTCATGTCCATCGTTCTCCTCCCAGGACGTAGCTGATAATCAGATAGACACAGGAAATCTTCTGGAATGCCTTGTGCAGAACAAACATCAGAGGGAAATGAATGATAAATGTGCTGTGGGCGTCACTCATTTCCAGCTGGTAAGCCACTCTCACAACCAATTTCCCTATGCTAAATTTGAATGATGACAAGTAAATGTTTTCCAAAATGTCATGCTGTCCCAGCAGAAAGTGTACCGAGTTGTTTCGGGTTGGTTTGGGGTATTGATGGATATGCTGACCATGCTAATTAATCATCAGCCAAAAATTGCCATTTTGAAGTTGCCATTACATTTGTGAATTTTGCATACACTACCAGTCAAAAGCTTTGGAACTGTAAGATTTGTAATGTTTTTTAAAGAATTCTCTTCTTCTCACCAAGCCTGCTTTTATTTGATCTAAAATATAGCAAAAACAATAATATTGTGAAATATTTTTTACTGTTTAAAAGAACTGCTTTATATTTAAATGTATTTTAAAATGTAATTTATTCCTGTGATCAAAGTTGAATTTTCAGCATCATTACTCCAGTCTTTAGTGTCACATGATCCTTCAGAAATCATTCTAATATACTGATTTGCTGTTCAAGAAACATTTATTATTATTATT
This sequence comes from Labeo catla, assembly GCA_012976165.1. Lineage (NCBI taxonomy): Eukaryota > Metazoa > Chordata > Actinopteri > Cypriniformes > Cyprinidae > Labeo > Labeo catla. The sequence goes on from VONZ01000026.1 coordinate 2,570,140, forward strand.
ACTATCAGTCAGTATAACCTTTTTTTCAGTAAAGAAATTATAGAAATTAATACTTTTATTTAGCAAGGATGCTTTAAATTGATCAAAAGTGATGATAAAGATATTTATAATGTTACAAAGGATTTCTATTTTAGATAAATGCTGTTCTTCTGAACTTTCTGTTCATCAAAGAAACCTGAAAAAATTCTACTCAGCCGTTTTCAACATAATCATAACAATAAATGTTTTTTGAGCAGCAAATCAGAATATTAGAATGATTTCTGAAGGATCATGTGACTGGAGTAATGATGCTAAAAATTCAGCTTTGAAATCACAGGAATAAATTACATTTTAAAATATATTCAAATAGAAAAAAAGATATTTTAAATAGTAAAAATATTGTACTGCCTTTGCTCTGCTTTGGATCAAAGACTTCTTCAAAAAAACATGAAAAATCTTACTGTTCAAAAACTTTTGACTGGTAATGTGTGTGTATATATATATAAATTTCTTTTCTTGCCTTTCAGGTTCAGATGAAGGACTTCCGCTTCTCCTACAAGTTCAAAATGGCTTGTAAAGAGGACGTACTCAAACTCTGTCCCAACATTAAGAAGAAGTGAGTTCACAAATCCTACAGGTGTTTCTTCAGCCTTTGAAACATTCTGCATAAACTCTGTTTTGATAACTGTCATTCAATTTTGATGGTGATTTATTTATTATATAACATCTTTTCATGGAGGTTTAATCATCACAGCCTGTCTATGTGTCTCCTCTTATTTTGGCACTGTTGCGCTGTCTCTCGCTCACACAAATTGATCCTCTTGAACCGCATATTTTTTTTATATCTTCTGCCTCAGTGTCTCTTTCACCCTCTTTATGTGTCATTTCGTGTTTTTTCCACTTCAGGGCGGATGTGGTCATCTGTTTAAGCACCACAGTGAGGAACGACACTCTACAGGATGTGAAAGATCAACGCGTGTCTCTCAAATGTCGGAAGCAGCTGAGGGTGGAAGAGCTGGAGATGGTGAATTCACTATACTCAAGTTAAATTCACACACTCTACATTGTTCAGACCCTTTCTCCTGTGCAAAAGTAGACTGTAATTTATTCGATCAAGGACCTAAAAGTACCATTAAAGTTTCATGAAACCTTTTCATATGACTCACGCGCTATATTCCAAGTTCAGATGTCATACTCCCCGTCCTCTTCATTTGCAGTCAGAAGACATTCGGCTGGAACCTGAGCTGCATGATGCTTGTAAGAAGGATATCAACAAGTTTTGTTCCTCTGTTGCCTATGGAAATGCTCAGGTAACACTTTACTTTGATCTTTTACTTTTCTAGATAGTTTTATGCACCCACCTGCTGCTGCTGCATACAGACACATGATGAAACTTGTCCAGTTAGAGAAAGAAGATTCATATAACAAGATTCCCACAGTCATGAACACCTGGAAATAGAAGAAAAGTTTAAATTTCCAGGTCATAAAAATGCCTTTCAGTCTCCAACATTACACCACTACCCTTTTGACAAGGAGTGGCCATTTGTATTAAAATAACTAAATACAATAATTATAAATCATTCAAAAAAAGTTAATTCCAGAATTTTCAATAACTGAATGCTCTTTAGGGTTTACACTTTTTATTACAAATTACATATGACTATGTCTCTTCTACTCACAAAGCCAGCATTTATTTGATCCAAAGTACTGCAATAACATTAAAATTGTAAAATATTTTTACTATTTACAGTAACTGTTTTCTATTTGAATATATTTTAAAATGTAATTTATTCCTGTGATCTAAGCTAAATTTTCAGCATCATTACTCCAGTCTTCAGTGTCACATGATCCTTCAGAAATCATTCTAATATGCTGATTTGCTTTTCAAAAAACATTTGTATTATTATCAGTATTTAAAACAGTTGAGTACATTTTTACTGGGTTCTTTGATGAATAGAAAGGTCCAAAGATCAGCATTTATCTGAAATAATAAACTTTTGTGACATTATACACTATACTACCATTTAAAAGCTTGGAGTCAGTATAATGATTTATATATATATATATATATATATATATATGTATGTGTATATATAGAATAAAGACATTTATAAAGTGATGATAAAGACATTTATAAAGTTACAAAGATTTCAGATAAATGCTGTTCTTCTGAACTTTCAATTAATCAAAGAAACCTAAAAAAAATTCTACTCAGCTGTTTTCAACATTATTATAATAATAATAATAATGATAATAATAATAATAATAACAATAACAATAAATGTTTTTGAGCAGCAAATCAGCATATTAGAATGATTTCTGCAGGATCATGTGACTGGAGTAATGATGCTAAAAATTCAGCTTTGAAATCACAGGAATAAATTATATTTTAAAATATATTAAAAAAGAAAACAGTTATTTTAAATAGTAAAAACATTTCAAAATATTACTGTTTTTGCTGTACTTTGGATCAAATAAATGCGGGCTTGGTGAGCAGAAGAGACTTCTTTAAAAAAAAAAACATTAAAAATCTTACTGTTCAAACACTTTTGACTGGTAGTATAATTATGGGGATTTTTTTTTTTTTTTTGTTATTCACATATAGCAATACTATTCTGATTCAAGAAATCACATTTTTAAAATACACACATATGCACGGGTTCATTAATAAAATGATAGACTTAAGAATTAGAATTAAGAAATGTCATCTTACATTCAGAAATGTATATGTTCTATCTCTTTCTTTTAAAGATTTTGTCTTATTTGGAATTTTTTCATTCCATCTTGCGTTCCACTTAAATATATATATACAGTTAATTTTTTTAAATTTCCCTTTATTTTAATTCATTTAATTTTTAACTTATTGTAAAGTTTTAATTTAATTAAAAAAAAGTCAATTTAATTTAATTCCTAAATTAAAATTTAAAATGAAGTATTAGTTAAAATTAAGTACCTAAAATCCTGTACAAATGGAAAACTCCATTAATCTCTATAAAATTATTAAAAACACTTACTGTGATCATGAAAGTCTGGAAAAGTCATGTAAATCAATTGGTCGAATGTGGAGACCCTGTGGAAAACCCTACATTACAGCCACAAGGTTTAAACCACATATGCAAAACACAAAGAAGGATTGTTATACATGTTATACAAAGCCTGGTAGTTTGAGGCATGCATTTACACATATGCAAAATACATGTTATACAAAGTAGGGATTTACTTTCTCACCCAGTCCATTAAAAACATAGCTATAGAAGTGATTCAGCCATAAATCATGTTGACACAACCGTGAGCACATTAACATATGGCCACGCGTGTTTACATAATTACACTTATTCAGTAGTCAGCAACCTGGCAGGGTCATGTTTAGTCATGTAACAGCTTAGGTTAGCTTAAAAAACATAATATTAATAATGCAACAATATATTAATGCATTTAATCATGCACTTTGACCTACATGAAAATTCCATTTAAGAAATTCCAAGACCTTCAACACAAATCCAGCATTAACTACCACCTATGAAATGCATAGAAAATGTGTTTTGTCAGTTTATAGTGTTAATTTAGTGTGATCGTTATTTAAAAAATGCATTTTATCATCTGCCCCGACGACCATACACAGGAAACCTTGACTAACCTTTACTTGACAGAATAAGTGAAAGAATAAAAAGCTGCAGCAATGTACAATAGAGCCCTATTAACTAATTATTGGAGAAGACCTTCAAAACCCGTTCTTTTCTTGTCTGTCTCTGTTCTCTTCTTTTAAGATCATTGAGTGTCTCAAAGAGAACAAGAAGCAGTTGTCCCAGGTGTGTCATCAGAAGATCTTTAAGCTTCAGGAAACCGAAATGATGGATCCGGAGCTGGACTATCAGCTCATGAGAGTGTGCAAGCAGATGATCAAGGTGAGTTGTTTTAGCAGGTAACTAACTTTTGGTCATATCATGAGATTTCCTAAAGGTTTCCTGTCAAATAAAACGATCTGATGGTTATAAACGTACTCTGTATTGCCAAAGATCAATAGTAATAGCTTAACCCCCATGTTTTAATTAACTTACACTCAATAAGATCAGCATGGGGCCAGGGTGAAGCGGCTGATAGATCAGACCTGATTTGGAAAGGAGTGTTAAACATTTAAATCACATAACCTTGTCTTTGAGCGAAATAGTATTGAATAAACAAATACCGTTCAAAAGTTTAGGGTGAGTAAGATGTATATTTTGAAAGAAATTAATACTCATAATCAACAAGGACACATAAAATTGGTTGAAAGTAAAAGAACATACTTTTTTTTTTTTTTTTGCAAAATTTAAAAAAAAAAATGAATACTGTTCTTTTGCACTTTCGATTCATCAAAGAATACTGAAAAAATCCACACATTACTAAAACTAAAATAAAACAAATTGAAGCTATATAGAATTATTTTTTTAAAAATATAAAAATGACAAAAGCACATAAAATTACTCAAATTAAAAAGTTTAAAAAATTAAAAAAAAAAATAGTTTTGTTAAAATTGCTAAATTTAAAATAAAACAAATTAAAGCTAGAATTATTATAATTATTTTAAAAAATGACTAAAATTACTAAAATTAAAATCTTTACAAAAAAAGGTTTTGATAAAATTACTACAACTAAAATAAAATTAAAGCTATAAAAAATATATATTTTTGAAATAAATGACAAAAGCACATAAAATTACTAAAATTAAAATGTTTTAAAAAGGTAAAATAAAAAAAAATTGTTTATGATTCTAATCAGCAAAGAACACATAAAATTGAATAAGAGAAAATCCTTTTCTTTTCTTTTTTTAACTTTTTTCAAATAAATACTGTTCTTTTGTACTTTAGATTCATCAGAGAATACTAAAAAAGCACTAAACTAAAATAAAACAAACTAAAGCTATAAAAAAGTATTTTTAAACATTTAAAAAAATTACAAAAGCACATAAAATTACTAAAATTAAAATCTTAAAAAATAAATGTTTTGCTAAAATTACTAGAACTAAAATAAAACAAATTAAAGCTATATAGAATTATTTTTAAAAAAAAATGACAAAAGCACATAAAATTACTAAAATTAAAATGTTTTAAAAGATAAAATAAAAAATAGTTTTGTTAATACTTATAATCAGCAAAGAACACACAAAATTGATTAAGATTGAGAGAAAATCCTTTTCTTTTTTTTTTTTCAAATAAATACTGTTCTTTTGTACTTTTGATTCATCAAAGAATACTTAAAAAAGTGTGTCACGGTTTCCAAAAAATATTAAACCGCAAAAACAATATTATTATTATTATTATTATTATTATTATTATTAATATCATTATGAAATCAGCATATCAGAAAGATTTCTAAAGGATCATGTGACACTGAAGACTGGAGTAATGATGCTGAAAATTCAGCTTTGTCATCACAAAAATAAATTACAATTTTAAATATATCAAAATAAAAACTGTAATTTTAAATTCTAATAATATTTATAAATATGAAAGTTTTGCTGTGTGATTACTTTTACATTGGTGTGCAAAAACATACAAACTTTTGAGCAGTAGTGTAGTTTAAGAAAGGAATATTTTTACATTTATCAGTTTTATGCAACATTACATCACTGAAGTGCAGCGGTGTGATGCAGCGGTAAAAGCGAAGGCCTCATAATCACTAAATTGCTGGCTCATTTGCCAAAATGACCAAGCCATTAGCTATCACTATTTTGCCCTTGAGTACAGACGTTTTAGGAGGATCAAATCTGCCTTATGTGCAATGCTAAATGTCTACATACTTGCTTCCCGAAGAGTCTGTAAGCTTCCATATGTTTCCCATTGATCTGTCCAGTCAGTAAAGTCTTTCTTTCCTTTTCTTTGTCGGTCTCAACCTATTTGCCCTTGGTTTAGCGATTTTGCACCGAGTCGGATGCTAAGAACGTGCTGCAGTGCCTAAAACTGAACAAGAACAGCGAGCTAATGGATCCCAAGTGTAAGCAGATGATCACCAAGAGACAAATCACTCAGAACACAGGTGAAGACCAAACACATCTGCACCAATAAATGTGCTCATTTCAGCTGGGCTGTAGTTAGTTGAGTCGGTTTTTGGTTTTGCAACTCTTTCCTTGAGTTCTGTTTGAGGCTAGTTTCTGTCTTTACCACCTGGCCTTGAATCTAATGTTTAATGGCCTCCTAGTTTATTTTTTTCTTAAAGTATGATTAAATTATTTCAACTTTTGTAATGCTAGAGTTTTATTTACTTTGCTGTCTTGGTGATTTCAGACTACAGGTTGAACCCAGTGTTGAGGAAGGCTTGTAAAGCAGACATACCAAAGTTCTGTCAAAGCATACTCAATAAAGCCAGTGACGCCAACGAACTGGAGGGTCAAGTCATATCCTGCCTCAAACTCAAGTATGCAGACCAGGTATGTGTGTCACTGAATATTGGCAACGAATAAGTAAGGGATAATATATGGTTAGCCAAGTATTATAACAAAATTATAGTTTATAGAATGGGTTTTTGTTGTGGTAATGACCATTTGACTGTACATTATCTTGCTTATTGCACAAATACTTACTTATATCAGCGCTGTTATTTTAAACTAAAACTTTAAAAATTGCTTTTGGTAATTTAAATAAAATAAATATGAATAATAGATGAAAATCTTAAAAAAAGATTTTTAAAAAAAATAATAATAAAAAGGTAATTGTAAATGTTACCTAAACGTTGTGCAAAAATTAACTTAAAGTTAAAACAAAATAATAATAAAAAAATTAATAATTAAAAAAATTACTTTAAAAATAAATTAAATTGAAAATCGTTTTAAATAAAGCTGAAATAAACTAATATTGGATTAAAAATAACTTTTTTAATTTAAAAAATTAATTTAAAACACAAATAAAACAATTTAAAGCTATATAGAAGTATTTTTTAAAAATTACAAAAGCACATAAAATTACTAAAATTAAAATGTTTAAAAACATAAGTAAATAATAAAATAGTTTTGTTAAAATTACTAAAACTTAAATAAAACAAATTAAAGCTATGTAAAAGTATTTTTAAAAAATTAAAAAATGGCAAAAACACAAAAATTATTAACATTAAAAAGTTTACAAAATAAAAAAAAATTTTGCCTAATGAATGAATGAAGTAATATTAAAAAATATTAACTTGAATGAGATGAATTAACTTGAATTGAAATGAATTAAAGTTGTATAGAAATAAGTTCATTTTTATTCGAAATAAGCTAAAATAAATTAATATTACATTAAAAGTAACTTACAAAATTTTAATTAAAAATAAATTAATTGGAAATATGAAGTGTTGACTAATAGTAAAATATAAGAAATTAAAACTATATAGAAATATTTAAAAGAATAAAAAATGACAAAAGCACAAAATTACTAAAATTAAATGTTTACTAAAATAAATAATTAAAAATAGTTTTGTTAAAATTACTAAAACTAAAATAAAACAAATTAATGCTATATAGAAGTATTTTTTAAAAAAATAAAAATTGACAAAAGCACATCAAATTACTAAAATTAAAATGTTTAAAAAATTAAATAGTTTTGTTAAAATTACTAAACTAAAATAAAACAAATTAAAGCTATATAGAAGTATATTTAAAAGTTAAAAATGACAAAGCACATAAAATTGCTAAAATTAAAATGTTTAAAAACAATAATAAATAAATAAATAAATAGCTTTGTTAAAATTACTAAAACTAAAATAAAACAAATTAAAGCTATATAAAAGTTTTTTTTAAAGGTGTAAAAAAATGACAAAAACCCACAAAATTGCTAAAATAAAAAAAACTAAATATTAAATGCCAGTTGAAAATATTAACAAATAATATGATATAGAAATAAAACTATAGTAATAATGACTTATATAGATGTGAAATATTGATTAGTAAGTCGAAATAATGTTATTTTTGGCTAAATATTCTACAGAATTGTGTATTAAACATGCTGGTCTTAGTGTGCAAGTCAGACGTAGAAGTTATTTTATTAGCAAGTGAATGGGAGTGTTGTGATGTGGAAATGCAGATCGTTTAACAGTTTTAAACGAGTTAAAAATCGTCCCTAGCGGTTGTCGGGAGACTGTGAGGATCAGATCAGAGTGATTCTTCAGGAGTCAGCACTCGACTACCGGCTCGATCCGCAGCTCCAGGTTCACTGCAGGAATGAGGTGAGTGGAAACACGGGCTCTGTCCCAAACCCTAGAGAGCTGTCTTTATGTATAGTTGTATACAGTCTACAGAGGTCACTGCAGCATCCGAATCGAAATGAAAACACATGAGTGACTGATTTAAAGCACTCTTTGTGGGTAGTTTATTCTATTTAAATATTCATATTTTTAATTATGGAATAAATTGAAATATTTCCTTTGATTAGTCAGCTCAATGAATTTTAGGATTGCATTGTCTACTAAGGATGCATATGGTTTTAACTTTAAACTTGAAATGTGGCTAAACTGCTGATATAAATCAGTATAATTTTGCTGCCTACTGTTTTAATGATGCTTAAAATGCTAGATTGTGAGTGTTTGGAACGGAGCCCGGGGCCTTCAACACACAGCATCTTTATGAGATCTAACAGTCTGTTTAAACATGTCAGGACACTCATTTTGAGCCATACAGAGAGTGAGGGGGCGTCTGAGAATCGCTTTAAAAGACTGTCCAAGCAATGTTGAAAAGAACCGATGTTTTTTTTTTTTTTTTTTCTCTCTGTCTCTGAAGAGATTCTCTGAGTGAGGAAGAAATGTCCAAATGCCTCATGAATGACTAATCTACAGTAATATTTCAGTCCGGTTTCTGAGGGAATGGAAGAAATTCATCTGTAATGTCACAGGACAGGAACTGGATTTCCAATTCAAAACAGTCATGTTTAGCACCAGCTATTTTTATCAGTATAGTGGGGTCGGATTTAAAAAAGAAAAATATTTTATGCTCAATAAGGCTGTATTTAATTGATCACAATTACAGTAAAAAGTAGTGAAATGTTATTACAATTTAAAATAACTGTTTTCTATGTGAATATATTTTAACATGTAATTTATTCCTGTAATGCAAAGCTGAATTTTCAGCATCATTACTTCAGTCTTAAGGGTTAATTCAGAAATCATTCTAATATGCTGATTTGCTGTTCAAGAAACACTTAAAACAGCTGAAAACATGATACTTTTTTTCTAAACTCAAAAGAAGGGAATTTATATTAAACATAATTTTTGTAACAATGTACTTTACTGTCATTTTACATTTTTAATTTAATGTTCTACCTGAATAAAAGTATTTGAAAAAATGAATAAATAGTTTAAAAAATTCTGACCCCACAATTTTTAACAGTAATATACTGTTTTTAATTTATTTATTTTTCATTTTTAAACAAAATTTAAAATTCAAATTCAAAATTTTGAAATTGAAAATTTCAGAATTTTAATTTGCAAATGGTTTGGTTATATGTACTATTGGGTAAAAATGTTTAACATTTTATTATTATTATTATTATTATTATTAATTAATTGGTAATTTAATATTAATTACATTATTTTTTATTAAATTGAATTCTGTCTTTGTGGGACCTTAAACTGCTTTTAATAAATAGTTTTATTAAAATTACTAAAACTAAAATAAAACAAATTAATGGTGTATAGAAGTATTCAAAAAATGTAAAAATTGACAAAAGCACATAAAATTACTAAAATAAAAATGTTTAAAAAATAAGTAAATGGTTTTGTTAAAATGACTAAAACTAAAATAAAACAAATTAAAGCTATATAGCTGTTTTATTTATTTATTTATTTATTTATTCATTTTTAAACAAAATTTAACATTTAAAATTTCAAAATTTTCATCCAAAATATCTTAAATTGTGTTCCGAAGATGAACAAAGCTTTTAGTGGTTTGGAACGACATGGGGGTAAGTGGTGATCATTTTGGGGTGGAGTAACCCTTTAATGAAAGTTTTTTTTTTTTTTTTTAAATGGTGTTGTTGTATTTGGTCTGTTTGATCTGCTGTGCTGCAGCGATTGTTGCAGATGAATATGACTTCTTTGTAATGCTGTGGGACAGGAACAGGGACCCTCCTCCTGCAGCCTGTCTGAGAAAAGCCCTTTATTTATGATCTCCATGAGCCATAGGCTCTCAGGGAGCAATCAAGCAGAAATGGTGTAAAATGGGTCTCTTGATGGGTCAGAGAAGAAAATTGACTATGATCTCTGGGTTATTTTCTGCTGACTGGAGGCCACATGAACACAGACAAAGAAAAGGCCGACTTTTGAGGAAGAAAATGGAGATTTTATATCTTTAGTCACTTCGTAACGTCTGTGTGTGTGTGTGTGTTAGATTACACGGCTGTGTGCAGAGGAGGCAGCTGCACAGGAACAGACGGGTCAAGTGGAGGAGTGTCTAAAGAACAACCTACTGAAAATTAAACAGGAGGAGTGCAAGACGGTACAGAACACATCCTCAAACATGTTTCATCTGCTACACACTGCTTTTCACTGCATCTGTTGCTATGGAAACACCATTGGTGTTTTTAAAGCCACATCTGCTTTTTTGAGGAGAGGAGATTTCTACACTAGACACATGGGTGGTTGCATAGGAGTTAACATTAGATGTTAGATTTACACAATATATACACTACTAAGGTTTTTAAAGAAGTCTCTTCTGCTCACCAAGCCTGTATTTATTTAATCCAAAGTACAGCAAATATTTTTACTACTTAAAATAACTGTTTTCTATTTGAATATATATATTAAAATGTAATTTTTCTGTGATTTCAAAGCTGCATTTTTAGCATCATTACTCCAGTCACATGATCCTTCAAAAATCTTTCTAATATGCTGATTTACTTTTCAAAAACATCTATTATTATTATTATTATGTTGAAAACAGCTGAGTAGAATTTTTTTCAGGTTTCTTTGCATAGAAAGTTTAGACAAACAGCATTTATCTGAAATGGAAATCTTTTGTAACATAATAAATGTCTTTATCATCACTTTTGATAAATTTAAAGCATCCTTGCAAAATATAAGTTTTAATTTCTATAATTTCTGACTCCAAGCTTTTGAATGGTATAGTGTATAATGTTACAAAAGCTTTTTGTTTCAGATAAATGCTGATCTTTGGATCTTTCTATTAATCAAAAAAACCCTAAAAAAATGGACTCAACTGTTTTAAATATTGATAATATAATGATAATAAATGTTTCTTGAACAGCAAATCAGCAAATTAGAATGATTTCTGAAGGATCATGTGACTAGAGTAATGATGCTAAAAATGTACATTTGATTACAGGAATAAATTACATTTTAAAATATATTCAAATCGAAAACAGTTATTTTAAATAGTAAAAATATTTCAAAATTTTACTGTTTTTGATGTACTTCAGATCAAATAAATGCAGCCTTGGTGAGCAGAAGAGACTTCTTTTAAGTAACATCTTACTGTTTAAAAACTTTTGGCTGGTAGTGTATCTAATATACATATACATATGGTATATTTACCATTTTTCAGTTTTGACATAGGTCATATTAGATATGTTGTAATATGTACACTGATTTTTAAAAAAGAAATTAAGAAATAATTTTTTCTTTAGTTGTATTTTTTTATTTACTTTTCTTCAGCAAGGACACACACAAATTTCTCAAGATAAATTTATTTTCCACAAAAATATGAAGCAGCAAACATTTCAACATTGATAATAATCAGAAATGTTTCTTGAGCAGAAAATCAGCATATTAAAATGGCTTCTGTTGGATCATGTGACACTGAAGACTGGAGTAACGATGCTGAAAATTCAGCTTTGCATCACTGGAACAAATTGCATTTTAAAATATATTCAAGTAGAAAACAGTTATTTTAAATAGTAATAATATTTCACAATATTGCTGATTTTGCTGTATTTTTGATCGAATAAATGCAGCTTTGGTAATCATTTCAGAATCATTAAAAAATCGTACCGCCTTTTAACCTGTAGTGTCATTTTTGAAGTGTAAAAATCATAATTTAGTTTTTTGCAACAATTTCCTTCATCATCTTTAAGTTAATGAATCTTTTTTTGCTGCTGTCTCTTTAAGAAGCACCTTCACATGTGAAATAACCAACAGTCGTGGCGCTCACATATTATATATATTAATTTGACATGTACGGGTTTAGAGTCCACATCTTTCATTTGATCCTTTTCTCCATGTGTAGGAGGTGTTAAACATGCTCAAAGAAAGCAAAGCAGACATATTTGTGGATCCTGTCTTGCATACGGCCTGTGCTCTGGATTTGAAACACCACTGTGCAGCCATCAACCCTGGAAGAGGCAGACGTGAGTGTGGTTTTGTTTTTTTTTTATTGCATATTACACAGTACATTCACACCTCTAAAGATCACATTTGCTGCACTTCAGTGCATTGTAAATAGCATTTCATGTTGTTTAATTTATGATGCTTAGTTAAGATAACTGGGTTGAGGGTCTATTTGAGAGACTAATGGAAAGCTATGGGACTGACAGATGGTGTTGTTATGATGCTTTTTTTTTAACTCTGTAATTTGGAGCTCCTGACCCCCTCTGTTTAAAATTCCTTCCCAGAAATGTCCTGTTTGATGGAAGCTCTGCAGGACAAGCAGGTGCGTCTACAGCCTGAATGTAAGAGAAGATTACAGGACCGCATAGACATGTGGAGCTATGCAGCAAAGGTCAGTACACACAAGCATAAACACATTGATCTAGCTGTCAACTAAATAAATTTTTAAAATATTTTTACAACATACAAGCCCAGTCTCTAGCTCTAAAAGACACCTTTTTGCATTACAATTCTGATTATTATAAATGTAATAATAATAATAAGAAATTACAATTTTAAAACAAAGTAATCTTTAATATTATTATTTATTATTAATTAATTTTTAGTATTAACATTTTGACATTACATTTATTAGTAGTAGTAGTAGAAGTAGTAGTAGTACTATTATTATTATTATTATTATTATTATTATTATTAATGGCATAATAGCAGAAAGTTATTGGTATATTAAAATAAATATTTTATTATTATTAATAATGATATTAATTAATAATCATTATTAATAATAATAATAATTGTATTAAGTTAACTTTAATAATAATATATATATAATAATAGTAGAAATATTACTAACAACAGTAATTTATGCAACATATCTGTCTAGAAATTGTTACTGTAACTATTACAATTTATACTTTATTATCATCATTATTAATATTATTATTATAAATGTAATAATAGGAAGAAATTACTATAAATTACTATAATAAAATTATTGTCTATTAATATAAATACTTTATTAATTCATTTAAAATTTAAACATTCTGTTTATTAGTAGTAGTAGTAGTAGTAGTAGTAGTATACATATTATTATTATTATTATTATTATTATTATTATAAATGTCATAATAGCAGGAGGTAATTGTTATATAAAAATATATATATATTTTTATATTATTATTATTATTATTATTATTATTATTATTATAACAATACATTGTATTAAGTTAACATTAAAATTATAGTAACAATATTAATAACAACAGTAATTTATACAACATATCTATCTATAAATTGTCCCTGTAACTATTACAGTTTAGACATTATTATTATTATTATTATTATTATTATTATTATTATTATTATTATTATTATAATTGTAATAATAGGAAGAAATTACTATAAATACCTATATTAAAATTGTCAATTAATATTATTAATTATTAATTCATTATTATTCAAATTTAGACATTCTGTGTAGTAGTAGTAGTAGTAGTATAAATATCTGTATTATTATTATTATTATTATTATTAACAATAATGCAGAAAGTAGTTGCTATATTATATGTATTTTTCTTATTATTGATAATAATATTAATATTATTATTTTTTATTAATGTTAATAAGACAAAAAAGAATAAATTATATTAAATAAAATGTTACTATAGCTATTACAATTTAGACATTATTATTATTATTATTATTATTATTATTATTATTATTATTTTAACAATACATTTTAAGCTAATATTAAAAATAATAGTAACAATATTAATAACAACAATAATTTAGGCAACGTATCTATCTTTAAATTTTTACTGTAATTATTACAATTTATCATTAGTATTTTTGTTATTATTATTATTATTAATAATAATATTATTATAACAAATTGTATTAACATTGTATTATAATTATGAATAATTTAATAACAAGAAGAAAGTTTTATTAAAATAAAATGTTGTTATTACTATTGTTTTTAATATTGACTAATAATAGTAATATTAATAACAACAATAGTTTAGACAACATATCTATCTATCTATGTACACACATTTTTTTATATTTATATATTTAAATTTATTTTTATTATAAATTAATTTAATAAATTATTATTATTGTTATTATTATTTATGAATAAATTTTCACTTTGAGAATATTATAGAGAAGTTATTATTATTGTTTGCCAAAATTCTGGACACAAACTCACTTCCTTTTGATGAGTTCTAGTATGTGATTTCCCAGGTGGCACCAGCTGAAGGTTTCTCGGACCTCGCTGTGCAAGTCATGACGTCACCTTCCAAGAACTACATCCTGTTCATGATTGCGCTGGCCGTGTCCATCCTCTTCCTCGTGGGTCTGCTGTGTGGCCGCATCACCAAACGTGTGACCAGAGAGCTGAAAGACAGGTAGAGCGAGGATGTCGCCCATCCGCCATTTCACACCTCATTTCCTGCCCTCGCTGTTCTCTGTACTTACACCTGCGAAGACTTTGGGAGCCGTCAGTGGACCTTTTGTGGGTCGGTGCCATGTTTGGAAACCTCTCTAGCCCACCCTGCCACTGAAATCTCAATCCAAACATACAACCTTTGAAACGCTTCTCAGACAGGATCAAGATCGTTTCGGGACGTTATGCCTTGAGGATATGTTTTTTGTTTTTGTTTTGAGAGTGACAGCCTTACTTCTTGACTGTAATATGGTCATGTGTCAATGCAGTATTTTTATCGTTGTGTCTTTTTCCATTTTTTGAGAACGACTTTAATCAGCAGCTTACATAAAAATTCAGAAGCCATCTTTATATGTTTTTAATCTGTAAATCACAAGGTGGAATTTACTTTAAATCAGATTTATTCTGAATGTTTTGGCACTGGGGAGGGAAGATGGTTTTTCTAGTCCATTATGATGAAACGTCTGTGTTTATCATTCAGGACAAAGACAGTTATGATACATTAGACATCAAGTGCTAAACTTGCAAAGACTGACATAATAATAGACAGTTTGATTTTGAAGGGCGAAGCCAAACTGAATAATAGTAAATACTTCTTTGAGGTAATCTCATATATATACACTGCCATTCAAAAGTTTGGGATCATTGTTTTTTTTTAACGTTTTTGTTTTGTTTTTTTTTAAGTCTCTTATGCTCATCAAAGTTCCATTTTTTTTTTTTTTTTTGATCAAAAATACATTAAAAAAAAAGTAATATTATGAAATAGTTTTGCAATTTAAAATAACAGTTTTCTAATTTAATATACTTTGAAATATAATTTATTTCTGTGACACAATGCTGAATTTTCATCAGCCATTACTCCAGTCTTCAGTGTCACATGATCCTTCAGAAATAATTCTAATATGCTGATTTATTATCAGTGTTGGAAATATTTGTGCTGCTTTTATTTATTTATTTATTTTATGGAACTTGTGATACGTTTTTCAGGATTATTTGATGAATTAAAAGTGAAAAAGAACAGCATTTATATAAGGCTTAGCAGTTAAACACATCTTTAGCAATTAAACACATAAAAGTTAGATTTTTTTTTTTTTTTCAAAAAAAGAAATAATAAAAATTTACTGACCACAAACTTTTAAATGGTAGTTTATGTTTTTACAAAATATTTCTATTTTAAATAAATGCTGTTCTTTTAAATTTTTTATTCATCAAAGAATACTGAAAAAAAGTATCAAAAAAATTGTTTTCAACATGGATAATAAATCAGCATATTAGAATGATTTCTGAAGGATCATGTGACACTGACGACTGGAGTAATGATGCTAAAAAATCAGCTTTGCATCACAGAAATAAATTCTATTTTAAAGTATATTAAAATAGAAAACCACTATTATAAAATTGCAATAATATTTTACAATATTACTATTTTTTCTGCATTTTTAATCATATAAGCGCAGCCTTGGTGAGCAGAAAAGTCCTTAAAAACATTAAATATCGTACTGATCCCAAACCTTTGAACAGCTGTGTGTGTATTCATGACAATTTCCCCTAGAATTCCCATTAAATCTGCACATTTTACTGCACATTTGAGTTATTTTAAAATTCCCATTATTTGCAATAGTTTTACTTGCTGCTGTAATACAGTATTTTCACTATTTTATGTTTTTGGATTTATTTAAACCAACAAGGCAGTGCAACAAATGCAACAAAAGAAAATAATGCCACCATGTCATATAATACTTTTTTATATTTTGGTCTGAAATATGACAGACATGTTCCTGGACTGGTTTGTGAGATTCCCCTACTGATATGAGTCTGGTCTGCACATTTATAATGGATTATACGAAGAGTACGAAATTCAAACAGACCTGTACCTCTGTCAGAAAGTTTCATCTCGCTCAGAATTCTTTGATTGTGGACCAATGTTGTAATGGTGGACGGTACAGTATACCCTGTTAGATTTATTTTTTTCAGAGGTACTTTGAATGTTCAGAGGACGATTGCACTTTTTTGATTCTTTATGTTTGGCTTAAGCCTTATTTATTGTTTACAACAAACGTGCTGATCTTGGTTTCATATATGCGTGCCTCTGTGTGTGCGTGTGCGTGTGCGTGCGTGTATAGAGATAAGTATGTTTTAGAAATGATTTCATAGCTATGTTCTAATGTTGCCTTTTCTCTTTCTCTGCTATAGCAGTGAAAGGAAACATTCATTAGTCCCCATGCACGGTGGCTCTGTATTTTTTCAAAGCTGTACCCACAGACATCTCTAGTGTGAACAGGAAGAACATATTTGTCTTGTCTATTTGTTACTGAGTTACTCTGACTACAACTGTGATGATTATATGCATAGCATTTGCTGAAGACATAAGGTTTTTCTAAAAGGCCATGCATGCTTTTCCACAGAATTCTGTATAATCTCATATATGCATTGCTTTGGAAAAATGTAAAAGGGTGATTCTCATGAAATCCTGTTCAGGCCACATTTTACCCCAAAACCAAAAGGGGGAAAAAATGTTAAACATTTTTTAAACACAGTATTTTTACAGTTAAACCGGTTTTCATAAAAATAATAGTGCAAAAAAAGAAAAAAATTGTATAGTTTATATATACACTGCTGCTCAAAAGTTTGGGATCAGTAAGATTTTATATGTTTTTTTGTGCTCAACATGGCTGTGTTCATTTGATCAAAAATACAGAAATAGGAATATTGTGAAATATTATTACGATGTAAAACAATGTTTTTCTATATTAATATACATTAAAATGTAATTTATATCTGTAATTACAGTTGAATTTTCAGCATCATTACTCCAGTCTTTAGTGTCACATGATCCTTCAGAAATCATTCTAATATTCTGATTTATTATCAGTGCTGGAAACAGTTGTGCTGCTTAATTTTTATTTATTTATTTTTTTGGAACCTGTGATACTTTTTTCAAGATTCTTTAATTAATGAAAGGTTGAAAAGAACAGCATTTATTTAAAACAGTAAGGTTTTCTAACAATATACACCATTGTTCAAAAGTTTGGGGTCTGTTTATTCTTTCTTCTTTTTTTTTTTAAGAAATTGAAAGAAATGTGTTAAATTAATAAAAAAGTGATAGCATTGATTAACATTGTTATTCATCAAAGAAATTCTGAAAAAAAGAATCACAGGTTCCAAAAAAATATTTGGCAGCACAAATGTTTCCAAGATTGATAATTCTAATAATAAATCAGCATGTTAGAATGATTTCTGAAGGATCATGCGACACTTAAGACTGGAGTTACGGCTGATGAAAATTCAGCTTTGCATCACAGGAATAAATTATATTTTAAAGTATATTAAAAATAAAAACCATTATTTTATATTGTAATAACATTTTGCAATATTACCATTTTTTTTTCTGTATATTTAATCAAAGAAATGCAGCCTTGATGAGCATAAGAGACTTCTTTAAAAACATTACAAGTCTTACTGACCCCAACTTTTAAGTGGTAGTGTATATATAAAAATCACCCCAAATTAAATAAAAAAAAAAAAACAAAACAATAAAAAACATTTTGCACTATTATTTTGATGCGTTTTGTGGGATTCACCCTTTCATTTTCTATTTTCTTGACAGGAGCTGTACCACTATAGAAAGTTTTCTATAGATTCAGTTTCAGTTTTTTAAAATTATGTGTCAAAAAAGGGTGTGCAAAGCTCTACGAGACTAATTTGTCAAGGGACAGTTCACCCAGAAATGAAAAATCTGTTATCATTATTCACCTTTGTGTTGTTCCAAACCTGTATGCATTTATTTCTTCAGCTAAATGCAGTATACTGAAGACACTTTAGGTTTTTGGCCATACAGTGTCCAAAAATGGTTTCGTTGCCAACATCTTTTTTTTTGTTTCACAGAAAGCCATACAGGTTTGCCGCAAAACGAGTGAGTATATGACAGGATTTCAATTTTGGAGTGCACTGTCCCTTTAATAGATTGAAAAAGATCTCAGACTCCACAATTTGGGAACAGATTTGTACATTTAAATATTTAGCTTCAGAGCTCGGGAGGCCACAGGCGCACTGCTTACCTCTAGCATTGATGACTTCAATGTTATTCTGTAAATAATAGCTCTAATGTGCAAATCACAGACAGCGTCCGAGATTTCTGGTTGGTTGAAATTTGGACTGTAAAATTCTACTGATCATATGATCACGTTTGACTATATATTGTAGATAAGTAAATGTTAGAAGTTACGTTATTCCAACTATATTTCTCCTAATACATGTTTTTTTTCCGATCATGATGGTGTGTTTTGGTTTGACTGGTTCTGTTGATTCTTTTTTGTTAGTTTGTTTCTTTACTCTTTTACATGTAACTGGTTTATAGTGGGTTTTTATCACATTGGAGCTGACAGAGTCATGGATCACTTTTTGATTTTAAAACTCAAAGTGAGCTCGTGTTCTGTTCGATCTGGACTCTGTACTATATGGAAATCAAGTGATCCTTAAACCATTTTGGAGGAGGTGCATGGAATATCAAATCTTTCCTATGCTGTATGCTTGCTTTCTCTTTTTTTGTGGAATTGTGCATTATTCACGTTGCCAGAGATTTTCTGAGAAAATTAAGCATTTAGGTGAAAGACTGTTTCTTTGTGTCTTTGTGTTGAGGAGCCCCATTTTGAAGCATCTTTTGCAAAACCTGGCGACATTGCTGGTTGTGATTTCCCAACAGTCATAGTGCAGAGCCAAAGATGATCCTGATTCCTGCGTTGTTTAAAACGGCCTTTCTGTGCTCCTCTGGAAGACCCATCCAGCTGTAAGCAGCTCCAGCGTCTGCTGACGGCAGTTTATCATGTTTCACATTAACTGCAAATGGACTAAACGTCGTAAAAGGTTATGGCTGTGATATTCTCTCAGTTTCTTCATCTTGCCATACAACATTAATGTGACAAATCAGACTTTTTGTTGGTTTCCCTAATTCTGTACAGATGAATTATCAGTTTAATAAAACGCTGTAGATTTTCTTACCATTGTGTTTCGTCTTTAGTTTGTTGAAGCGAGGGTTTGAAGTTTAAAGTGTCTTAACATAGTCCACTTTCAGAACAACAATTTACAAATAATTTACTCACCCCCTTGTCATCCAAGATGTTCAAGTCTTTCTTTCTTCAGTCGTAAATAAATTATGTTTTTGGAGAAACACATTTCAGCATTTTTCTCCATATAATGGACTGATATGGTCCCCCCGATTTTGAACTTCCAAAATGCAGTTTAAATACGGCTTCAAACGATATCAAATGTGGTTGTAAATGAACGCAGCCAAAAAGAAGGGTCTTATCTAGCGTAACGATCGGTTATTTTAATAAAAACTATACAATTTATATACTTGTTAATGTCAAACGCTCGTCTTGTCTTATTCTGCCTGAACTGTTTTTGTTCCGGTTCATGACAGTTAGGGTATGTTAAAAAACTAAAATAAGTTTAGTCAACTTGAAATGTTAAGTTGTACTAAGTAACAACTTAGATATTTGTGTTTGCTAAACTTAACAGATGGGTAAGTAACCCAGCTGCCTTATAATTTTAAGTTGATTCAACTCAAATATCTAAGTTGTCACTAAGTATAATTTAACATTTCAAGTTGAATAAATTTTTTTTGAGTTGACTGAACTCAAAATTTTAAGGCACCCAGGTTACAAATTACAAATGATTTTAAGTTGACGCAACAAATTGTTTTTTACAGTGTACTTCTGCAGTGATGTAGGATGATTTTGAAATATTTTTTGAAGTTGAGGGAGAAAATACGATTGGAGTTTTTCGACATACCTTAACTGTCTTGAGTCAGAGTTTAGGGAGAGAAAGACAAGACGAGTGTTTGAGATTAAGAACTATTTAAATACTATTTTTTTTAATGAAAATAACCAATCGTTTCACTAGATAAAACCCTTCTTCTTTGGCTGGGATCATTTACAACTGGATTTGGGATCTTTTGAAGTCGCATTTAAACTGCATTTTGGAAGTTCAAAACCCGGGCACCATATCAGTCCATTATATGGAGAAAAATGGAGAAATGTTTTCCTCAAAAAACATAATTTCTTTACAACTGAAGAAAAAAGACATGAACATCTTGGATGACAAGGGGGTACATTATATGTGAATCTTTGTTTTGAAAGTGGACTTCTCCTTTAATGGTAGACTTGTTTCTTACAAACATGCAACTTTTCACTTTACAACACATTGGATTATTTTGATGTTAAATCAGATGTAATTCTTACAGCGCCCATTCGCTGCAGAGAATCCACTGGTGAGCAAGTGATGCTAAATTTCTTCAAATCTGATGAAGAAACAAACTCATCTACGTCTTGGATGCCCTGAGGTTGAGCTTTTCTCCTTATTTCAACATGTCATAAATGCTGCCTAGATGCTGTAAAAAAACACACTTGCATTAATCAGTGTTTGGTAAGAGTCTCTGGTTTGCCTAAAAGAACAAATTAATCACAGATGAGAAGTTTAGGATGCTTCATTAGAGACAGACACTGCAAAGATGTTCTTTGGAAGAACAAAAAATACAGCCTGCAGAAAGTTAAAGAAAACCATGACATTTTAGTTTACATGGTTAAAGATGACCTATTTCAACTTCACAAAAAAATCTAGCTCTATGTATGTGATGATAACTAATACAACTGTAGGAGGCCTCAGGATTGCTGTCACTTGGGCTGCTGCCATCAATTATTATGATAATGAAATACTCTATGCATAAAATAATGAGGCACTTGTCTTAGTCAAAGCCAGTCTTCCTCTGCATTAAGAGGCTTATGTAACCCAGGAGGACCTGGATAATGAGAGTCCCAGTACTCAAAATGGCATAACATGAATATCAGAAATGTCTTAGTACGTGGTTTGTCTCCTTTGGCTTGAACAGCACTGGAGCTGCAGGAACTAAACCTGATCATCATGTTCTCCAGAGCATCGTGGAAGCGAGAATCTGATTATATGTACAAAGAGTCGCATGATCAATTCTTATTTGATTAGTGACCTGGAACTAGAACGTTTTGATTCACGTCATAGTGTTTCTTTGTTTTAAAAGTTTCAACATTCTAAAACGGTTAAAATTTCGAATTCCAGAATTTTGAAAGCCACAAATCTCAGTGGTGTTACACTTATTCAGTCTTTTAAACAATCTAAAACATACATACACATCGTTGTTATTGCCTACTAAATATATGAATTATGAAGTAGCAAATAAATGTGTGAAGTCGATCATCAACCAAGTGTTGTTTTTACTGCCACCTAGTGGTGTTTGGCTTGAAACGCTTTTATAAATGTGGCCAAGGTTTGTGATGGACCAATGGGCAAAGATTAATGACATCAATCCAGAATGGCTTAGATATAAATAACTACTGGACAGCCATAAACGTCAACTAATTTATTACCCACTAGACATCCGTCATCTATCCATCCAGAATTACCAAGAGGTCAATATTGTCTGTCCTGTAGGCTGTTCGGCCTTCATTTTTTCTTTCTTTCTTTTTTTTTGCAGGACGAACATCACGGACTGATTTAGCCAAAATGATGAAACATGGAGTTTTGAAAACTTTTTATTATGTGTGAAGAAGTCTAGGAGCTAGTTAGAAGAATATGTCCTGTATGTATCTGAGGTGATGTTATGAATATATCCAGGCAATGTACTTACAAAAAATAAAACAATGCTTTAATAGGTAGATCGTGACAATTTAACGCTGTATTATTTAATTCAAGAGACATTTTTTGTTTTAATTTCCATAAAATTGTTTTAATACCACAAAAACAAGACGTATTACACAGTCACATTATTAACAACACATTCTTTTTTTAGTTTGCTCCAAAAGGTGTATGCATAATTTAAAGTCATTTATAAAATGTAAAAATCCAAAGGTATGTTCGTTGTAAAAAAAAAAAAAAAAAGCGTAACAATTGCATGTATTGTACTTTGCAAAACATTACTCTCAAAAGAAAAAAATGCATATGAAATACACATATTTCATACATCCTGTTACTACATGTTTCTATATCCTTCCAAAATAATTATTAATAAAGCATCTACACGTAGCTTTACTATTTGGCTAAACTCCATGACGCTCTCTCAATAGCCCCGCCTTCCAAAGACTTGTCAGCCAACCCGATGTCAGCACACCTGATTGTGTGCAGTGATTGACAGGCAGAGAAAGCTTCTAATTGGCTATAAACTGTTTTGCGTTGTGCACAAGGCCTTAGCTTGTTAAGGAGGCAGGTTTGCTTTCTCAGGACACCTATTTTACTGATATCAGTCAGGTAAAAGGGCATTTTATGTGTGGTGCTTCAGAAAGCATCTTTAAGACATAACCTTTGGTATCCCTGGAGTTCTCAAGTCACATTTACTTCCAAACATTTAAATCTAGTTTAGGATACACAGAGAAGCATGGCAGGTGTGTTCAGCTTCCTCTCCATGTTGTATGGTGTCAATATACATATCAATTCAACAAATCAGTCAGTCAAAATAAAAACAAAATAAGAACAGCTCAGTAGTCTAGCTCAGCATGCTGTTAAATGATTATCCTGGTAGCTAGGCAGCTGGTTGCATGTATTACTTTTCATGGCACTTTCTGGAGTTTGACAGTCGCCATCATCTCATGCCTCGTGCATTTTTAGTGCCTGATGGAGGAAAGAAAGTCACAATGGCTTGGAACAACATGAAGGTCAGTAAATAATGAAAATCAAATTTTTTGATGATCTAGCCACGTAATATAGTTCATACAAAGTGGCATCAACTAGTTTATTTCATTCATTTTTGGAGTGTTGAATATAGTTTTTTTTTTTTTTGACAGTTTTGTGTCCCCTTCATGCACTTCCCAGCATGCACTGGGGTATGAATTGGTAATATGGTTACATTTTGTGACTGTTTGCTTTATGACCCTGTACCACAAAACCAGTCATAAGGGTAAATTGTTTGGAGAAACTGAGGTTTATACATTATCTGAAAGAACAATTATAAGTTTTCTATTGATGTATAGTTTGTTATGATAGGACAATATAGGACAGATTTGGAAATCTGGAATCTGCAAAAAAAAAAGAAAAAATCAAAATATTGAGAAAATCGCCTTTAAAATGGTCCAAATGAAGTTCTTAGCAATGCACATCTCTAATCAAAAATAACTTTTGATATATTTACAGTAGGAAATGTACAAAATATCTTTATGGAACATGATCTTTACTATATAAGTATTTCCTAATAAGTTTTGGAATAAAAGAAAATTGATCATTTTGACCCATACAATGTATTTGGCTATTGCTACAAATATACCCGTGCTACTTAACACTGGTTTTGTGGTCCAGGGTCACATATTGTAGTCTGTTGATGTCAGGTTGAGTTTGTTCCTCTCTAACTTGTTTTTTGAGTGTGTGTCATTGTATAGGTTTAATGTTTTGTTTTTGTTTTTTGTTGTTTTTTTGCATTTCTTATAGAAAATTGCACTATGCAGTTTTTACTAGTGACAAATTATAATTTCAAGAAAAATTACTTTAATTTTATTTACTAAATTTTCATTATTCAACAAACCTGTGAAAATAAGGGTAAATATTAGATGTATTGTGACTGGAGTTGTTTCACCGTCATGTAGTTGTTCTTTGCTCCAGCAGATGGCGCTCTGTGTATAGCTTTTTACTCACTTATATTTCTCCGCATTTTCATATGAAACAGCAGCCCGTGTAATTTCTCAGTGTCATTGAGCTTATACCTCAAAATATAGTTTATCTTAGATACATATAAACCCCAAATTCCGCAATAACACAGACATTTTGGGATGCTTTCGCAGTTAATTCCAGTAGACCTATAAATCTTCCCCGTCTGTAACAGTCCTTGTCGTTTTATTTGCTTTCTCGAATATCGGTTTCTTTGATTTAAAGTTTCTGTTTTTCCATATTTATAAATGAAATGGCTAAATCTAAACAAAATCTATTATCTCGTTTATTTGCCTATAAGCAAATCATTTGGACTTGGGACCCTAAATAAACATGCCTTTTGGTATTAATTTTACACTGTTTTTATTTCTCAGTGCTGCTTTAATCTTAAACCTTTCGACATTTAAAAGGCTGTTCTTCTTTAAATTATAATTTGAGCATGCATGTCTTTGAAAATATTGGATTTGGAGGAGGGAGGCATTTTACGTTGTTCAGATTTATATTTATCAACAAGAAGTACGTATATGCTTGGTATTCATTGTTTGTTGGTATTATTAATATTGTGTTCAATTATAGTATACATAAGATGGATAATATTATATTAAGTGTTAGCAAAAATAATGCTTTGGGAGGGTAGCACATTTAGTGCGTGTGTGTGTGTGTGTGTGTGTGAGGGGCAGATAAACACATCGGGCTGCTCTGGGCTTTTGTCCTGGGGTCGTGCACTTGACCTTTTGTCTGAACTGCCGAACAGCTGCTGCATCACGGGCTCATCTGACACTGTCTGCTCCAGATATATAAGCACTAGAGAAGTCATTGACCAGGGGCTTTAACATGGTTAAAGTTCAGAGACTGTACACTTCATTAGAAACTTATTGAGATTAAGTCGAATGACACACATTCATATTGCATATGTAAAGCATTGGAGGATTTTATAAGCCTCAGTTTTAGAGATGTCCAAACCTTGAATTGATTCCTACTTAGATATTTTGTGTGTGTGTGTTTCTTTCGTTGTTTCTAATTTAATTCTGCGTTTATTTCTAACGAAATAAATATTGCGAGAATGCAATGCACGCAAATCTACGATACATTTGTGATTTTGTTAAATCATCGGAGTCGTATGTCAGTGAAATAGATGCCTTGAACGTTTTGATTCGTCGAAATAAGATGTCGTTTAATAAATAACGATTATCAACATTTTGATTTCAGAACAGAATGTGCTTTTATTTGTTAGAAGAACAGAATAAAAATGTACTTAAAAATGACGCATGTTCACAAGAAATATGATCATACAAAATATAAGCGTGTAAATATAAGCGTTTATTTATAAAAGTATGTAAGAGCAATTATCATATTAGTTTATTTTGAATTATAATTATGTAAAGTGTTTATACAACAAAATGAAGTTGAATGTGTTTTTAAACGAATGAGTATCTTACGGACATTAAGGTTAGTTTTATTCTCATTTCACCATCTGTTAGTAATAGCTGTAGTAGTAGTAGGCTAATAATAAAAAAATATTATTAATCGTTATTTTTTTTATTATTATTTAAAGCAGAGGAGCATCACGTGTTAAAAAGGCTGCTTTAAAGGATTTACCCAAAATTTGAATGTTAAAATGTTAATTGCTGAATCAAAGGCGGATATCAAATTATAATAAGACATAAATCGTAATTATATGGTGCATTTTAATTTTTTAAGAAGAGGCTGTGTTGCTGTGTTGCGTTTCAGCTCGTGGCATAGAGGTTAAACAGCATGAACATTTAAAATAAGATGAAATTTTGCAGGTATTCCCGAAGCCTGTTAACATTTAGACTGTAGGTTTTCGCGTCTTGTTTAATAATTTCCGAATTTTCTCAAGCTTATTCTTAATTTATAATAACGTTATATAATTAGATCATGTATCAAAAAATAATACACATGAACGGGCTGTATTCAAATGTAGGCTATGTCTTTTTTTTTTCTATGACGACACTACTGACAACGCAAAATCCGACAATTAAACGTGCTTTAAAAATGGCATGATAGTCAATGACTTTTATTAAGGTATAAAAAAAATGCAGAGCAATATATATGTATATAATATAATCTTCATATATGAAGGTGATATTAAAATGCCACAGTATTTCAATGACCTTTCTGATCCTGTCCGATCAATGCATAGTGATTTTAGGCCGGTGATTTCCAGTCAAGTTCATGTTCACAGTACGTGAATCTCATACATTTTTATAGAAGTAAAAAAAAGCTGAAGAAGGTACTGTGATTATTATACATTATATAGAGATTATTATACATCACAGTATTTACAGGCTATTATTAATTTCACATGCTGTATCTGTGAAAGCCAGGTGTTAGGCCTGGTCTTAAAACAAATACTAAATACATACAAATGATGTAACAGAAAACAGTGTAATGTAAAAGGACATCAAGAAGCAATCAAAATGAAAATAAATGCTGCGTTTCACAGGAACTGATAAATATATTCATAGAATAGAAATTTATTTACAATGTGGACTTACCTAAAAAAAGCCAAAGCAGAGCAGAGGGCTTGTGGTTGTCCTGTCTGATGATTTTTGAGAGGTTTGAGGAGCAGACGCTGTGAGACAGGGAGTCGGGCTGCTGTTTGAGGTTAAGGTCATGGGGTCAGCAGACAGACAGCAGTCAGGGGCTTTAAACCGCACAGCACATTGGATGTCATATGGAGGGCAGAAATTGGGTGGGTTAAATAAGGATTTACAATTCCATGAATAGCATCAAGATGCTCCAATCTCCACAATTTGACATTTTGAGCAGAGTTGTGAAGATAGTAAATGTGATTTTTTTTATTTTTTTCTCTCTTTTTTTCCATTACTGCAAGATTAAGATGAATTTTCAGCACAATTGTGCCCTGTTCGCCAACACTTCTTTCTTTCTTTCTTTTTCTTTTTTGCTTTCTTTCCTTCTTTCTTTTCATTTCTCTGAATTCTGAATTAAATATATTTGCATAATAAATGCAAATTTATAATTTTTATAAGACATATTTGAGTTAAATATCAATTCATATCCATAAACAGCATCTGTGGCATTCTATCAAAAATAATTGAATTAACCTTTAGTTTGTATAAAAACTGATTCTGAATTATGAATTTCTTTATTCATTTCCATATGAGTTTTGGTTAATTAGGAGAATTTAAATTGTTTACTGATGTACTATTTCAGTAAGACAAAAAATGGTAGAAACAATATTCATACATAAACCTAGTACATTTTACAGACAATTACAAAGAAATGGCATGAAATACATTAAATTAAAATGTGAAATTTTGAAGTAGATACAGTTTAGTAATTTACAGAGAATTTTTTTTTATCAAATATTCTCATTACCAATTCATTAAATTGATTAAATTCAAAACTAATTCTAACGTGAATTTCTGAAGTAGAAACACTAAAATTGTATATTTCATATTAAATATAGTTTACATTTTACATTTTAGAGAACTTTTATTAAATATTGTCATTACCAAGAATATCCTACACTGTTTGAAGCTTAGAAAATAAATATTTAAATACATTTACTAAATAAAGAAAAACACGTTTTCTATGAAACCGTGCTGGTTCAGTCAAGAAGCAAGAAATGCTAATAATAATTTTACATCTAAATGACAGAGAAAATTCATTATGATATAGATGAACGATGTATAATATAGAATAATCAGTCTTATTCTGGATATAAATATTATGGATAAATCAAAAACTAACATTCTAGAAAGTTATTATATGTCAAGACTGGACTACTGCATGTCGGGACAGTTGTTTAAATCATGTATGCATGTATTTGTATGATTTTAGATTTTATTTTGTCAGTCCATCGTTTTAGATTTTAAAGGCTCTGTGTTGAACCCCAGTCGTCTCTCCAAAAACTCAAATAGAGGACCACGGTTGCCATATCAACCGGCCACCTGACGTGTTACTGTGGCAACAGCAGTATTAGACAGAAACCGCTTATTAGATGTCCCATCTAAGGGTGAGAGGGAGGGGTGAAGGTGGAGGGGGTAGAGGGACATCTAGATTAAAAAAGATTGAAACAAGAATAATACTGGCCACTAATGCTACTAGTAAAAGAAGGGAGACTGATAACAGCTAGTTTAAAATTGTGCGGCAGATATTAATTCCTTCTAAGACTGTTAACCCTTTCACTGCAGCGCTGCTAGGAAGTGCAGCATCTTAAGACGGTCAGAGGCCTGCTGATATGGAGAGGGGTGACATTTGTGTCTGAAGAAAGAGGTGATAGTGATGTTGAAGGGTCAGTGGGGTGATGCAGTGTGTGTTTGATGGGCCTCAAATCAACAGTGTATGCATCTTTGTGACCCTGAACCACAAAACCAGTCATGAGTTGCACGGGTGTATTTGCAGTAATAGCCAACAATACATTGTATGGGTGAAAATTATCAATTTTTCTCTTATGCCAGAAATCATTAGGATATTCAGTAAAGATCATGTTCCATGAAGATATTTTGTAAATTCCCTACCGTAATTATTTCAAACTTAAATTTTGATTAGTAATATGCATTGCTAAGAATGTCATGTGGACAACTTTAAAGGCGATTTTCTCAATATTTAGTTTTTTTTGCACCCTCAGATTCAAGATTTTCAAATAGTTGTATCTCAGATAAATATTGTCCTATCCTAATAAACCATACCTCAATGGAAAATTTATTTGGCTTTCAGATGATGTATAAATCTCAATTTAAAAAAATTGACCCTTATGACTGGTTTTGTGGCCAAGGGTCACATTTTTGTCACACCTACAAATTTTAACTATGGCAATTATAATATTGCTAAGCAGTTAAATGTAGATGTGAACATCAATGTTGACAGTGTCTTCAGAGCTGATCATTTTATTCAACCCAGAATATTTATTTAATTACAAGTTAAAATATATTGACAGTAACGTAAAAACAAAGCACTTTGACTTCCGTTATAATGTGTATTGTTAATGCAAACTTCTAGATGATTCAATTATTTTTGATTGACAGCATACCAGATGCTGCTTATGGATATGAATTTATATTTAACCCAAATATTTCTTTTAAAATTGATCAATTTGGGAGAGTTGCGATTCAAAGCCAGCTTAATGGCCTTGTGTGTGTGTGTGTGTGTATATATATATATATATATATATATATATATATATATATATATATATATATAAAAGGTGATTTCTCAATATTTTGATTTGTTTGTACCCTCAGATTCCAGACTTTCAAATAGTTGTATCTCAGCCGTATATTGTCCTTTCCTAACAAACCATATATCAATTGAAAGCTTATTTATTCAGCTTTTCAGTTCCCAAAAATGTGTGTCCATGGTCACATATATAATTGTTTTTTTGTTTTGTTTTGTTTTTTTTTGGTATGATTAAAAAGCTAAACATGCACTAAATCAAATGTAAATTGAATAATGCACTTAAAACATAACAGTGAATTAGTTTTTAGAAAGAAGCAAGAATATTCTATAATTAATAAACATTATTTCTGTGATTAATTACTGCTTTATTAGAAGAGTTCTATAATGATAAAAGCTAAATATGCACTTGAAAAGGAAATCAAATGTAAACTGAATAATGCATTTAAAATATTCTTATATTAAACACATAACAGTAAGTTAATCTTTAGCAAAGATATTCCATTATTTAATATATATTATTTCTGTGATTGATTACTAATTATTGGAAGACTTTTATAATGGTGCAATTGCAATAGACAAAAAATCAAATGTAAATAGAATGATGCACATAAATAACGCTGCTAAAAAGGCAAGTAAAGAATTAACATAACACATCAGGTACCCTCAGTGTGCGTGTGTGTGTGTGTTTAGCATGTTGGGGTAATTAACCCACATTAGATTAATCTACGAGGGTGGCATTTGTATCACAATGAAAACAGTGACCCCCAGCACTGCCGTGGGGCACACAGACATATAGAGGTCTGGCAGCGAGCCAGACGCACACGCGTTCATAAACAAACACGTATGCATGCAGCCGAGATCCAAGGCTTTACGCATTCAGATCCATCCGTTATCCAATATAGTGTGATTTCACTTCAAAACGTGCTGTTTTATTCTTCTATGTATAAAATGTATAGTGTGAAATGTCATTCCTTAAGGATAGTGCATCAGTTTTAGTGCATGATATGTACTGATTCCCAAAGCAACATTCAGTGATGCAGAATCTAGCAAATCTAGGGTAAACATTCCCACTTGGATTACCCTAATAATTTCCTTCCGAAAGATTCAAATCCACAGTAGGATTTACCAGCTATTGAAACTTTACCCCAGATCAATAGCGACTGGATTTAGGGCTCTTGTGTTCTGTTATCCTCACAACCTCTGAAGATCCTGAACACAGGTATCACATCAGCAACATAAATAGGATTTCCCAGCTGACATGTATTATTCCAATTCCTCTTTTCCAGCTGAGAAATAGTGTTTATGCAAAGTGGCTCACACATTCGTGAAAAAAAAATGCCTCCCAGGAATGAGAGCTGTTTCTGGGGTGTTGTAATGTTTTACAAATAAATATATATATTCAGCGTGAGTCATGAAATTACAAATTTTCTTCAACAAGAACTGGCCTTGCTGCCGCCACCCACATTTATGTAAAGCACCTTTGGCTTAAGCATATAAATTTACACATTTTACAGACTAGTCCATATGAATAATTTAGCTGAATTTTTGATTTACCTGTTCCATATAAAAGATTTAAGCAAATCCTTGATTTACAAAGATGGTTGTATGATAGAGCACAGCATGCTCTGATCTCAAAGATAGAAAACCTATAATAAACAATAAGAAAAATACAATTTAAAGATGCTTTTTTTCTGCAAAGATGCAATATCTCACAATATTATTTGGCTTAATTGATCTGAAAAAATGCACTCGCTAACAAAGCGTAAATGACGTTTGACTGAGTGAAAAGCTTCAAAACAATTATTCACTGTTAAAATAAGAAAATCACTGCGTTTGTGTTGACTGGTCTACTTGTAATATTTAATGTGGAATATGGTAAAATGTTTTGTCATTTATTCTCAAAACGTATTGTTTTTACAGATTTGATGATAAAGTAGCTAATAAATGTGACCCTGGACCACAAAACCAGTCATAAGTAGCACAGATATATTTGTAGTAATAGCCAACAATACATTGTATGGGTCTAAATGATCAATTTTTCTTTTATGCCAAAATAGGATATTAAGTAAAGATCATGTTCCATGAAGATATGTTGTAAATTTCCTACCGTAACTTATTTTTGATTAGTAATATGCATTGCTAAGGACTTCATTTTGACAACTTTAAAGGGTTTTTTTCCTCAATATTTAAATTATTATTATTTTTTTTTTTGCACCCTCAGATTCCAGATTTTCAAATAGTTGTATCTCAGCCAAATATTATCCTATCCTAACAAACCATACATCAATGGAAAGCATAATTATTCAGCTTTCAATAGATTGGTTTTGTTCACAAACGTTATTACTTTGATTATTCCATATTTAGATAACCCAAAGAGTCTCGTTTGCTTAATGCATTTTACACATTTATTATCTGTGCTGTATTTTAAACCGATTAGGTTATAATATGCTGGCTTTAGCATTAAATGCATTGTTCAGTGAGAGAAAAAAAGAAATGTTCTGCTCTATAAGCAGTTGAAAAATAATTACAGCCAGTAGGTGGCGCTGCAGAAGCACCTGCCTCTGTCATCACCTCATACCGCTCATATGGTCATCGAACACATTTGTATAGTTTGCCAGAGTCCTAAAACATTTAAGTTAATTTGAGACGACATGAAAAATAGATTTAAGATCGAAAAACATTTTAATCATCACTCTGAGCATCAGCGATGTTGCTTTATTTATTCCTTCTTAAGAAATCTTTGGTTTACACTCACAGAATATTTGATCTTTTTGCTTGCGTACAAAATGCATTTGCTTAATATAAATAAAATGCAGTATGTTTATTGTACAGGATGTGCTTTAACTCTAAACTTGCATTGTGTTGCAATTAAGAAAAACAAATATTATAAACCAAAAAAGCACAAACCAAACATCTCTGTGAAGCAGCACTGAGTGGTGTGTTCCTGCGGATGGATGAATGCATGAATCAGAAGTTGTATTCAGCTGTTGGTCCATCTGTGGCTGATGAATTCTGTTCTTTTGTTCATAAAGGCTGTTCAAGGAAACGTCACTATATGGGCTTGAAACTGACCATGAGTCTGCTGCTCATCTGATGCATATGTGTAAATAATAAAAACTCCTGTTTTATATAGTGCATGGACAAAAAACGATTATTGCACCAAGGTTTTGTGATGCACAACATTTGCAGATGCACCAAATGTAAAAATGCACAATACACTATGCTTATATTTTATATACGAATTTTCCCCATGCAAATATAATATTCACGCATCATACTTAAAATATGACGATGTGTGTGTCCGATGGTATATGAAAAAAATATTAGTTCATTATGAACAAAAATGCTTTTAAAAATTAATTCATTAAGTTCCATTTTTTTTATTTACATATTTTAATTAATAGTAAATAAGTGTTTGCTTGGATTCCTCAATGCATAAGTTTAAGGAAAATTTTCAATTTCATATCTAACTTTAAAAAAAAAAACACAAAATGCATTTCGTGCATATTAAGTAGCGTCGAACTTCAAGATCAATTCTTTATGTAATGCGGGGTCGGTTTTTATGACAAAACGGAAACGTTGACCATAACAGTTCGACAGCCTTTTAAGCACGCGTGTGCACGGACACACACACACTCACACACACACACATTCACAAAGAACACAAAAGAATTATCATGACAAAAGACACAAGTAGAGTGAAAAACACTTCAACACTCGCTCCTTTCATGTAGAAGTTTTAATGGAAACAATTTTCTTCCTGCCCGTGCACAGATGAAACATATGTCATGTGCTACTGGTAAAATATTGATGCGATTATTACTGAGATGTTGTGTATATATGCCAGGCTCCTTTTACCCGACCTTAAAGATGCTTTTCATACAGGATATATGTGTACTCATTTTAAATGTGTTTTACACAATTGCAAAATGCTGGA
Source organism: Labeo catla (assembly GCA_012976165.1). Classification (NCBI taxonomy): domain Eukaryota; kingdom Metazoa; phylum Chordata; class Actinopteri; order Cypriniformes; family Cyprinidae; genus Labeo; species Labeo catla. Next base: position 2,603,613 of record VONZ01000026.1, read on the forward strand.
TGTCTTATTTCCTTTTTAATATTTAAACTTTAAAGTTGTTGTTGTTGTTGTTGTTGTTAATAATAATAATAACAATAATAATTAATAATATATTAACAGCAACAACACTTATTATTTATAACACATGCTTTTTTGTTTATAAAATCCGAAATCCGAAAGACGTTTTATATTTAACGCTTTGCAAGATAGACACTGAAAATAAACAGTACACACATTGATGAAAGACAATTATTACATTTATGTAATTTAAACCTAAATATGAAATAGTGTAAATGGAGGCCTGTTTATATTTTTGTGTTCAGCGACGTCTGTTGGAATAAACCGCTATGATTTCATGCTCAAGTTTACATTTTTTACATTCGCCTTTATTGTATTGAACATCATATCCAGTTGCATTTTTATACAGTATTAAACCAATAAATCGATATTGTATTGTAAACATAAATGCACTTTTTACATCCGCGGTTCAAACTTTGCACAAGCCCTGCTGATTGACAGAACCTGATTTTTTTTAATACATATTAATAATAATATTTTTAGAGCATGCATAATTATATGATTATAACATAACATTACGGTCCCATCATGTGAGTCTTATATATTTCTGTGAATATGATTTCTCCCCCCACCAACTGGCTTCTCATTTCACGGCAACTTTGTTGTTTCATCCTCGTCTTTGTTGTTTGTTGTTTATGTGCAAATGTAAAATTGTCCTATAGTCTAATTCCATCACTTCCCCCCTCTCTCCTCCCTACATCTCCCTCCTCTCTCTCTCTTTTCTCTCCCATCCTGGAATCTTATTGATCCAGGAGGAGCTAATTATCTCTTCCCCTCGTGACTGTGTAATCAGCACATGCGCAGTGTGTTAATTCCAGCCATTTTTTGCACGAAAGTAATTAGCAGGAATAAAGACCGGACTGATTTTTTTTTTCACTCTCTCCTCCTTCCTCGAACCGAAGCCAGGGCGCGTCTGTCGTCTGCAGTACAACCAAAAACAAACCCTTTTAAATGCTTTAAGAAACAGTCAAATACCTCGTTTAACTTCAGCAGCATGATGTGTGAATGCATGCATCTGCGCGAATGGGATCTATAAACGTGTTTACTGGAATACAAAGCGACGCGTCCAAATGTAAGTTTCTATCCGATGACTGTTCTTTACCGTTACGTTTCATTCTTTGCTCTTTTATTAACGCAGCGAGTATAAACTGTAGCGCTGATGAACTACATAATGCATGCAATTTTGTGCTTGTTTTTGCTGTTGCTCTTTACTAATTCCTGTCATGACATGTTTATGACATTTTCGCGATGGTATACCGTGTCCTATTCACTTTCTTTCACGTCGCTGTCTTTCGCGAGTTCAGTTTGAAGTTAGAAAAGCTCTTCTGCTGTTCTCCTACCTGTTTTCTCCAAGAGTTGTCGCCCTCTTGTTAGTTAGTTGCGTAAGAAAAAGACCGAAAAGCGTAAAGTAGCGTCCTTTGTGTGTGTGCTTTTGCTTTGACGAGTGCTGGTGTGCATGTCAACACTCATGCATCAGGCTCATTTTCAACGAATGCATCAGTATTGACTTGCTCTTCGGGTCCAGATCTTCCGTGCATCGATACGATACGAAGTATCCGAAGCCTCTCTGCGTCCTTCGCGTCGCGACGCACTTGCGCGAATGCAATAGCGTGTATTATTTATAAAGATACGCGGATGCCAGTGTAACTTTTTGGGTTTACGTCTGAAATAAACCATAGATGGTGTAAGAAGAAGAATTAAGGTGGCCTTTATGTCCTGGGCATGTTTGGTCAAGCCTGCTTGCACTTATTCCTTCAACTGTGTCTGTGTGTGTGTGCGTGTATATGTGTGGGTGTGTTGTCCACAAAAGTTAGGTTAAATATATTAAAATATAACGTTAAATATAATAAAACCTAAAAGTGACTCACAAAGTCAGTGTGTTTTATTACATTCTAAAATGCAAAAATAAATTCAAATTTTATTTGAATGAATAAACAATGTTTATGGTGTGTGTGTGTGTGTGTGTGTGTGTGTGTGTTTACAAACCTATACTTTGAAGGAAAAAATGTATTTAAAAATTATTAATAATAAAATAATTCATAAATAAAGTTAATGTTTGGTGAGTTGGTATTTAGTAGTTTTAATTAGCAATTAAGTACAAATCTATAGGATGTCCTTATTTGGATAAACATGTTTGAGTGTGTGTGTGGACGCGTTTGTGTGTGACCGACTGACCGTGTGTTTGGGTATTGTTTTTCTGTCCTTTTGTGAATCTGTCACACTGTGACAAATAGTTTCTTTTTTTATTCATTATACAATAGTTTCGGCCTTAATAGTTGAATAGTTTGTTTTTGAGCAGCTGGGCTCATAAAAGCAAGCACTGGTTTCAGGCTTGATTTAAAAACAAAAACATTTTTCGAAAGTCCCCTTATTAGTCATTTAGCTCCCTTAGTGTCAGAATATTCACTTTTAAAAAAATAATGAATGCCGTTTATGTTTCTAGGCATAAAATCAGTGCTTGGAGTGTTGCACTGGAGTAAGAGAAAATAAACAAGCAGATACAAATGAAGTAAGCACAGACTCTTTCTTTAGAGAACGTACACAAACACAAGGAGATGGTGTGGGGCGAAAGAGGATTGGCTCGCGGGTCAGAGTTCACAGAGTTAGGGAACAGGGTGAAAAGAAGAAGATGGGATGAAAGGGCACAGCGAGAGAAGAGAAGAGTGGACTCTGCAGGGTAGCGGTGTCAAAGAGATAGTGCTAAGGCCAGTGAGAGTGTTTAAAGGAAATTGTTCATGATAGAAGCTGCGTTAACCAAATTTAGTCAATGCACTGTAAACTATCTGAATGTGTATGATGTGTTTTTATCATTCGTATACAATCAGAAATAAAACTACAATAGTCAAATTTTATGCTGTGTATATAGCTTGTAGTCTTTAACCTTGCAGGACAGTGTTAAGATTGTGTTGTGTTTGTAAATAAGATGTTGCAACATTTGAATAATGAATTGTGTGCATTCGTTTGTGAGTCTGTGTGTGCACACTGCCTTTGGGGTTTGACTTTTTCTGTTTATCATAATAATAGCTGGGGTTGTGGAGAAGTGAGGCACATCGGCAGATCAGTCACTAAGGCCTCTCAAACACACACACACACACACACTCACTTGCACACATGAACACACACACACACACACACACACACACACAGAGCTAGAGAACAATGCAAGGGGGCCCAGCCTGTCAGTTCAAATTCTGCTCTCCATCCACGCCAAACAGACTGTGTGTGTGTGTGGAAGAAGCGAGGGTGATCAGTGATTCTGCCTCACCTCTGCGTTACTGTCAACTCTCACCAGAATTCACTGCAAATATTGAACTATATTACACTGTCTGCTTTAGTCCAGGCAGAAGAGGTTACTGCTGTTTGCATGGCTGTTGAATATATAGATTGAAGGTATAGTTTATAAAAGGTGCATAAAACGCAGTCATAAAGGTCAGTGGGAATGTTGAACACCTTTTTCTCAGAAATGGACTGAAATGGGAGCGGACAGCCTGTAGTGAGCGACAGAGATTTTGCAGAGTGTTTTCAAATGTGTTTCTGTAGGGGTTCTGTATGTGATTAGCATTTTTCTTACATTCATGGAAAAAAGGTTGGTTTTGTTGAAGGAAGCGGGGAAAAGCTCTGCATGACTATTTGGTGTCTCTTTAAATGTCCTATTGTGACATCATGTTTGTACAGCTTGTGTTTTGAATAGTAATATTAGTGTTTGGGTAGTTGACACGTTAAGTGACTGCAGTGTGACATCTAACATTAATAAAAATACATTTGTGACCCTGACACAAACACAAAACCAGGCATAAGTACCATGGGTATATTTGTAGCAATAGCCATGTAAATACCATTATCAGAATGTAATTTTGATTTGCATTAAGAACTTCATTTGGACAACTTTAAAGGTCATTTTCTCAAAAATATATATATATTTTTTTGCACCCTCAGATTACAGATTTTCAAATAGTTGTATTTTAATCCAATCTAACAGTCCATACATCAATGGAAAACTTATTTATTCAGCTTTCATTATAAATCTCAATTTTAAAAATTGACCCTTATGACTGGTTTTGTAGTCCAGGGTCACATTTGTACTTAATGCATGGAATGTTAACCATTGGTCACATGGCTATGCAGTTTTTGTTTCAGCAAAATAGCAATTCAGCCTAGTTTGTGCAATCCAATTAATTTCTGATGGATAAAATCATGTCATTAGTCCACTACCCATATTCAAGTCAGTAATTATCCTCCAACACAATGTAATCTTTTGTCAGTTTGTGAGGTTGCATAAATAATTTGTTAATACCACTGATTAAAAATTGTGTTTTTTATTTCCCAGCTATTCCATTTTTGTTTTGCATGTTATTCAGATCTACAGCATTATGGATTATGATCTAGCTGCTAAAAGCAGTTAATCTTGCACAAATGTTTTCTTTTTCTTTTCCTTTCTCATTTCACTTGGGTAATTTACATGAATAATCCCTACAGATAAAAGCTTTAGCACACAGTGCTACTTTCCGTGAGATGTGTGTAACAAGTGCTGCATTTTGACTGTGGAAGAGCAGTGTACGCAAGCGTTTCCCATGCGTCTTCAGAGGCATAAGATCAAGTCAAATGAATAAGAACTCTTTCAGTGTAGCATTGATTTCATAATCCCGCCGGATCTTGCTGCAGTTTAGATCAATACGTTTACATCACGCTCAGACTTTCACACTAGGAACTGAAGCGTGTGTGACTTACTGTAAGCATGCTGACAGAATGCATCAGTGTGCACGTGTGAAACACAGTGCTATGTTCCTGCCTGTTGGAAACTGATATGCACAAATGCAACTATGTCTAATTTTTAAGGAGACAGCTGTCACAACACTGTCACTGCCTTGCCGTAACATTAGCATTACCTTTTAACCTTTGACCTTGTGTTTTTGTCCATCACTTCCTTTTTGCATGTCATACAGGAAGAGCATCAGCATTTTACTTCCTGCTAGTTAGTCTAATCTAGAAACATTTTAAGGCCTCGCTTTTCTAAATTATATAAGTAATACATTTCCCCCACCACTCTCGTACTTGTCCACTCTGTCTTTTTTTTCTTCTCTATCTTTCTTTCTCTTTCTTTTGAAGTTTCGCTCCTGAATGGGCTAGTGTCTCTAATGGAAATGGGGCATTAAATCAAAGATCAAAGACAAGCACACAGCAGAGAGGACAGCTGTCTAAATACAGTGGGAGAAAATGTGTATGTGTTTGCGTGACTGCATGAGAGAGAAGGGGAGAGGATGTGGGGTTAGCAGGTTCAAGTTTGGTTTGATTTGATACTGTCATTTTACAGTTCAACCCTTGTAACAGTTTTCATGCATGTGCTTAACAGGATAAAAATAAAGCAAACATTTCTAAAGCTGGCATGAAGGTTGAGCACACACTTGAGTGCTTCAAGTGTTTTTTTAAAGATGTCTCAGGTACTCTGTTGTTTAAATATGTGCTGTGTCATGTTGTAGGCATGTAAAGCATGTTTCATAATTGTTAGTTGTGTTGTATGGTCATATCTGTGCAATAGCATGTTTGCTTTGATACTGAGGCAACATTAGATTAGCATTTAAACAGGAAGCCGAGTCCCTGAATCAGCAAACTGCACTGTGAATGTGAATTCACTCTCTCCAACATAACAGCAGAGTTTCCCACACAATATAATTTTTTTTTTTTTTTTTTTTCAGTCAGGTTAAGCACTTCCTTTCAGTGGTCAAAAATGTTCAGTATCAAGAGGTCAAACTAAATAATAAATGAGCCGTTTAATGTATTTGAAGTTTGCAACCTTTCTTGTAATTTTTTTATCAGTACAGATGAAATAAACATCAGATTGAAATGAACAGAATAATACACTAAATTGAGTAACAGGGTTGTTCCAGCTTTCATTAGGAACCGGTTAGTTTGATTAGTTTGGTTATAGATGAACTTATTTCTCAAAATAAATAAATAAATAAAATAATAATAATAATTAATTCATTTAATAATTAATGAATTAATTTATTATTATTTTATTTTTTTTTATTTATTTTTTTATTTTTTGAAAATGAAGTGGGAATTTTGCAGAAAGTGTCATCAGTGTTTCACAAAGCATTAACACGGATTCCCCACAAGATAAATAAAATTTTATGCTGGATAATTTAGTCACTTGTTAAATGATTCCTGGTCTCAGTTCAGTGCAAACAGTTTTACTGTATTTTTTTGTTACTGTGTCAGGGTTCATATTAGGGTTAGTGCCAATTTGTGTAATTCTAAGGCGACATCTTGGTCTTAATCTACACACACGCTTCCAAAGAGTAATTGGTTTAAGATGTGTCTTGATTCCAGCTGTGTGCCCCCTATCAGGTATCCCAGAGAGATGGGTAATTAACCTAGCAGCTAATGAGATACATCACTAATTACACCACACACACATGCACACACAGAGCAAATAAGACTGGATATTCATCGATCTGTACAGGAAGTCTAGTTTGTGTCAGCATGACAGTATCTGTGTTCGCTTAAATGAGTGAACTTCTATTTTCATTTTTGAGACATTGCGTTTGGCCTTTAAGCCTGTTGTTTTAGGTCCTGTTTGAGCTTAAATCAGTGAACACATCCTTTAGCCCGGTTTGCTAGCATCCTGCTCTTGCTTCCAGTAAGATGCTTAGCATTCACGCTATTGATTTTCCCATTAGCACTTTAGCCTCCTCCAGTAGAGAGGATCAGAGAGAGCTCAATATAACAGCTTGAATCTGAGTTCAAGAATCTGCACTCTTCAACCTAGAAACAGAGCAATTAGCCCCCCAACTGCACAAACCCTATACTCTCTTTCTGTGCACATGCTTGTTGTTTAGGTGACTTAACTGTAGATAAATCCAGTAATAACTATAAGCACGTTTTAATTATTTAGCTATAGCCCACGGTGTAACCACAAGGCAGGCTTAAGTCGCAACATCATATGTTTGCATTTGTAAAATGTACCGGCAGCAGCACAAACTTGCACAATTAAAATGCCTTTCCAAATGTGAACCTGTTTCTACTTAGCAGTAATGCAAATTGCAATTATTTTAGACGCCTAATACAAGTTGAACCCTGTTGTGAAAGGCTGCATTAATATAATTCAATTTAATTCAGCTGCTTTACTGATCAAGGCCTGTGGGGGCCGTGTCTCTGGAGAAACCTGGGACTAGAGTCAATAGGGAACTTATTCCAGAGGCGCTGTCACGGGGCAATCCCCCGTAGACACGGCCCTATGTTCTGCTCAGTTGCCTAAAGGGAAATATAATGCAGATGGAGGGGGGTGGGGGAAGCTGAGACAGACAGAGACATTTAATTGAGCAGATCTTGGTGATTCCAGGAATTGTCTCTCATGTAATATTCAGCTCTCGGTAATACAGCTTGGCAAAGAGCTATTGATCACAGTCTAGACCTCTCTCTGCTTTTCTTCACCGTTCCAGGGTTGCTTCTTTCTGAATAGTGACACTAAAGTTTGTTATCCTGCTCAAATGTAACATACTTTGTATGTTGTAACGTTCAAGTGATTTGGATTCTAAAATTCTGTTCTTTCTCTTTCATCCTCTTTCTAGGCCAGGGTGGGATGAATGTGCTCAGTAGCTCAGAGGATGGAGTGTTGTGACTCTGTCTCCAACAATGGAGCCTCTGGCCCCCACACACAACAGCCTCCTGGGCTCTGCAGACCACTGGCCCCCAGTCCACTCCTACTGGCCAGAGATCAAGCCATTCATCGGAGTACAGCCACTCTGTCCAAGCAGGGTGGACTAGCGGGGCGGGCTGAGGAGGAGAGACTTGCAGGGAGGTATAAAGAAGGAGTCAATGAATGTTCAACCAGAGAGATGTTAAAAGATGCAGTGGAGTGGGAGAAGGCAAATGAAGAGGGAGAATGTGATGTGGAGAGGCCTATTGGAGAGATCCTGTACCAGCCTGATGGGTCTGCCTATGTGACGGAGAGTAAACTTACAAGTGGTGTACCCTCCTCCTCGTTAGGTGTCCCTTCCTCCATTGTTAAAACTTGTTACGTTTCCTTGTCTCAAAGCCCCACTCCACAGATTTTTCGTGTCTTCCAACTGCATAACCTTGATGACAGTGATAGTCTAGCTCTGGTGACCCGCCAATCCAAAGATAGTGCTCCTGACATGGCGGGATCATCAGAGACAGGAGCAACATGGTCCGGTCTAACCAAACCCATCCTGATGTGCTTTCTGTGTCGGCTGTCCTTTGGCCGTGCACACTCGTTTAGGGCTCATGCTTCTCGGCAACACAACATCACCTTCAGCGATGAAGAACAACATCTGCTCTCGTTTAAAAACACCTCTGCCATTTTACAGCCTTCCGGCTCAGGCGACCGGCCGCTCCTCTGTTTCCTAGAACCAAAAAGGAATTGTGAGTCTGTGGTACCATTAAACCTGGCATCTCTGACCTCAGAGGACACAGCAAAACGGAAAGAGAATGAAGAGCCTCTGACCTCTAAGCCAGGACTCCCTCTCCTGCCCTCTCCACCCAGAACCTCCCCTGCTACCTCAGTACCAAGCCCTGCCAAAGACCCTTCAACCCTGGGAAGAGAGGGCACACAAAGAGGCAAGGAGGATGAGATAAGAAAGACTGGAGGAAGTAGTGAGGGAGGAGAGAGGAGATTGTGTTTAGAGGTAGGCAGCACTGTAGATAACGGTGCTCACAGTATTAGCAGCAGTAGCGGACAAGAGCACATTACTGAAGCTGCTCTGTCAAACCAAAGCATTTCAAAACCTCCAAACTCTGTAACAATAGCAACCAGCTTTATGAACAACACCAAAACCCTTACAGACTCTGAGTCAGAGTGTGGAACAAGCTTTAACTGCCACGACCCTGCACCTGCTTCCCTTGTTGTGGTAAACCCGTCCACTGTCACTACTACAGAACAACTTGCCAACCAAGAGAGTGCCACAGCAACTGAACCAAATGACCAGTTAGAGAATGGTAGCACCATAGCAATGGAACCAACCGCTAGGTTGTCTGAAGATGATAGACATCCTGTCACTCATTCCGACCTGCCCAAAAATCATAGCCATTCCACGTCCCCTACACTCAGTCCCACCCAGACCAGTCAGCCTATTCTTGAAGAAGGACACTCGGATGTGACCTCTAGAGGAAGGTTGGTGGTGGCCGGTGATGGAGGCTTTGTTGCAGCCGGAGATGATGTCCAAGGATCTTCTTTCACTTTTGCCATTCAGGCCTCTCTGGTGCACACCAGAAACTCCTGCAAGACATTGAAGTGCCCGAAATGCAATTGGCACTACAAGTACCAGCAAACTCTTGAAGCCCACATGAAGGAGAAGCACCCAGAGTCAGAGTCTGAACAGTGCCCGTATTGCAGCAGTGGGCAGAGCCACCCACGCCTAGCAAGAGGAGAAACGTACTCTTGCGGGTATAAGCCCTTCCGCTGCCAGGTCTGCCAGTATTCCACCACCACTAAAGGCAACTTGAGCATCCACATGCAATCGGACAAACACCTCAACAACATGCAGAGCCTGCAGACGCAGTCACATGCGCACAGCCCAGCATCTCAGCCCAGTCCTTTAACCCATTCGCATCCTACTCTCACTCACCCCACCCAAGCCAACTCCCCTTCTCCATCTAAGCTCCGAGGGCATGCGTCGTGGCGGTGCGAAGTATGTGATTATGAAACCAACGTGGCACGCAACCTTCGAATCCACATGACCAGTGAAAAGCACACGCACAATGTGCTTCTACTGCAGCAGAACCTGGCACACATGCAACGTCAACGTAAGCACAATGCCACCGAGCTTTACCGCCACTGCCAACCTCAGAGTAAACTGCCCGATGCCATCACTCCCGAAACCACTTCACAGAAACTCTTTGAGTGCATTCTATGTGGCCGCTTTTCCTGCGACACTCTTGAAGAGCTGAGTCAACACCTGACCATGCAGCGGTCATTGCCCAATTCCTACTGGAGGAGCACAACCGGAGACACCCATCATTGTCGCCTTTGCCATTACGCCACGCCTCTGCGAGCTAACTTTCAACTGCACTGCCAGACAGACAAACACGTACAGCGTTACCAGCTAGCCGCACACCTTCGAGAGGCCAGTAGTCAACATGGAAACAGCGAGGAGGAGGAGGAAGAGTGGCGCCTCAGGTGTGTTGCCGCTGGAAGTCAGGTGCAGCTCAGGTGCAGTGCTTGCGACTACGAGGCTAGCAGTTTGGAGAAACTGAAGCTACACACCATGAACTCCAGACATGAGACCAGCCTAAGACTATATAAGGTAAATCTCACAATTCAAACAAGGAAGTTGGAAAGTCTGGCCCAGGGATCCTCATATATAACTGGCGAGATCCACTTTCCTGCAGAGTTTGGCTCTAACCTCAATCAAACACATGTGAGCATGTCTTCAGGATCATTAGAAAATTACAGGTAAGTGAGTTTGGTTAGGGCTGGAGATCAACTCTGCAGGAAAGTGGATCTCCTGAGCTAGATTTGAGCATCACTGGTCTGGGGCCTGATATTCCTGTCAGTAAAATCCACAAGATGCCCTGACTGACGCCGTTCTTCCCAAGGCCTGTAAGGCCTCTTTGGTAATTGAGATAGATTGTATGTTATTTTTTCCCTCCTGCTAATGTGGTCCATTAACTCAGCACATCTCTAATCAGTTTAGAGTTCTGTAAAACAAGTGGACTGGTGTTTCTCACTGTGGTGCATGTGATGTTTCATTGCGCTCATTCGCTTTGAATCTGTCTGCTCCGCTTTTACCAGACCTCAGACAGAGAGAGATTTAATGTTTATTTGAGCAAAGCATGTTAAGTAACATCTACATAGGTGTTTTTACAGGGTTGTATTGATCCTGTATTGATCTATATTGTGCTGTCCACATTAGAGGAAGCCACATATTGATCATTTATGGCTACATGGTCAATATATGGTTTCCGCTAAAGTACTTGAGTATGTTATTTACTGGTGTTGAAATGTGTGCTGGATGAGTGTTTTATTCATTGATTTAACTACTTTTCTTATTTCCTTCGTTTCACTCTCACACATGCGTGTTTAATGTTTAACTTTCTCTCAGTATTTGCAGCAGCTGGATGGAGTGGAGTCCGAGGATGTCTGGCTGCACTGTGCGCTGTGTGATTTCTCCACTCAGAACAGCCTTTCTTTAGTGCAACACTCCCATTCATTGAGCCACCAGAGAGGGGAGGGGCTGCTCAGACTACAGCGAATCCAGAAGGGTCTGCAGGATGAGGAGGAGCTTGGTGCCATCTTTACAATCCGAAAAAGCCCTGCTCAAGAAAATGGTATGAGGCACACATGCATGGTCGCTTTGTAAATCATAAATGAGTTTGGATATGGAAAACCGAGTTAACTTCAAGGGTTGCTGTCAAGGGTCTTTGTTTTTTTTAACCAGTTAGTTTAAAGTCACATTTCAATGGAGGAAAATAAGCAGAATCCATCACACTCATTTGCAAAACTCTGCTTTTTGATGCTAGATTAGAAAGACAGTGAGAATTCCTTAAAACCAAATCAAAAGACTAACTGTCCCTTGTGTGTTGTGCTCACAATGCTCAAGGCTCTAAAACACACAACTGAACAACAGAGGGGGAGGGGTTGACAGACATGCCGAAAAACAGAAAGAATAGAGAAGAGAAGAGGGCAGATATTTACACTGGGGTAATTGAGAAAACCGGGTGGTAGAGGCAATTAGCATTTAGTTCTAAGACAGAATAAGCTCAGCTAATGATTTGAACAATAGCCTGACCTTGGCACCCAGCCTGTTTGTATGTGTATATGTACATATGCATTTGTGTGTGAGAGAGAGAGAGAGAGAGAAAGAGAGAGAAAGAGAAAGAAGAGAGTGAGTGGTGTGCTTTTTGTACAGAATGGTAGGAATTGATTTTGTTAATTGACTTGCCAATAATCACATTTGTAACATCTTCACTGGCAAAAAAGGGGCTAAACTAGAGGGTTAGCCAGTCAATGCAGCCAATAAAGGCGCAACCCACTAACGAGGCATGAGTTAATTAACATCCCCCAATTAACATTTTAAAAGAAAGGCGCAGAGAAAGCCCAATATAGATTCCTAGAGACTGACAGGTGTTTTGTTCCCTTTTCTCAATTCTGACATTTTAGTTTAGTAAATGTTAAAGAGCAGGTCATATGGTATTTTAAGGTGTCCTAATGTTGTGTTGGAGTCCCCTACAACAGATTTTAATGCCTCTAAGGTCAGAAAACGTAATTTTTTTTATGAATATACATTTTGCAATGATTTCGAAACGAATTGTTTAAAGCAGTTCTGAGCTTAAATTCGGTATAACCCTTACTTCCATAAGCCAGGCCAAGTCTGTTGTGATTGGTCTTTCCATATATACAATGTAAGCGATTCGTGAACACTTCACAAAACAATGGTGGATATGTTAGCTGAATGCTAACGTGACTAGCTGATAAAACAATACAGTTTGTAAACCAAAATATGTCTACATGTTTTATTATTAAACATAATAATTAGAATGACAGTCTACATTAATGGACACATTCCTAGGAAATAGTGGGTTCACGCCAAATTATCAGAACTATTTCAGTTACTAAGACAGTAATATTATCAGAACTAAGACAGTAATATTGTGGTTTACCTGGAAATCTAAAGCTGCACTAAGTATACATCACATATTAGCATAAAAATCTTGATATTTTAAATACTCAATTGAAAATGTACACATAACGTATTAATCGTACTTACAGGTTGTGGTTCAGAAACACTTGTTGGTCCAAATAAAGAAGGTACGGTCTTATCTTTCATGGACAAGCATTTAGCGAATTCTATGGTGAACTCGCCAAGATTAAAGACCAGTCCTCTGAAAAATAACGAGCACACAACAAAAGGCTCGAATTGTATTGCTGTGGTATCGTAGAAGAAAAATATATATATTTTAACCACTGATTCTTCACATTATCATCTTTCGGCAATGAAAACAAACAGTATTATTCTAATACGTCACCTAGTGATGTATATCGGTAACAGGCAGAAGATTCTACTCTTCCTTTTGAGAGACAATATCTTTATCATTCACTTTTTTGATTAACAACTTTGCAGACTGTTTACATTGAAGGATAGCTATGCTACAAACTGCAAAAAAATTAAATCTCGAAAACCCATATGACCTGCTCTATAAAATCTTTGAATGTGAAAAAAAAAAACAAAGAAAAAAGAAGATATCATGAAATACGGTGCACTAGTGTTACGTTCACAATGAACAGAAATGGCGACGCGCAGGGTACAAGAAAAGGTTAGCAGCCAGCGTGTCGTGTACAATCAATGCTAACGTCGGTGAGTGAGACTTGAGTAGCTGTTTCACTGTGAATTTGAACCTGTAGGAACATCGGATCAGCGCTGCTTCCGACCTGCTGGAGCGCCGCAGCTGAATGGCTGGTTATTGATCTCTTTAGGAACACCAGGGCATTGCCTAATTTATAATCAATACTAGATCAATGCTGCTGAGCATTTGTATATTGATCCTCGGGACGAGTAGGAAGTGCTGATGAAGTGTGTGTTGAGTGTGCGCCTGCAGTGTGTTAGCATGTGTGGGTGCATCTGATCACTTCATTACTGGCCGAAATGACCTCACCACGCTGAGCCACGGCCATCTGTTTTGTCCAAGACGTACATGCAGAAAGAAGCATACACAGATGCGTCGTGGCTTTTCAGAGTGAATGAACACCCCCCCTTTGAGTTTTGAAGTGGATTTTGAATGCAGCTTTAAATTAAATTATTTGTGCCTTTGTTTGCATGCTTTTATTGCATGTGTGTCTACAACCTACTTTGAAATTTGGTTAAATTTTGATTATTTTTTTTGCATCACAAATTCACCACATTTTTGCATAATTTGCCATTTTGTCACAGTTTGAACATGCAATATTGTATGCATTTTCACTACTACTTTTCTTCAGTGCTATGTGTTTTTAGTTTCTGTTGCTCATTTATGCATTTATTTTTAAAATTTCCATTCCTAAGCTTCTTTTGTTGTGATTTTCCCTTTGAGGGATGCTTAACAATAGACTAATATTTTTGGCCAGGTTCAGCGCAGTGTGTGTGACTCTGAGAGAATGACGGAGCGAGAGGGCTCAATGGGGCGGTCGTAACTAGAGCGGATTTGACAGTTTCAGGTTATGTGTTCTGTGTTTATGGGTGTGTTGGTTTGATAGGAAATCAATAGCGTGTCTGTCAGGATAATTGGTGTTCAGATGGCCTTTCTCGCTCTCTCTCTCACCCTCTGTCATAATCACCTTCTCAAAGAACCACCAGAAGATACCTCGGCCTGCCTTTGATTGGTCTGTTATGACAACCCTCGTGCAATTTTTTTGTTTCCACTTGCCCCCCTTCCCCTAATACCACAACCGCACCCCCCCACCCCTCTTCCCAAAACCCACCCAAATCAACTCTGTTCTTCTTTTCCCTTCCCCCACGTAGCAGAACAATTACTCTGCTAAGAAAGCAGAAAGGCAGAAAGCAAGAGAGAAGAGGATGAGGAGAGGGAGGGAGGGCGTCGAATGGGGTATCTGGTTTAGTGTGTCCCGAGGCTGTGTGTTTTGTACCTACGGAGCTCAGCCGAAGCTTTTAGAAGCTGCAAAAGAACAACAGAGCATCGTTGCGCTTTTTGAATTTCCAACTCTCTGGATTCTTTTTGACTGTAGAGTCAGGGGCGAAATTAAAAAATAACAAGCCAAAACTGAAGGTTGTTGTCAAAATACTGCCAGTGAATGTCATCCCATATGTTTTCGAAATGCGTGTTTTAGCAAGAAATCTACAACTAGTCTCAAACTAAGCAGTGCAAAGACCTATTGTATGAAGATAATTTTTAAAGCCTGTCATGGCGGCATTGTTCGCCAATTTGTGCTTTGAAATGGACTCTTTGTGTGTGACCCTCCTGACCTCTGCTGCATTATCTTCCTCCTGTGACTTTTCAAATCCCCACAGGTCAAATGAAGCTCTGCTGACGCCGCTGACTTTAGCTGATTTTTTTTTTTCTTTGTATGTCTTACTGTATAGGATCAATATTTTTAACTTTTGTAGGAATTCAAAGGAGATTGTGTATATTATTACTGTATTGTGTCTATCCGTCTTTGTGTTAATATGTTTGAGGATGAGCATTGAGGTTGGCTGGGTCTCTCCGAGCTAGTGGAGACTGACCCCTATAGGTTTGAATGTGATTCTGCAGTCAGCCTTGTTTTACAATAGCATGTGCACGCAAAAGATTTTATGCAGTGACCGTTTGCCTAATAGTGAATTTGTTAAATGTGATGCACTCTCAGAATTTGCTTCTTTTTTGGCTTTTAAGGAGATCAGAATGGGATGGACTCTCCCACTGAAGTTACAGCTAACCAGGAAGACAGAAATAAACATGGAGACGGAACGGAGAAAAAATCAGGTCCTTAAAATCTCTTGCAAAAAAAGAATGCAATGGCGTTTGTTTTTTATTTCTGTTTTGCATGCATTAGAAGTATTGTTTATCTTGTTGTTTAAAATTTAAAAACAGTAACTTTATTAATATTATTAACTTGATTAATATTATCATACAAATATTATTATTTGCATTTTGCATTGCTTTCTCTGCTGTCTATATACCAATTGGGAACCGCTGTTTTTATGTTACATCTCCTACTCATAGAAGGATTTATTCAAATGGAGACGGAGCAAAATGAGTCGCCCTCCAGTCCGAAGCGTCCCTCATCGGGATCTGACGAGTTGGTTGAGCCCTCTCCCTGCAAACGGCCACGAATACAGGAAGAGGTCAGCTGCAACATGCTCCGCACACATTTTTTACTAAAATGCTCCAGGATATAGTCATGTTAGTCAAGTTCTTTAAAACCACTGATGCTACATAACATATTATTATTTTTATAAGACAAAATTGGCCCATCATACCTTTGGTGTAGAGCTAGCAGAATAGTAAAAATGAGTAGCTGAACAAGCCCTAGTGAATACTATGCAACATTAAATGCCATTTGTGACCACAAAATCAGTAATAAGGGTAACATTTTTGGAATTGAGATTTATACATAATTTACATATCAGCTTTCCATTGATGTATGGTTTGTTGCAAATGAAGTTCTTAGAAATGCATATTACTAATCAAAAATTTAGTTTGGATATATTTACAGTACAAAATAAAAAAAAAAACTCTTCATGGAGCATAATATCCTATATATCCTTCCATAATATCCTAATGATTTTTGGCATAAAAGAAAAATTCATCATTTTGACCCATACAGTGTATTGTTGGCTATTGTTTCAAATATACCCATACTGCTTATTGGTTTTGTGGTCCAGGGTCACATTTAACACCACTGCATATATGATAGCATCACTATACCATTGTGCACAAAAAAAAAAAAATTTAAATAAACTGGATACTTCAAAGCCAGTATGTAATTATTGTACCTCTTTCTGTTTGTCATTTCTCATTCAGATGCGGCAGTGTCCATTCTGTCGGTTTCGTCATACTGATATTGAGCGTCTGAGGAGTCATGTAATGAACCAGCATGCAGTTCAGCCTGCTGTCCGCTGCCCACTGTGCCAAGACACGCTGCACAGTATTGCCCTCTTGCGTACCCATCTCACACATCTGCACAGTGTCACTGCAGACTGCACTCAGAAGCTCATCAACACGGTGAGGGGAAAAAAAGACACAGTATGCATTTACTATGTAGATTTAGAAT
Source organism: Labeo catla (assembly GCA_012976165.1). Taxonomy (NCBI): domain Eukaryota; kingdom Metazoa; phylum Chordata; class Actinopteri; order Cypriniformes; family Cyprinidae; genus Labeo; species Labeo catla. The sequence continues at coordinate 2,620,375 of VONZ01000026.1, forward strand.
TTTTGCAATCCACAATCCTGTTCCCTAATAAAAACATTTAAACTCCCTTGAAACAAAATAATTTAGGTTGTATATTAAATTAAATATTTGGTATTAAGGAGGGATCAAATAATTTTGTGTATTTTTGATTTATTGAGATTTTTTTTTATTAAATATTGCATAGTGGTTGTTAAATTGTTAAATTCTGCGATTTTGTGTAGGGCGCATCTTATTTGCTTAATTACTTGTTACTTTGGCCGTCAGACATGCTGCTTTTTAGATATTAAAAAAAACATCAGTCGAACGCTATTTCTATATATGGTGTAAAAATTGTGTTTATGCAAGAAAATGTTCGGCACAGCATGTATGCGCGTATGTGGAGGGGTGTTTAGACCCTCTGTGACTCCAGCACGAGTGAGCGGAGACAAGTAACGACACTGAGTGGGGGGAAGGGAGAGGTAGCTGCCTCAGATCCAATGAATATTAAAATTAGCTTTTTTATCTGCAGAATATAAATTGATACTAATGCACCCAGAGCTTGTTTGAAGCCCAAGCAGACATGCCTCACTGTTTCTGAAAGGTTGAACATTTTTTGCCAATTCAGTCAGCTTGCGCCGAGTGCTTTTTCTTGCGTAAAAGGCTTTTCTGTCTTTCTTTCCATTCATGTGTTCTCCACTCTCGTATCTTTCTTGGTCTTCCTTGCCCTCTGTTCTGCCATCCCTCTTGATTTCTCTCTTCGGCACTTTGCGTTCCTCTCCCCCCTTTCCCAGCTGAACTGAAATACAGTAATGAAAATAATTGTGCTTCATTAGTTCTGAGCCAGTGCTAGGTGATTTTCGTTATGAACCGTGCCTGGTAATTATGTTCTAAATTAAACGTGACCTTGAAGAGGACTTGTGTGCTTTCCTTGTGTCCCTTTAATACAGCACTTTCCTGAAATGGTGTGCTTTGTGATGGAAATAGCAGCCATTTTGTTTGGTTGCTCTCCCTCCCTCTCCCCCCTTAAAGTTGCATTGATTTACACATTTTAAACTTGAGTGGGTACAGAAGGAGAGAAGGAGAAGGAGATAAATAAAGTGGCTTTTTTACATCCAAAGTTAGCTAATTGTGTTGTCACAGACCAAAGAGGGCTTCTATTCATACTTAACCTTTGAACTGCTTTAAGTGTTGGTTCATGACTGCGATTCCATTTTGCCATCTGAAGTTAAGGGTCTATCCTCTCGCACCATGCATCGTTAATGCACACATGTAGCAGGAGCACAGCATAATGACCAATCATTTTCAGAGATAAGAATCAAATGACTTAATAATGAGATTTTGTGGATTAATTAATCCACAAAATGGATTTATCAAACCTATTATGATTTCTTTTTTCCCCCTTGTGATCAGGTAATTGCTTCAGACGTGCTGCCAGAAAAGATGTTTTTACCAGTGCACTCGGATACACAGTCGATAAATGCTAATGAAACAAAGAGACTGGATGGTTAGTATAAACCTCACTGTTTGTTTAATCTATCTTAAGCATGGTTCTTTATTTGTCATCATTTTAAGTAAGTTTATTGAAATGAATTTAGCTTCATGATAAATTCACAACTATCCCTTTCTCGTTTTTTTCTTTAGAAATTTCAACTGATGTTGAACCAGAGAGAGGTACAACACCTCACTTGGAGGCAGCAAAAATCTATAAGCAACCGTCAGAAGATGCAGAATCCACAAAGGAGAACAATGCTGCTTTTCCTTGTTGGCAGAAAGGCTGTAACAAAGTCTTTACATCCTCAAGTGCACTCCAGACACACTTTAACCAGCTCCATAGCCAGAAATCTCACACAGCAATATCTGATCGCCACATTTACAAGTACCGGTGCAATCAATGCAGCCTAGCATTCAAAACCCCTGAAAAGCTGCAGCTGCATTCTCAGTACCACGCTATCAGAGCTGCGACCATGTGCTGCCTCTGTCAACGTAGTTTCCGTACAATGCAGGCCCTTCGGAAACACCTCGAGACAAGCCACCTGGAGCTGAGCGAAACCCAGATACAGCAGCTTTACGGTGGTTTAATGATGAACGGTGAGACCCTGATCTCCGGGGATCAGAGTTTTGGTGAAGAGGAGGGATCGCCAGAAGAAACAGGGATGAAAGATGATGAAGAATGTGATTTGGAGGAAAAACTACAGTCAAGTCCTACAGACAGTGACTCAAGTTTGGTTAAAGATAATGCTGAATGTGACCCCAAGCAGCATGTTTTTCCTTTACGAAAAGGTCCGAATATCACAATGGAGAAATTTCTGGATCCGTCAAGGCCTTTCAAATGTACCGTTTGCAAGGAATCTTTCACCCAGAAGAACATTCTCTTGGTTCACTACAACTCAGTGTCACACTTACACAAACTTAAACGTTCTCTGCAGGACACGTCAACTGGCTTGCAAGAGCCTGTCAACAATGCTGACCACAAACCATTTAAATGTAGCATTTGCAATGTAGCATACAGTCAGAGTTCAACCTTAGAGATTCATATGCGTTCTGTCTTGCACCAGACCAAAGCTCGTGCATCCAAGCTTGATTCATCGACTTCTAGTTCTGAATCTGTTGGCCCTCCCCCAGCCAAGGCATTGTCCAACACTTCTGCAACCCTGAAGCCTGCCACTTCCTTGAACAATGCTGGTCTAAGCCTCCAACAAAACAATGAACTCAATGGCACACCTGCAAACCCAGACACCACTCATCCTTCGACATCTGACATGAGGAATAAGTTGGTAAACATGATTGATTCAGCTACCAAGCAACAACAGATGGCATTGCAACAACAACCATTACAACAACAGCAGCAGCAGTTAGCCCAGGCTCAAGCCCATCTCCAGCAAGAGCTTCAAAAGAAGGCTGCTCTTCTTCAATCCCATTTATTCAATCCTGCACTTTTACACCCTTTTCCTATGGCAACAGAGGCTCTTCTTCCAGTGCAGCAGCAACAACAATTGCTTCTTCCTTTTCTTATTCCGGGAGGAGAGTTCCGCATGAATCCAGAGGTAAACCTTAAAGGCTCTGGGCTAAACGTAAGCACATTAAAACCTACTGTAAATGAGGATACTGCTGAGTCTTCCAAAAAAGATGTCCCAAAAAATTGTTCCAAACAGAAACAAAATGAAGACCTTGCAATTCCTCCTGAAATGGATGAACAGAAACTGACCAATGCTCCACCATGTAAGAAGGACACAGATGGACAGAACAGTAAAGAATCAAGTGAAATTGATAATGTAGGCGCCAGTGAAAAAACACATGATCCTAAATCTCAAGAAAATGAAGACCTAAACAAAGAGATGTCAACCAATGGGAAGGGGTTTGATGCGTTTCTTCCACCCAGAATAGCCCATGATGCACCCGGGAATGCTTCAAAGGCTTTGCTTGAAAACATTGGTTTTGAGTTAGTCATGCAATACAATGAAAATAAGCAGAGATATCAGAAAAATCTTACTGAACCAATACCAGATGGCGTGGATGTGTCTGACACTAAAGAGGTGGATCATTTGGAAGATACGGAGAAGCTAGAGTGTGGGTCTTGTGGGAAGCTTTTTTCAAATGCACTGATACTAAAGAGCCATAAAGAGCAGATTCATCATTCCATATTCCCTATCAAGTCATTGGAGAAATTTGCCAAAGACTACAGGGAGCAATACGATAAACTCTTCCCATTGAGACCTGCAACTCCAGAGGCTTCTCCTGTCTCATCCCCTTCTCCTTCCCCTCCTGCGATTCCTAATTCTTCAGTGCAGCAGCCGCAACAGCAACAACCAGTGCAACCAATTATTCCTGCCTCTACACTTAGTGTTACTCCTGCTACTGTCTCCATTCCTCAAGTTAAGGCTCCATTAGCTCAGATTCCCTTACCCATGGAACTGCCACTCTTCCCCCCCCTCCTAATGCCTCCCATACCTTTGCAAGCTTTGACTCCTCAGGTCTCTGTCCATCTGCCCCCAGTGGAGGCTGGATTAACTCCTGATTTGTCGCAGCTTTATCAACAGCAGTTAACTCCAGCAATGTTACAGCAACAAAGTAAAAGACCTCGAACGAGAATCACAGATGACCAGCTTAGAATCCTGCGTCAGTATTTTGATATCAACAATTCTCCAAATGAGGACCAAATCCATGAGATGGCCACCAAATCTGGTTTGCCACATAAGGTCATAAAGCACTGGTTTCGGAATACTCTATTCAAAGAACGACAACGCAACAAGGATTCTCCATATAACTTTAGTAACCCTCCCATCACAACACTGGAAGATGTAAAAGTTGATTCCAGACCACCCTCTCCTGAACCACCAAGACAAGAGTTTTATGGGAGTAAGAGGTCCTCTAGAACCAGGTTTAGTGACTACCAGCTAAGAGTATTGCAGGACTTTTTTGATGCCAATGCATACCCCAAAGATGATGAGTTTGAGCAACTGTCCAACCTCCTTAATCTTTCTACCCGTGTGATTGTGGTATGGTTTCAAAATGCCAGACAAAAAGCCCGGAAAAATTATGAGAACCAAGGAGAGGGAGGAAGGGATAATGAACGTCGAGACCTATCTAATGACCGCTACTTTCGCACTTCCAACAACAGTTTCCAGTGTAAGAAATGCAACATAGTCTTTCAACGCATTTTTGATCTTATTAATCATCAGAAAAAGCAGTGTTACAAAGATGATGAGGAGGAAATGCAGAATGAAATGAATGAAACTGCATTGGATTTTAAGACTGAGTGTCATAGTCCAATATCTGGACCCTCTTGCTTTATACAAGCAGCTTCTTGCTCAAGCCCCTCCAGTTCATCTGTGTCTAGTACTAATGTGAAGTCCACTGATTCTGAGAATATGCACACAACAAGTCTCACTGGGGAGCTTAAACAAACAAATGAAGCATCCTCTGATCTTAAACAGGCTATTAGTAGCAACTCTGAGGTTGAGGAAGTGGAGAAAAGAACGCAGCAGCCAAAGCCTCAATGTGAGGAGAACCAAAATGTAAGCACAGAGATTCCCTCTCACCCACCTTCTAAACAACAACAGATTTCTGGCACATCTGAAACAAAACCAGCTCCATCACAGAGCTCCCAAACAATTTTTAATCCTTTAGAGATTCCTTCAACTGAGCAGCAACAGCAAGAGAAACCAGCCCAGGATATGAGCCCTTACCACTGCATCCAGTGTAAACTAAGCTTCCCCTCATTTGAACATTGGCAAGAGCACCAGCAAATGCACTTCCTTACCCAAAGTTACTTTCCCACCCCACAGTTCCTAGATCGTCCTGTAGACATGCCTCTGATGCTGTTCGATCCTGCTAATCCTCTACTTGCGAGGCATCTGCTTTCAGGAACAATTTCCCAGATAGTGGCAAATCCACCTGCAGTGACCACCATTCCCGATTCAACCATAAACTCTCTGAAGAGGAAACTTGAAGAGAAAGCAGGATCCAGCTCTATGGAAAATGATTGGGAAAATAATGGGGAGGAACCCCAGCGAGACAAACGTATGAGGACCACTATAACACCAGAGCAGCTGGAGGTATTATATCAGAAATATCTTTTGGACTCCAATCCAACACGCAAGATGCTTGATCATATCTCCAGTGAGGTCGGTCTTAAGAAAAGAGTGGTTCAGGTCTGGTTCCAGAACACCCGAGCTCGTGAGAGGAAAGGCCAGTTTCGGGCACTGGGCCCATCTCAAATCCATCGTCGCTGCCCATTCTGTCGAGCTCTCTTTAAAGCGCAGACTGCTCTTGCTGCCCACATACGTTCACGTCACTGGCATGAAGCAAAGAATGCAGGCTATAGCATGGCAATACCTAATATAACCCAAGATCAGGAAGGTTCTCAAATCAAATCTGATCTTTTTGATTTTGCCAACTATTCTCAGTTTTTGAACTCCACTGATGATGTAGACTCTCCAGCATACAAAGGCATGGACCTGTCTTCACATCAGCAGCGCCTGAGCCCAAAACCTATTAAAGGTGAGGGTATGGAAGATTTTGAGATGCCTTCCATGTCAGTTTATCAGAATTTTGAACAAAGCAAGCTGAATAACTGCGACCCTAACACAAACACGGCCCATGACCGTACAACCGATGAAGGAAACGACTCTCTAGAGGCTAAACATGGCAGTCCTGACCACATGTCTCCCAGCACTGAAAGAGAGACTTTTTCTGAAAGTGATGAAAAGTTGTCTTCTGGATTGGTTAGTCCTGCAATGAGCTTTAATGCTAAAGATTTTGATAATGATTTAGTCTTGGATTACAGTGAAAATTCCAGCTTGGCTGATCCAGCTTCACCGTGCCCTGGTAGCTCCAACAGTCAGAGCTTTGATAATGACAGACATGGTCAAAAACGCTACCGCACTCAAATGACCAACCTGCAGGTGAAAGTGCTCAAAGCCTGTTTTAGTGACTATAAAACCCCAACAATGCTTGAATGTGAAGCCTTGGGCAATGACATTGGACTTGCTAAGAGGGTTGTTCAGGTGTGGTTTCAGAATGCTCGTGCCAAGGAGAAAAAGGCCAAGCTTAGCCTTGCGAAGCAATTTGGCACAGAGAGTACCTCTATTGATAGACCCAAGACAGAGTGCACTCTTTGCTCTGTTAAATACAGCGGCTGCTTGTCTATTCGTGACCATGTCTTCTCCCAGCAACATCTTGCTAAAGTTAAGGAGGCCCTGGGTGGTCAGATGGAGAGGGACAAGGAATATTTGGGTTCAGTATCTACTCGTCAGCTGATGGTGCAGCAAGAGGTGGATCATCTAAAAAAGACAAGTGATGTTCTGGGAATTGTCCAACCACAAACTATACTGACCTCAGTGGGCCTTAACCAAACTGCCCTCCACTGTCTGAGCCAGTCTTCAGTGTACTCTGCAAGCATACCAGGTGGTAGCAGCACAACGACTGAGGACTTTTCTTCCGTAAAAACAGGTATGTGGCTTTTATTTTATTTAAAAAAAAAATAAAAAATCCAAAATTCTGATCTGTTGTAATCCATACTTCTTTTATGTATTCATTATTATAGAAGGTGCCGGTGACCCTCCTGTAAATGAGCCGACCTGCAAGCCAACCACGACGCCCTCTTCTGCCATATCAGCTATGGATGGCAAAGATGTAGTTAGCACAACCAACTCTGTCTTGACCCCAAAGACCACAGAACAAGAACTTCAGTTTCCCAAAGAAAATGACACTGAGACTAACACGATTCCCAACAACAAGCTTGACAGTACTCCATTGAGAAATGCTACCCGTGCAAATTCTTCTAGCAAAAGTAAAGAGAAGTCAGACTCTTCCAGACCAACAGTATCTACTCCAAATAATGGAAGAGAGTATGCCATGGACCCAACTCAGCTACAAGCTCTTCACGCAGCAATGAAAACTGACCAAGCTGCTCTACTCCCTAATCCCCTCCTGCCCTGTCTGATGCCTGGGTTCCCTCCACTTTTTTCTCCCCATATTCCCACAACTATGCCTGGAGGCCTCCTGCAGCCCATGTTTGGCATGGATAGCATGTTCCCATATGGTCCAGTCTTGCCACAGGCTCTGATGGGGCTGTCCCCGGGCTCTATTCTCCAGCAATATCAACAAAATCTGCAGGGTGCACTAATGCAACAAAGACTGCAGCTGCAACAGAACCAGTTAGTGCAGCTACCAGAGAAACCAAAACCTAGCCCAATCTCTGCTCGCCTCAATGCAGAGGACGCCGTTTCATCCAAACATGACAAGAAGCAAGGCACACCCAATGGCACAGATTCCCCCTTCATGAACTCTGTCAATGCTAAGCAGCCAGAAGTGGACAATAACTTTCTACTAAGCCACTGTATTGTCTCCAAAACAGAGAGTAGAACAGAAGGCAAGGATGGTCATCCTTATGACTGTCTCGCCTGTGAGGTGTCTCTTACTGGGAATGCAGCGCTCATCAAACATCTGGAGCACCCTCAGCATAGACAAAGAGTGGCAGAGAGACTGAATGCCAAAGAGCATGCTTCTCCTCGATTACCTCACATCAGTCCCTCATCTACCTCTCAGTCAAACCCATCCAGTGAACAGAGATCTTCTACAACTGCCCAGTCTTCTTTAGGGGCTCCTTCTGAAACCTCCATCCCTAACCCGCTCAATTCTGACCAGCCCAATAGACGTCTCCAAAGCTCGCCCCTGACTTCAGCTTTACCCGAGGCTTCCCAAAGCTCACCGGCTTCTCCCTCACATCATGTTCTTTCGCCTTCAAATGTTACCTCAAGCCTGACAAGCCCTGCAAAGACTTGTCACGTAAAACCAATAGACTCTGTGGATGGGCGTTGCGACAGCAACGAGTCAGAGGAGGGACAAGACTCTACATAATATACTGGAGCAAGAGGTTTGATGCTTTCCATAACCATTGTTTTTATGGCTTTGACAACCTCAGAAAAGACTCCATGAAAAAAAAAAAAAACAGGAGGAAAGTTGAACAAAACGTCTCCACTGTAGATTACACTTGGGGAAAGCTATGACCCAGAGCTAGTTTGGCAGACTGTTTTCAAAGGACTGAATCCTGTAGGATCCAACTTGCATTAACAGTGCTTGTAACCAAAAACAAGTGTCAGTAGAATGTTTTTTCCATTTCAATATGCTGGTTTTTAACTAAAACTTGAGTATATGTAAACTGTTTGGAAACTAAAGGGTGCACAGCTAAAGACTGGTGAAGAACCTAAGATGGTTTCATGATTACCTAACTAACCAAAAGTCTGTTTAGAACGAGTGCGTTTTAACAGACCCTCATAAAACACCCACACTATTTTTTGCCCTGTCAAGTGTTAAGATATTATATTATTGGCTTAATGAAGTGATGTAATGTATTTTGATGTTGTCTTCTCTCAGGTCAACAGCTCTCAATTTTGTTCTGTTACAAGACATACCAATAGAAAATATATGAAGCCCAAAAGAAATGTGTAATGAATGAAAACGTCCAATTCTGATTTGTTTTCAAACTAAGCTAGTAGATGTTCTTTTTTTTTCGTGGACATGTACTTGTCCAGACACAAAGCGTATTGCAGACCATTGTAAATTGTGGAAAAATATGATTTATCTTTTTTTTTTATTTCGAAAAATGACAAAAAAACATTCTGTGTTAATGATAGATACATGTATGAACATTTTGGTGTTGCGTAGATTGTTGAATTCAAATGACTTAATTGTATGGTAGGTTTAAAACAAATTACTTGTATATTTAACTTTTGTATTGTCCCAGTCAAAGACACTTGAGGCTGTTTAGCCATGCTCATGTTAAAACATAGCATTTACCCTCTAATGCTGTTGAAAATTGTCACTGTACAACCAACTTCCTCTCCTGCACTGAGCCAAGTTGAAAGACCCTATCTGTGTATGAATTAGATCGATGCACATCTATGAGATATTTTCTATTTTTGTTGTCTTCTAAACAGAACATTTCGATTGTGCACTTATTATTATTTTTCTTCTTTTGCCTTCAATGCTGTAATTTCACTTTTAAGGCAGTAGTTTTTCATTTCTCCTTCACTACGTGGTTATTTTATTTCTTAACATTTCTGCACTTGCCATGACTAACAATAACAGTGATGATATTATGAAACAATAATAACTTACAGTATTGCTTTAATGGAAAATCCAAAGATAAAGTAGTCTTACCATTGGTGCATACAAAGGATGGAAAAAAAAAACTTTATACTTTAGAAAATATTACTGTTTTTAAGGAATGGAAATCTTTTTAGATGATGGAGCCAGCTACGAGAAAACTGTTTTAGCTAACTTATTAGAACATTTCTGACCTCATATATGAAACAACCAGAGAACCAAAAATAAAAACAAAACAAAACAGAAAGCTTACTCTGAAAATATGGGACAGCACTGTTGTGCAGCCATTGTAGTTTGTATTATAGAGGTGGAGATTACGCAGTTTGCTTCTCTGTGTCTGGCCTTTCTTTTTTGTCTGGTTATCTCGTTTTATTTCATTTCTTATTGTTTGTTCTACTAAATGTACTGGGTCTAATTGTTGAGGAAATAGAGTGTGCTGCTAATGTAGGTTTGTACTAAGATGCATGCTTGATTTTGCTTTTCGCTGAAGCTTTAATGACGACCGTCAGTAGCCACAAACCCCGTCCCCGTTCCACTGCAGTTGTGTCCACACATGACTGTGAAGACTGTGACTCTCCATGAACTACATTATGTTCTCCTCTTAGCCAACCAATGTTGAAAACCAATGATGTTATATTTATACAAAGTTTGCATTCCAAATATCACATTTGTCATTTCAATTGATTTTGTGTTGTTTTTTTTCTTTTTCTCTCCATTGTATTCTACTTCTAAGGGGACTGTAACGTATGCTCTCACTCCTGAGTCTGGACCTGCTGTGAGAGACTGTTTACTCTGCGTGTTCCTGGAAATGTTATTACTGTAGCGATCGCCAAATAATGTATGTTCATGATGCACTTGTGTTTATTCATGTGACTCACTGGGCTAATGTCTCCTGTCCTCTTATATACAAGCATTCAAAGTGAATAAAATCTGTTTCCTTTTAATACTTTGACATGTCTTTATGGTCCTCTGAGCTCCCAGGGAATCTCTGTCTTTTTGACTCCCACGTCTGACAGATTGAAGGTTGTGAGTAACACATTTTCACCGAAAATGCACACCAAATTTGTAGTGATCGAAGTTCTGTGATTTGATCATGTGCGTTTCTGCTATGTCCTTAATCTGATTGCATGCACCCTACTCTGCTGAGGCAGTGTAAAGGAGACGGGCAATCAGCCAAAGCACTAGAAATCAATGGAGGTTAAACGAGACAAAATCAATGCAGCTAAAGTTCAAACTGAGATTCAAGTTCATGTGTATTAGCAAGAGACAGCATTGATAACAGTGCTGACTTGTGCTCGATATATGTAATGCACAGCGTTATTCAAAAGAGAAAAAATATTTTGTCCTTTTACTGTATGTATGCGAGTATCTACTCTGCAAATCTTGCAAATGTTCCCAGTGTTGGTATTGATGTATGTAATGTTAACCAGCATTTTTTTGAACAATGTTTTAAAGTCAATATTTTAGTTTTCACTTTTCACAAACCAGTCGTAAGCAGCAATAGTGTATATTTGTAGCAATAGCCAACAATACATTGTATGGATCAAAATGATTTAGTAAAGATCATGTTCCATTAAGATATTTAGTAATATATTAAAACTTAATTTACTTTGGTTTTTACACCCTCAGATATCAGATTTCAAATAGTTGTATCTCAGCCAAATATTGTCCTATCCTAACAACAAGGTTGTCCTTTCCATACATCAGTGGAAAGCTTATTTATTCAGCCTTCAGATGATGTATATATCTCAAATTTAAAAAAAATTGACCCTTAAGGGACATAATTATGTCTGGTTTTGTAGTCCAGGGTCACATTTAAGAGAGAGTCAGCTGGTCATTATCACAATAAATACTAATAGGGTGATAAAGACAGTGTTCTATCACCAAGAAGTGGTTTATTTTGCCATAATGACCGGATGACTGTTATCCCACTACTCCCAAGTACACACAAATAAATTGACATAAAATATTGATTTGAATTAAATTGTTCTATTAACTTACTTACAGAGATTATTAAACATAGCTGTCCTGAGTTAATTGTCAATTATAGTGTTTCTATGCACAGTCTTCATTTAGAAATGTTTGACTTGCCATTCACCACTGAATAATCAGGATCAAGTAGCCGATTCCAGTCAGGATGGGTAAGTAAAACAACAATTCTACTTTGTGTAATAGTTGTGTATTATATGTCGTATTATGTTTTATATTGCAGAACGTCATGTTAATAATCAGCACAGCCAAAATAAAATGTTTGGAGAACGTCTTTTAGAGCAAATGAGTTAGTTGTGAACCAAGCGACAGGACTTAATCAGCGAACGTTTCTAACCGCGTACGCTACTATTCGTTGATTATAACTAGTTCTAGTTTGTCGCATTATGTCGTTCACTCGGGAGCCGATCGCTTGTGTGATTGCGTGTCGTGCTGGGAGATGAGGACTAAATTACATCACGTCTCTGAATGATTTCTGCACATCTCATTAAGTGAGGTACAGGAGGGTGATGGGCAGGACTAAACCGTCTATCTAAAGAACCGCGAGAGATTTTGATTGCGTTTCGAGGGTTCATTTTCGACAGTTATGGCCACCAGTTTAGGGCTTTCGACGTGTATTTTTTTTTAATTAGGCTTTGGTGTGTTTTAAAAGCGGGAAAATGGAACGCGAGTGACATTTTTTTTTCCTGAGGTGTTCCAAACTTCCCGCCCAAAGAGCTTCACCACAGCGGTGTTCAAATAGCACTTACCCGTACTGCGCATCATAATCCTGTCTGAGCTGAGGTAAATCACGGCGTAAACGAATCAATACGCACTAATTGTTTTTTATTGTACAATTAGTCCGTGGCTTTGCGGAAAACAGAAACCATTTCCCACTAATGACTCATGCATCTGCGTATCCCTTCATCAGGGTGGCGCGTTGCAGATGATTCTATAGAATGACGCCGGTTCGAGTGGGGGCGGCACGTCATTGGCTGCCGAGGAAGGTTAATTGACTTTGCGTTTAACATGCTAAATTATTCCAGTTTGCCTGCATGGCATTAGGGCCTGCAAGACTCCCTCCTCCTCAGCCGAGGTCAGCCCGGACCAGTCATTAATTAAACTTGTGACATTTAGCCAGATGAGTTTCCTCTGAGTGAGGATGATATTATTAATATTAACGGCCCTGTGTGAATAGAAGCTGTAACCGACCGTGTTTTTTATGGCATCAGAGAGATTGAATCTTTCTCCAGCAGCAGATTTAAAATGAAAAAGCAGGATGGGATATGGAGATCCTGCCTCGTGCATAGTTGGTGTCAAAGCTAAATGTGATGCGTCAGGCTTTTTGTGCATGCAAGCTTGTTCTTTGAAAGATTGTTCTTTTTCTCTTTTTCTCTTTTCTTTAAAGCACTTGGAGAGTTTTGAGAGAATGCCATGCAAAACTACTTGCGTCTCCTGCGTTTTCAAACAGCATAATGCACCAGATGATGTGTTTGCGTGGTTAATGGAGAATCATTTCTGTAATTGCCTAGACCTAATAGATTGAAGATGCAGTAGCGTCATTGCTTTTGCATGTCGACATATTAACATGGAGATCATTTGTAAAAATTGCATTAAATGCCAAGCCCACCCGTGTTTCGAAACAAAGTGGATTGTAGTACCTTCAGAGAGACCCTTCCCCCATCTCATTGGTTTTAATACTGGGCAGCACAGGGCTGTTATGAGCATTTCAGCTCCTCTTGTGTTCTGATAGATGGGCTCTGCTGATACATGATCTATGATGTATGCGGAGAAAGGCCAGCTCATCTTTATTCATGAGCTCGGAGCTGTGATTTCCTCTTAAAGAGGCAGAGCCTCGCATTCGCTGCACCTTCCTCTGGTCGCTGCTAACGTGTTGTTGTGATTCTAAAAGATCACCAAGGCTCTTTAAGAGCAGAGACGATAATGAATTTTCATCTAAATGATTCTTGTTAAATAGATATTGTTTGCTTCAGATTTCATGAATGTTTTTCACAGAAGATTAGCCAGTAGCGGCATTATCATTATTTTTCAGTTGAGTCATTAAGAGATTCACGGACTGTGTGTCATGTTGTCCCTCTCCAGTGAAGCAGGTCGAGGCAGCTATAATGATCTCCCAGAATCAGAGAAAGTACCGGCTAGTGCTCGCTTCCAACTCATTAAAGCCACTACGGTGTTCCTTAAGACAATTCGCTTCCTTAGCACAAAAGCGTCGAGAGATTGGAGGAGCAAATTCAGCCGTGGATACATGCCATCTTCTATCTGTTTTTCATTTAAGAACCCCATTAGATGCAAAATCGCAGGACGTCACCTGTTATCTTTCTATTTCTGGAAATAGGCTATATTGTTTCTGTTTTCTCTTGCGCGCCATTAAAGTATGCTTCCCGCAGTAGACATTTAGAGGGGAACCTGCTAGCTATCTGTCTCTGAAATGACTTTTTAATGGCCGACTAGATTTGCTCATCTATCACAGGTCTGCGGCGCTCTTGATTCTCCGATAAACTCAAATAGATTCGGTTACTAATGTTCACACAGCCGCCATCGCACTGTTCCATATGCAGTTCTTTACTCTGCGTGGCAGAGAAATTCATCTGAGTGGGTTTTTCTCTTACTGAATCGTTCGCTCACAAAGTCAGGTTGCAAAGGAACAATAAATAGCTGTGAAACCAGGGCAAGCTTATAAGGGAGATGTTGCTCTAGCAGCTTTTATCCAAAAAATGTGCTCTGGTGACATTCTGTCAAAGCCTCAGCAATATTTGATACTGGCAAATCTGTGAATGACTCAAAACACAAAAACACAGCTATTTTTTAAATTTGTCTTGTGGATGTATTAAGTTTTTTTTGTATGTTGTAGATATATTTTAACCCCTTTATTGTAAAAACATGGAAAATAGTGCATGTTTGTCATTTTTCAGGCTGATGCTTAGAATCACTGTCCACTATCGCTGTGGAAAAGATGACAGAAATTCATATAGGTTTCATTTGACATAAAGGTGAGGAAATAATGACAAAATGACTGTAACCCTATACATTTAACCTTGGATATGTCATACAGATGATGAATGCTAAAAGTAACTAAAATGATGTTCTTTGGAGATTATATTATTCTTTTGATATGATATAAAGTTACATTTTTTGAAAGGGGATTAATTCAGTCTTAAAAATATATATATATTTATCAAAGAATTTGTATTTATATTTATCAAAGATTTTAACATTGATAATAAATGTTTCTTAAGCACCACATCATCATATTAGAATGACTTCTAAAGGATTATGTGACACTGAAGACTGGAGTAACGGCTCAGAAAGCTTTGTGATCACAGGAATAAATTACATTAGAAAATATATATATATATATATATATATTATTACTGTTTTAGGCTATTTTCTGACCAAATATACTACATGTCAAAAGTTTTTGCATAGTAAGATTTTTAATGTTTAAAGAAGTCTCTTTTGCTCACCAAGCCTGCGTTTATTTGATTCAAAATACAGCAAAAGCAGTAATATTCTGTAATATTTTTACTATTTAAAGTAACTGCTTTCTATTTGAACATGTTAAAAAATGTAATTTATTCCTGTGATCAAAGCTATCATCAGCATCATTACTCCAGTCTTCAGTTTCACATGATTTCCTTCAGAAATCATTCTAATATGCTGTTGAATAAACATTTTTTATTATTATTATCAATATTTAAAACAGTTGAGTACATTATTTTCAGGATTCTTTGATAAACAGAAAGATCCAAAGATCAGCTTTTATCTGAAATAAAAGCTTTTGTAACATTATACAGTATATCATTTAAAAGCTTGGAGTCAGTAAAATGTTTTGTTTGTTTGTTTTTTTGGGGGAAAGAAATTATTTAATCCTTTAAATTCATCAAAGGTAATGATAAAGACATTTTTAATGTTACAAAAGATTTCTATTTCAGATAAACGCTGTTCTTCTGAACTTTCTATTCAGCAAAGAAACCTGAAAAAATTCTGCTAAGCTGTTTTCAACATAATAATAGTAATAAATGCTTTTTGAGCAGCAAATCAGAATATTAAAATGATTCTGAATGTACATGTGACTGGAGTAATGATGCAAAAAAATTCAGCTTTGAAATCACAGGAATAAATTACATTTTAAAATATATTTAAATAGAAAACAGTTATTTTAAACAGTAAAAATATTTCAGAATTTTACTGTTTTTGCTGTACTTTAAAAAACATCTAAACAGTAAAATCTTACTGTTCAAAAACTTTTGACTGGTAGTGTAAATGGTAAGCATAAAAGACCCTTTAAAAAACATTTAAAAATTTTTCCAACCCTAAACTTTTAGTAGTGTAGGGTAACATTTACAAATTGGTTGTTGTTTTTTAGGGGGGCATTGTAAATGCTGTTGTTATGTTATATGAACATATCTTTAATGTTGTTTGTAATATCATGAAACAAAATGCCACATTCAAACATTTGCTGACTAAGACACCTTTCCCCCCCATTGTGGTTTGCGCTGTCAGTTTGACACGGTCGCTGTATAATATTTTGGGTGAGCATCTGTTTCTACAGGGCAGGAACTGAGCCATCATGTTAGTGGAAAGGGGGCGTGGGGGGGGGGCTTTTTAAGAATCAAGCCTGTGAAATGAGATGCTAATCAGAGGCAGCAGGAGCATGAACGGGCTACGCGTGGCTGCCGTGAATATCTCGCACTGATATGATAAATTATGCTAAATCTTTGACCCTTTGACCTTGGGGGAGTCTGGCGTATGAAGGTTGGTTATATGGTTTCGAGACCCTACACCCTGCATAAAGTGAGTGGTTTAAGACTGGTAGTGTTGTTTAGGGTTTAGAAAGTGGCACAGGTGGGCATGCTACAGGAAAAGGTGGCAGTATGGCAACAGTGAGGAGGGGTCTATCCAAGTGAAGTCATTAGCATAAGAAAAGTACACAGCGTAGTGGTTGCGCTGAGCTGTCCGCACTTGATAACGGCATGAAGCGTGCCAGACAAACACACACTTAATCGTACATGACATCTCACCAGGTGGTGGCCAACACCACATGTCTTTGCCTCTTTCTATTTTTACCCCCTTTCTTTTCCTTTCTTAAAAGAGAATAAATCCTTGAAGCACTCGGTCTCGGTCCATACAAAAGCTTCGGATTAGGGCTTATGCTGGCTTCTGGTTTCTGTCTCATTGTTTACCACATCACTGTGCCATTCGCCACAGCAGAGCTAATATGAGAATATTTTAAAACAATTTTATATTAGAACCCCCTGCATACACACTCTGTCACTTCTTCATTATATATGATGGATAGCCCAATTTAAAAAGCTGCTGAGGGAGCCTAATTTAGGCATGAGATTTTTAACGAGATTAAACATTTCACATTCATAGCGGGTAATCGATGCAGACATTTCTATCATATGTAGACCTTGCTGCTCCACTGTTTACATACAGATTTAAATATATCCGTCACAGAGTAATTACATTAAAGTCACGTCGGAGAATGGCCGTTCTTGGGTCTGGAGGTCGGACGTTGCATGTTTTGCGCAAAATATTAAAGGGAAATTACGTTGTGATGAACACAGGAGGTGAGTGGGAGTAATATTTAAAGTGTAGTTATTAATTTCCTTTCACTTTCCCTTTTCCCATCCAGTCCCATTCCTTCCCATTTCTCTCCTCCAACTGTGCTTGTCATTATATTTCTGTAATGGAAAATTTCTAATTTTCCTAATCTCTCCCCAACGCCGCTTGCACTCTTCTCTTTTCTTTTATGGAAAATATTGCAGTGGTCCTCTGGTGGCCTGTTGGCTGGGGCATGATTTATTTGAGTTATGTGTGGATGTCCAGTGTAGAATAGCCCATTGTGCGAAACACAAAGAGGAAGGCCAGTCTCTGCAGCCGGGCAGATGGCACATCCTGGAATCAGAGACAATAGTCTTCACCCTGAGTTCTATTAAAGAACGCAAAGAGCTGCATACTAATCATGCATACATTAAACTGGTGGCCGGTGCTGGACCTTACATCCTTTGAAACATATGCATTGGTTTATGCCTCAATATCTTTATTCTCCCAGAGAGTGTTTTTAACAATTTAGGGTCACAGAGAATTGGCATGGAATATCTAAGTACATTAAGTGATTAAGACAATGTGTGTCTAAACATAGATCATTCACTTTTTACGAACGAAAATAAATGCATTTTTTAATATTTTTTAAAAATATTGCTATTAAATAACAAAAGTGGAATGCATCATCAAAAGAAAAGCAAAAAACATTTTTAAAGTGCACAGTGAAGTAACTGCCTAAGAAACAGTCTGCATATTAAAACTACACCCTCATTTCTCGTTGAGCCATCCTCTGCCCCTCTCCCCTCTCTCTGCAGGTGCACGAGCAATTTAATGAGATGCAAATGAGATATGCATACAGCCAATCTCATGTGCCATGATTAAGCGCAGGATATTAACTATTCCCTCTCTCTCTTTCGCTCTCGCTTGCTCGTTCTCTCTCTCTTTTCATCTAGTAAATCCCATCTTCGTTTCTGTCACTCCAATGCAGGACTGCCGCAGCAGAAATATCTACAAGAAACGTTGAAAATTCAACGCGTTTGTCCTGCGTCTTGATACGTTGTGAATTGAGGAGAAAGATCCTTTCAGATTTGTGCAGTTTCTTGCATTTTGCTGCTTCTGAGGGAGCGTATCCTCCATTATCAATCTGCATCCCCCCCTCCGCTGTTGCCTTATTCCCTCTTCCTTTGACGCGCCCCTTTTGTGTTAGTGTATGTGTGTGTGCATGCAGTTTTTTTTTTTTTTGGCATAATCCATTTACATAATAAAGATGAGGTAAAATTAAGATCCCCACAGGAGTAAAGAAGAGAATCCCAGCGATACAAACCTCATTAATACAGCGCGATTAGCATATCCGTACATAATTGTCCGCAATCGCTACAAAGAAAGACGTAAAAGCAAAAAAACAACAGGAACCGCAAATTAACCGGCCCATTTCGCGAGGCTGTTAATTTCTAATTTGAACTTGTTTACCGAAGGTTACGCTGAAAACAATGCCCAATCCTGCGTCGCTTAACGAGAACGTTGCCAACGAAAGATTCAAAGCAGAAAAAGGTGTGTAAATCCCTTCCTTCGGAAGGCACGAGAAGGAAGAGGAGGAGAGAAAATCTGCATTATTTATACTCCTCTACAATGTCAAACGCATCCAGTGAGGGACTGAATTCTCTCACTCACTCTCTGAGCGGCATCCTCTTCTCTCTGACTCAACAGGAAGTTTCAAGGATCCTCAGAGCAGGTATTCAAGCCCAAGTTACTCGTTACTGCGTATATGATGGTTAAAGGTCCTCTCCTTGCATTTGGAAAGGTCTAGTAAGTCTATAAAATTGCAAAAGTAGTGCATCCCCCTGGTAAAGTTCACCATACCAACACATATCCTTTTAGTGTTCCTGGCGTACTAGAGAACTGCTTGAGTTCACTTGTGCAAACATTTGTGTACAAGCCATGATTGATCTGTTGAGTCACTGTATGATAAGTCAAGGCCTGTGGTTTCTTAAGCTCCTCCCTATTTGCTTGGATCCTCAGTTGTTTTCTCAATGCTACCTGTCCAACATTTGAACTTGTTTTAGAACAACAAACAATTTCTTGAGTCTTCCTTTTCGTTCTTTTTATCCTTTTCCAAACCCTGTTGAACGTAAAGCGGTGTCAGCGCAGAGTTGGCGGAGATAACGCTGGCATCCATATCACTGGCATCCGTCAACATTCCTTCAGTCAGGGTTGCCCATCACTTTTGTTCTCACAAGTGTTCCTGCCACATTCCTCCTCACCAAATCTGTCACACTAATTAACCCAACAAACTCTGCGAGTGTTAATTAAGCTGTCGGATCACTGTGTTTTTCAATCTTGTTTTGTATTTCGTCCCTAGGGCTCTTTGTCTTTGCCAAGTGGCACGCGTCGGGGGCTGGTTACCGCAGGAACATGCTGGCACTCTGCCATTCCCGAGCCACCGCCAACTTCCCAGCGGCATACGGCGGCGCAGAGATCCTGGCACGCTGCCGAAGGTTGGTGCGTGCCAACGAGAATAACAAGACAAGTCGCATATCTCCATTATGACAAAGCAGATGCCGACGTACCCGCGTCAAGTGGCATCGACGTCGGGGCGCGTGCCGCTTACTCTCTAGGGGACATGCCTACTTAGAGCCTGGCACGGATGCGGGATGGCGAAGCCTGCGGGAACCGAAGTTCCGAGGTTGTGCGTTTTTCTGAAACAATAAGAGGATAAAAGGTTCGTTAAGAGGCACCGTATTAGTTTATCCCAACATGCGTTGCATACTCACACAGTTGCCATGCTGATGAGCCGGCGGATGGATCTTCAAAGAGCTCCAACTTTTTGATGCTCGGGAACATTTCGTTTGGAGGATTGGCAGCAGGATGATGCCTCTCTTTTCTCTCGTTATCTGTCTCTCCTCCTCTCTCCTCTGAAATGCCACCCTGCCTACACGCCCTCTTTGGTACCGGCGCTGAGTGGATGGCACAGTGCCAACCTCGCAAAACCATCGTGTTCATTCGCCACTCTGCGGCGTGCCCTTCCCCCCCCCCACACCCTCCCTCCCTAACTCTTCAACCTTTTTCTCTTTCCATCCCTCATTCATTCGCTCTACTTTGGATCCATGTGCTCTCTTTGATGGCTGAGTGGTAGAAATGATTTCTGAGACGTTGAGCGGCGTGTTTACTTCGGCATTCATGTCCGTACAGCGTGCCACAGTAACTTTCTATAGCGTTTTCTTGTCGCTGCTCTTCAGTTCTGATGTGCCTTTTATTTCTTGCCATTCAAAGATCACAAGTGTGCTTTTATGTCCCTTATGATACTCCACTTCCAGAGACACCCAAGCCTGTTCGCTGGGCCCCAACAAGTTGTTCTCCCTTCTGTTCTGTTTTCTATTCTTTCATTCGACGAATCTAAGCATGAAGCGTTTCGCAACAGGAGGTCACTGCGATGCAAATCAAGCGGATTAGCATATCATTTAGCGGAATGCATATGCAAATTTGCAAGTTTTCAGCTTTGAACAATTCAAGTCTCTTATGTGTGTCTTGATACCTCTTTCTTTTTACAATCTCTAATCTCTTCTCGCTAGCTCCCTTTTTCTCGTTTACTCTTCACCTTTTGTCTCTAAGGGTTTGTATAGGGGAAATGCCATGCCGTCAAGATTACCAAGGGGTTTTGAGAGTATTTCAGGGTAAAATAGTCCGCCTTGTGGGCATGTCTGCCCAGCTGGGCATCAACTCCCAGTACACAGAACAGAACAAATGAGGCACACATACTGGTGGAGGAAACACTAAAGGGATAGTATCTTCTTGGCTGTAGTTTTAGAAAGGAAGGGGCCTAAAATTGCAAACAGGTGCAACAATAATGCAATATGTGCTTAGATGTGCATATTTTTCTGTCTTGTTTTTTTTTTTTTAATTGTAGATATTAATTATTATTTATTATTATTTTTAGGGGGGAATTTTTTAACCAATAACAAAATATTGACTGTTAAAAACAGTACTGTACAATGTTAGTTTTTCCTAATGTCTTATTTCTTGAGTTATGTAAGATAAATAACAGTAGAATTGGGTTATTTATCACTTTGATGTAAATTGGTTTGTCTTAAACATTGCTTTTACTATCATAATAGACCCTCAAATGAAAAAATATATTTTGACATGGTTAGAAAAATGAGGGCCATTCAAAATCTTGAATATCAATGAATAGATGAGAATATTAAACACATTTTAAAATTCCAGGCATGATTTATTATGCCAGTTTAATTGCATCAAATTGATGATTTATACCCAGTGATTCAAGACACAATGTCTTTAAAAATGGCTAATGAGGTCATTATATTGCACGTTCATTTCTGAAATATTTTGGCTAATTTGATAATGCCCAGTCTAGTATTCTCAGTCCCGTTTAACACATTTGACCATACTGGATGATTTTCCTCCTCAGAAAATGCAAAAAGCACACAAAGCTGTGATACAATCACTTAGTGTTTACTGCAATTACATTAATTTCATTAAGTCAATTTATACAACTGATAGTTGATATAACTGTATACATGTTTGTGTGTGTGTGTGTGTGTGTTTGACCCTGGACCACAAAACCTGTCATAAAGGTCAGTTTTTTGAAAATCTGGAATCTGAGGGTGCAAAAAAAAAATCTAAATATTGAGAAAATCGCCTTTAAAGTTCTCCAAATGAAGTTCTTTTCAATGCATATTACTAATCAAACATACATTTTTTATATATATTTACGGTAGGAAATTTACAAAATATCTTCATGGAACATGATCTTTACTTAATATCCTACTGATTTTTGGCATAAAATAAAAATTGATCATTTTGACCCACACAATGTATACAAAAATACCCATGCTACTTACGACTGGTTTTATGCTCCAGGGTCGTGTGTGTGTCATTTTAACATGAAAACAAATGTACTTTGGTTCATTATATTAATAAAGCTCCCTTGTGTTTATTTTAGCAACTTCCTGTCAGTGTACACTTGTTCCCTATTGCCATTTGTAGTGCCCTTCAGACTGAGCGGATGCACTTCCTGCGATTTAAAAAGATGACCGGATATGAGATGTTTGCTTTGGCAGGATACTGTTGGGTTGGGGGAACAGAACATATAAAATTTGATGTAAGTTTTCCTATAATGCCACATTTTGGTTGCATATACACACTATGTTGCACACTACTGTGTGCTTTAAATATGGCTACCAAACAAATGCAAATTGCATTGCAGTCAGATCATCCACACACACACACACTCGCTCTATGCACACACATTTAAGTGAGTAACAGTAATGGGAGGCCGCATGGCCGCTTCGGAATATAAATCACATTTCCCATCAGCCTCTGCTCTGACCTCTGACCTCCACTCAGATATGGTGTTCAAGAAAATGTATATGTGTGACTGCGTGTGTGCGAGTATCTCTTGGTCGATAGCTACAGGATCTCTGCTCTTCTACACTACATTATTCTCACATCTGTCCATTAGCAGGGCCGCAGAGAGTAAATCTCCTCACCTACACACACACACACACACACACACACAGAGGTGTGATATTACTGTAAGATCACCGTGGAATAAAACTTACCATGCATGTCACGGGGCTGTCAGGTAGCGTTGCCATGGAGATCACCAGTGGGTGTCTTTATTATGTGCCGGTATCATGTTTGTCAGGCTCTTGCGTGCATGTGTGTTGGCATGTTCGCTCACTCATGCACAAACAGACATGTGAGCTTGCAGTGCTTTCTATTTTAAGACACAAGCTCAGACCGTTTCCACACAGGACAAGCAAACCTCTCGCTTTTATTTATTACTTCATATTCCTTCAGAACAAATGTATAATGTATGTATTTCATTCTCTTTCCATTTGCGGTGGGAATACTTCAGGGCAGTTTTGTTTATTGGAGCTAATGGCTGAATATTAGGAGCTTCCCTCTTTCCAAATGTATTCCGCTCCGAGCTATAGAGTGTGTGAAGTCGACCTAAACTCAAATGAATATCATTAAATCGGTCTTAGCTCTGTGAAACAACAACAGCAAAAATATTCTCAGAGAAAAATGGAATAGCATTGCTTATTCATCAACCATTATCTAGATCATGCTGATGTTTACTGGTGGAACTGAAGAGGAAACATGCAATATTAACAGATAATCTAAAACATCAGAATATCATAAACCTGCATGGTCCTGATAGAATAGAATAGAATAGAATCATTAAGAAAATGTATACAACTGTATGCAAATGACTAAGTGCAGCATTTCATCAGCCATTATCTAAATTCTACTGATTTTTGCTGGTGGAACAGAGAGGATATCTAAACCATCAAAATATCAGATCCACCTGGTCCTGATAATAAAATATAGAATAGAATAGAATAGAATAGAATAAGAAGAACTGAGAAGAAACATGCAATATTAACAACCTAAATCATCAAAATATCAAATCCACCTGGTCCTTAGAACAGAAGGGAATAGAATAGAATAGAATAGAATAGAATAGAATAGAATAGAAAAGAATAAGAAGAACTGAGAGAAAACATGCAATATTAACATAATCTAAATCATCAAAATATCAAATCCACCTGGTCCTGAGAATAGACCAGAATAGAATAAGAAGAACAGAAAAAAAGATCCAAAAACAAAAATGCAATATTAACATATTCTTAACCATCAAAATAGCAAATCCACCTGGTCCTGAGAATAGAATAGAATAGAATAGAATAGAATAGAAAAAAAGAAGAATGTAAATCATCAAAATATCATAAATCCACCTGGTCCTGAGAATAGAATAGAATAGAATAAATAGAATAGAAACCATCAAAATATCATAAATTCACCTGGTCCGAGAATAGAATAGAATAGAATAGAAAAAGAATAATGTAAATCATCAAAATATCATAAATCCACCTGGTCCTGAGAATAGAATAGAATAGAATAGAAACCATCAAAATATCATAAATCCACCTGGTCCTGAAAATAGAATAGAATAGAATAGAATAAGAAGAACCATGGAATATTAACATAACCTAAATCATCAAAATATCAAATCCACTTGGTGCATAGAATAGAATAGAATAGAATAGAAAAAAAGAAGAATGTAAACCATCAAAATATCATAAATCCACCTGGCCCTTAGAATAGAATAGAATAGAATAGAATAGAATAGAATAGAATAGAATACGAAGAACAAAGAAGAAACATGCAATATTAACATAACCTAAATCATCAAAATATCAAATCCACTTGGTCCTTAGAATATAATAGAAGAATAGAATAGAGTAGAATAAAATATAATAGAATAGGATAGAATAAGAAGAACAGAGAGGAAACATGCAATATTAACATAATCTTAACCATCAAAATATCAAATCGGCCTGGTCTTTAATAGAACAGAACAGAATAGAATAGAATAGAATAGAATAGAATAGAATAAGAAGAACCGAGAAGAAACATGCAATATTAACATAATCTTAATCATCAAAATATCAAATCCACCTGGTCCTTAGAATACAATAAGAAGAGCATAATAAGAACTAAGAAGAAACATGAAATATTAATAATAGAATATATAAAATAGAATAGAATAGAATAGAATAATCTAAATAATCAAAAGATCATAAATCCATCTGCTCCTGAAAATACAATAGAATGGAAAAAATGAATAGAATAGAATAGAATAGAATAGAACAATAAGAAGAATAGAATAAGAAGAACTGAGAAGAATCATGCAATTTTACATACTCTGTATCATTAAAATATTATTAATCCACCTGATCCATAGAATAGAATAGAATAGAATAGAATAGATGAATAAAATGTATGCAATTGTATACAAAGTGCACAATTTCATCAGATATTATCTGTTTTGTATTGATTTTTGTTGATGAAACCAAGAAGAAATATGCAATATTAACAGATAATCTAAAGCACCAAAATGTCATAAACCTGCCTGGTCCATAGAATAGAATAGAATAGAATAGAATAGAATAGAACAGAAAATATGATGAATGCAATCGTATGCAAGTGTCTAATAAGTGCAAAACTTCATTAGCCATGATCTAGATTGTACTGATTTTTGCTCTTGGAACCAAGAGGAAATTAACAGATAATCTAAAACAGTATAGAATACACAAAAGAAATATAATATACGCAAATGTAAGTGCAAAAATTACATTATAAAAAAAGAAATGCATATATGGAAAGTTATCCTACAGTGTGATGTGATCCGTTTTAAAAAATTTTAAACAGTGTTTTTCTAATTCATTTTTAATTATGCATGCAGTGTTTATGTCCTCAATGTTAATTAAGAACCCACATGAAATATTTGTACTTTTAAAAATTAATTTGTCACACCGCAGGATTATTTAAATTGAGCTAGTGAAAGCAGAGAGGCAATTAAAAATGGTGGAAAAAAAGAAATAGTGAGCACTCACAGCACCTATTATATACACTTTGTCTTATACCTTCTTTATACTTGAAATCTTAAAATATAAATAAATAATAAACTAAACAAATGTTATGTCAGATACAATTTGCATTGTCTAAATGGCTATGAGTACAAGCCACAATGGAGTAAGAAAATATTCCTTTTTTCATCAAAACTTTTCTTTTCATTTCATTTATGCATTTGGCATAAATAAAACCAAACCAAAGCAACTTGCAGTGTGATTTTGTACTTCCCTAAGATTAAAACTCATTGCTTTGGTTTTCTTTCTACGCATCAAGGTGTATAGAACCCTTATTAATTTCTATGCTTTTGAACTTTACTTTAGAGATCTTAAACATAAAACAGGGCACTGGACATGTTAATTATTATCATACAGTATTCATGTTCAAATCATGTTCATGATTTGAAATCCCTGTATTCTTTAATATTTATTTTTGGTTTATGACTAGCTCTCTTTGTCCTGTGTTGAAGCAGAAGCTTTGATCTTCTAGTCTGTCTGCATGTCTGTGAGAGCACTGCAGATTTACAACGGCCTGAGGTAAGGACTAAAGCAATGAGGATATAGCTACTTAAATACATGCAGAAACAGCACTGCAATCCATGTTTAATCCTGATCTTTTCGTGACCTTCTCAAAAACTTCTGATCAAGAATCTT
This sequence comes from Labeo catla, assembly GCA_012976165.1. Taxonomy (NCBI): domain Eukaryota; kingdom Metazoa; phylum Chordata; class Actinopteri; order Cypriniformes; family Cyprinidae; genus Labeo; species Labeo catla. The sequence continues at coordinate 2,646,573 of VONZ01000026.1, forward strand.
ACATCAATTATTTGTGTCATGCGTTATTATTATTCACGCAGGCATTAGAAAATGAACGATGGAATGACAATAATACTACTTGTATCACAAGGAAACCCAAAATAAACTTAAAAAGGGTCTGTGCTCGCATACTTCATCTGAAAAACACAGGCAGAAATACAAAAATGATAGTGTCCCTGGAGGGCAAATTACATGGTGTTTGAGTGTGTGTGTCTGTGAGATGCTGCAAAATGAAATTCCGCCTATAGGGAGTCAGACACGCGCTCCAAGTGAATAGAGGAGAACAAAGGATTACTCTCTCCCCTGATTCCTCTTGTTCTGCCTACTGTTGTTACTCTGTTCGTTTTATTTTTTGCTGTTTTTTCTTTGTCCATTTGTCCTTTTCCTGCGTCTCTAACAGTGCCTCTCGAAAAAACACTGAGAAATGAGCACATAAACACAAACACATACTGCCATAACAGAAAGTCACAAATAATGTCTGACATTTTCTGTCCTCTCTCTCTCTCTCTGTGTCTGTGCAGGCTGTGATAGTGTGGTGTGATTCAGCTGCTGTCCTGCGGATGCTCCACTCACTGTCAAACAGTGACCTCCAGAGGACAGTTATAAAACTGCAGCCTGTGCAGGTTGGGAGTCAACACTGCTGCTGCAAACTCATTATTTGAGGCATAAGCATTAAACTAATGCCCTGTGACTGTGAGGATAAGTATGCAGATTTTTTTTTCTGTCCTACAACATAAACTCGAGATGTTTTCTTCCATCCCTGCCATACAAGCTCTCATCATCAGCGCCACTGAAAGCCAAAGAATGACCTTCTTAAAGATGAAAACTTAAAAAAAAACCATGTTTTTCAAATGTTTTTATTTAATAAACTTTTACATTATATGACAAAAAATCATAACAAATTTATAATTAATGTAAATTAAATTAGCCTTTAACTTACGATACATTTAAAGAAACATAAAACCAAGTCTATGTGAGTATAATAATAAGATACCTAATATAATTACTTCAGCATATGATTAAACAAAGTACAATATTAATAATGAAAATTGCAAAAATAATTACTGTTATTATTATTATTATTTTTGCACCCTATTTAAGCAGTTATATTATCTTTATTACCATATTATATAATAAAGCTTGTGTAGACTGCAAAATAATAATAATAATGAAAATAATAATAATAATAATAGCAAGAAAAAGAGGCTTATAAGAGATAGATGTACAGACATATACTTACTGTGCATGAAATATGCATAATAATAATTAAATAATTATAATAATAATTATTATTATTAATAATAATTATGCAGTCTGTTTCAGCAGTTATATTATTATCATTATTAGATAATATGTATTAAGGCTTGTGTAAACTGCAAACAATAGTAACAATAATAGTTACTATTATTGTTAATATAATATTATTTTGCAGTCTTTATTTTGCAGTTCCTCTATTATTATTATTATCATCATTATTATCATTATTATTATTATGCAGTCTGTTTCAACAGTTAAATAATCATTATTTATATATATATATATATTAAAGCTTGTAAACAACAAACAACAATAGTTATAATAATGCTTATTATTATTATTATTAATAATATTACTATTATTAATAATAATTATGCAGTCTCTTTCAGCAGTTATATTATTGTCATTAATATTATATAATATGTATTAAAGCTTGTGTAAACTGCAAACAATAAGAGAAGTAATAATAATAGTTATTATTGTTAATATAATACTATTTTTTAATATTTTTGCCTTTATTTTGCGGTTCTTCTATTATTATTATTATTACTACTATGCAGTCTGTTTTAACAGTTATATTATTATTATTACTATTATTATTATTATATAATATGTATTAGAGCTTGTAAACTGCAAACAACAGTTATAGTAATAATAATAATTTTGCAGTCTATTTAAGCAGTTATTTTATTATAATTATTATTAATATTATTTAGTCTGTTTTATTATATTATTATGTATTAAAGCTTGTGTAAACTGCAAACAATAATTATAGTAATAATAGTAATTATTATTATAGTAATAATAATAGTAATAATAATTATTATTATGCAGTTTATTTTATATTTTTTTTTAATTAATATTATTGTTATTATTATTATTATTATGTATAAACAAGCTTTTGGATACAAAATCCTCTATTTTCCTCTTTTCCAGATCTGTCACTTTAAATCCTCATCTAAAATGACTCTCTCTCTCTTTCTCTGTCACCTTCTCTCTCTTTTCCCCTTCGTGCGTCCTTCCTGAAAGGCAGCAGTAATGTGATTTCAGTAATGTAATTTGTCTGCGTGTGTGCGTGTGTGTCAGTGTGCGGACAGTGAGGAGGAACCTGATCCCTGCTGGATGATTTATGATGTTCGTTCCACCGTTTTTCTAAAACACGTTTCTCTTCATTTATTTTTAATCTTCAGAGCGATTAGTTCTCCCTGTCACCTGCTATACAGCGTCTGAGCGGAGCGTTAATGAGAAAGCCAGAAAAAGAGGCTTAAGAGAGACAGATGCGCAGACGTACACTTACTGCACAGGAAAACATGCAGAACAGAACGTATAGAAAATATAAAGAGCAAACAGTACATTGTACATTCATTCCTGTCCAAGATTTTGGGTTGAGGCCATCAGCACTGGAGGAAGATGTCACCTCATATGACTCTGAATGAGCATTCACTCAAATCAGAGGTCAGACTCAAAGCAGCCAATTGAAATAGCCCCCTGCATTTCCATGGCAACACGCTTCATATATGACTCCACTTACACGCCTTGATAGCTTTATTTCCTTTACTCATCTTTTTATTTCCTTTGATTTCTTCCACTCACTCTGTTTTTCCTGCAAAGAGTGTTGTTTGACAACCAAGCATTTTCATCTGAATAAATTAAACTGAGATGCTGTGTTTTATGTCAAGTCATATAAAAAAACGCTTTATAAAATACAGAATGTGTCAAAGTAGCTTTACAGTAATAAAAAGCAAAAAAAAATTATATTCATGTTATGAAATGCATGTTATGCATCAAATTCAATTTCAAATATAAAGCAGTTCTACATAACCCAGTAGTGTCAATAGAGTGTTTTCACAAAGCGTCATCAATCGGCCATATTAGCGGTACTGAATGTAAACAATCCCACTGAACCCAATAAGAACTCGCATATTTTAAAATAGTCAGTTCAGTACTACGTTAGTATATTGCTGTTGTTTACATTCGAGTGTTGTCAGTATGTTCGTGCATCCGGGTAACTGACCAAATCCTGAGGTAAGTGCAAACCCTTTGTATTCAACTCCATTCAGTTTAAGTTTCTGATAGTGTCGGTGAAGTCAAATCGATATTATTACTAAATATTAATTCAGTAATTTTTAAAAATGTATTTAAGGGAATGTTCTGCTAATTGTTACATGGTTGCTAGTTAGATTAGAGGCTAACACTAACTTTGCGATCGTTAGATTTAATCACTGTTGGTAGCGCTATTTATTGTAAACCTTTTTTCAGTTAGTTAAAACAAAACAGACACTTACTTGTTCAGATGACATTTTCCAGTGAAAATTCTTATTTCGGACATACTTCTAATTCCGAAGTACAGTGAATTTCCACACTAGTGCGTTGACTAACCCACACATAATAAAACATTAGATTCATCCGCGCTGAGGAGCCGTGCCGACGCACAACCCACGTAAAGAAAATGAATCCGCAAATAACCGCAATTGCAGGTTTCAAACAGAGATGGCGACAAAGAGGCAAAACTTACGTAATGCAGTTTTTAAGTAGGTTAAAAAAATACTATTTTAGTCGTTCTACTTTAAATAGTTATTTATGCATATAATGTGACCCTGGGTCACATTTATGTAATAAATTGAAATTGTTTGTTAGGATAGGACAATATTTGGCCAAGATACAGCTATTTGAAAATCTGAGGGTGCAGAAAAATCAAAATATTGAGAAAATCACCTTTAAAGTTGTTCAAATGAAGTATTTAACAATGCATTTTACTATTAAAAAATTAGGTTTTGATATATTTATGGTTGGAAATTTAGAAAATATCTTCATAAAAACATGATCTTTACTTAATGATTTTTTTCATGAAAGAAAAATTGATAATTTTGACCCATACAGTGTATTTTTGGCTATTGCTACAAATATACCTGTGCTGGTTTTGTGGTCCAAGGTCACACATTATAATTTAAACAGCTTTATATTTCATATAATATTAATAATGTGCTTTTCATATTTTTTAAGGAGCCATGTCCACTCACATTTTTTTTTGGAAAACATACCAATTGAGTTTATTTGTGTTTTTGTGTGACATTCAGAGTTTTTTTTCACCTGATGAAGTGGTTAACTGCTTTCTGGCCACTCTCAGTCTCTTTCTCTCTAATCGTGCCTTCACTCAGCGGCCGCTGAGCTTTAAATAAAGAGCTGATCAGATCATACGATGAGGTCAGTGGGACAGAGCGGAGGGAGGCGGGGGCTCGTCTGTATTGATCTGCTGTCTGTTAGACTTGTTCTACCGTCTAAACATTATTGATTACACTGTCCTCAAACACAAGCTCCCTGTTCAATTTTCATTTTAAAGCTATTTGTTCCTCTTTAGAAAGGCTTTAGTCCACTTGTAAGTCAATACACATGAAAGAAAAAGATAGTAACACATTGTTTTACATCATGTGCTGTGGATGTGTGTCTCTGTGTGTGAGTATATCTGTCTGAGCTTCAAAGAGAGTCAATGGATACGTTTTAAAAGAGCGCTGAAGCCACTAAGCCGTTTAATTTTTATTACTTAATCACTGAACCAGTAAAATACCTGTATTTGTACATTATTTAAGGGTTACTATCTATTTAATAGAAATAAATGTTATTTAATATTGACCACCAGTACATATTTGTGACCCTGGACCACAAAACCAGTCATAAGTAGCACGGGTCAAAATTATAGATTTATCTTTTATGCCAAAAATCGTTAGGATTTTAAGTAAAGATCATGTTCCATGAAGATATTCTGTAAATTTCCTACCGTATATATATATATATATATATATAAAACAAACAAACTAATGTTTGATTAGTAATACACATAGCTAAGAACTTTAAAGGCATTTTTGTCAATTTATTTATTTATTTTTTGCACCCTCAGATTTCAGATTTTCAAATAGTTTTATCTCTGCCAGATATTGTCTAATAAACCATATATCAGTGGAAATCTTATTTATTCAGATGTATAAATTTCAATTTTTAAACACTGGCCCTTATGACTTTTTTGTAGACCAGGGTCACTTTTTTCAGCCAGCTGATATATACATTTATACATATTAAATAATTCTTATTGTCACTGCATATTGGTATTATTACATTACACTGTAACCCTCTGCTGGTACAATCACTAAACTGCACTTTGCTGTCTCTGCAAAACACTTCAAATATAAACCTTCAGAAGAATTAAAAACCTAAAAAAGGTCTGAAATTTAAATCAATAAAAATGGATAAACTGTAAATTTTCAACAAGTAAAATTCTTATTCATATGTGTATAGGCATGATATGTGTACATGCATGAATGTGTGCTTGTGTGTGTATATATATATATATATATATATATATATGCTTAAATGTGTATATTAATTTAAAAAATATTCATATATTGTACATTGAAATATTACAAATATATTTTTAAATGTGGAACTTTATTGGGGATACACTGTCATTTCTTTCCTTATTGATTATTGACAAATACATGGATGAATGATATTTTTTCAGTATAAGTCAAAAGTAATCGTGTGTCTGTATTTTTTAGTAGGAGGGAAAAACGTACAGAGACAATTACAAAAAAAATATTTTTTAAATGTCTGTTCAGTGTTTCTCTAAATGCTCCTGATTGATTCACTCTCATATGTTTGGATTAACACGTGCCTCACTGAGGGGGAGGAGCAGCTGCAAGATGCTCGACCAGGATTGGTCAGACTTCTCCTTTAGCACCGCCTCTCTAAAGTCATTGGAGATATTGTTACGTACTCACCATGCTTCTTCTACTAAAGTTTTTTTGTAGTAAATGTAAGTAATCAACTCATCATTAAATCCATTTTCGATAATGAAACAAACGGATGTGATATACACAAAAGTAAGGCGGAATTGATGAAGTTACAATCGGTTATGAAACCCCAGCAGCAGCAGCTTGTGTAACCTGTCAACTCATCATTCCATTCATTCGTTTTGTAACGCGGACTCGGGGAAACATTGTGTCTGTCAGTGTATGTTTACGACGCAAACTCTTACAAATTATTTTTATACATCATATATGATTATTATATGTAATTTGTATGTTCACTGCGTTAAAAAGTGACGTGTTTCCTCGAAGAGAATGTCTGTAAGTAGCGACATGAAGTCCGTGTCTCGGGTCCGTGAGCTGTTGAAAGAGCTGATGTTGGGTCGTGAGGATCCGGACGGATTTTTCTGTCTGTGCTTATCTATGCTTGGCGACACAGACACCCGAACACACTTTCTGGACCTTGTCGAACCCCTTTTATCTGGACATGAACATCTACACAGTCAGCTGACTGCAATCTTTCTGGAGTACTTCTCTAAGGTGGTGTGGATTTAATATTTTATAGATAGATATATATATAGATATGCATGAACTACCAGTCAAAAGTTTTTGAACAGTAAGATTTTTAATGTTTTTTTTTAATATAGAAAAAACAAAAGTCTCTTCTGCTCACCACTTGTGTATTTATTTGATCCAAAACACAGCAAAAACAGTAACATTTTGAAATATTTCACTATTTAAAATAACTGTTTTATATTTAAATATATTTTAAAATGTAATTTATTCTTGTTATTTCAGTTGAACTTTAGCATCATTACTCCAGTCACATGATCCATTTTTTTGCATTTTTTATTATTTTTGCATATTTTATTTATTTTGCATATTTTATTATTTTTATTTTGCATTTTTTATTATCATTATGTTGAAAACAGCCAAGTAGATATTTTTTTAGGTTTCTTTGATGAATAGAAAGTTAAGAAGAACAGCATTTATCTGAATTAGAAATCTTTTGTAACATTATGAATGGCTTTATCATAACTTTTCACCAATTTAAAGCATCCTTGCTTAATAAAAGTATTAATTTCTGTAATTTCTTTACAATATATATATATATATATATATATGTATATATATAAATTCTGACTCCAAGCTTTTGAATGCTGTAGTGTATTATGTTACAAAAGCTTTTCCGATAAATGCTGATCTTTGGATCTTTTTATTCATCAAAAAATGTACTTAACAGTTTTAAATATTGATAATAATAATAGTTAAAAAAATGTTTCTTGCAAATCAGCATATTAGAATGATTTCATGAAGGATCGTGTGACAGGAAGGTTGGAGTAATGATGCTGAAAATTTAGCTTTGAACACAGGAATAAATTACATTTTAAAATACATTCAAATAGAATTGTGTATTCAGATTAAAATGCTTGTGACACAGTATATTAAAAACATATTTTGTATGTTACTTTTTCAGGATGAAGCAGATGAATTAGATTTGGCCTTGACACTCTCTGTTTATGAAACCAAACAAACCAAACCAGATCATCAGCCTCATGTGCCTCCCTGTTACGAAAGCTATGCCGACACAACTACAGTAACTTCAGGTGTTGATCAGGCAAACGTCAATGATGCTGTAGTACCAGAGAACCAGGCTATTGCAAAGTGGACACTAGATACTGAAGTACATAACACCACATGTGCCATTAAAAACACAAATAAACACAATGACGATCTCAAGGTCACAAAGTCAACGAGGTCACAAAGGCGTCGTCAGCGTAAGCAACAGCATTTGTTAAAAAACCCATCGGAACCAAGACCAATTCTCCTCTGGTTCAGAAGGGACCTCCGCATGTGGGATAACCCTGCTCTGATTGGCTGCCTAGAGCTTGGTGCACCTATCATTCCTGTCTTCTTATGGAATGCAGTGGAGGAGGAGGGTCCAGGGATTACTGTGGCAGCCGGTGGGGCGTCTAAATACTGGCTGCATCAGGCACTAGTGAGTCTGAACGGCTCTCTGGAGCAGCGTGGAAGCCACTTGGTGACCTTGAAGGCAGAGGCCTCAACTTTGATAGCGCTGCAAGGATTGATCGCTGAGACAGGGGCAGCGTCGGTTGTGGCAACGGCCATGTATGAGCCGTGGCTGAAGGAAAGAGATGATAGTGTGTGGGAGAAACTGGAGAAAGAAGGTGTTAAGTGCCATATCTACCACTCATACTGCCTTAGAGACCCCTATACGGTCAGCACACGGGGCGTTGGATTACGAGGTGGGTAATGCAGTGCAGATAAGGGCTGATGAGGTGGAAATTTTTGGGATTAAAGGGATACCCCAAAATAAAAAATGTTGTCATTAATTACTCACCCTCATGTCGTTCCAAACCCATAAGACCTTTGTTCATCTTCAGAAGACAAATTAAGATATTTTTGATGAAATCCAAGAGCTTAGTGACCCTGCATAGACAGTAATGCAGTAATGCAGTAACTGACAGTAACTGAAACGTTCAAGGCCCAGAAAGGTAGTACTGACATCATTAAAATAGTCCATATGACAACAGTGGTTGAACCGTAATATTACGAAGCTGCGAGAATACTTTTTGTGAGAAAAGATAACAATTAATAATTCAACAATTTCTTCTCTTCCGTGTCAAAGGTCGAAGGTCTTACAGGTTTGGAACAACACAAGGGTAATTAATGACAGAATTTTCATTTTTGGGTGAACTAACCCTTTAATTTTTTTTTTTTTTTTTGCAGTGGATTAGTGATTGTTCATAACTTCTTCTTTAAAATGTAAAAAACTTTTGAATGTAACATGGACATTAATATACAGAGTACAGAGTGTTAAATTGTTAGATATTGCCATACTTCCCCAGTTGAATCCTTGACAGTTACAATGGTTAATTGTATCAGAATGTTCTGAAATGTTATGTTTAATTATGGAAATAACGCATTTCTGAAATGTTATGTTTAAACATGCAAATGAGGCATTGTCTAATTAAATTTGCACCAATTTGCATACACTTCCTGAACAAAAACCTGAGCAAAAAAGCAGAGTATTTTTGAATATCTTTTTTTATCATTTCACAAATCAGAAAATAATGTCTAGGGCAATTAAACGTCCACTGCAGACACCAATAGCAGTGCCCTGACAACCACTTACTACAACCTAGCATGATGGTGGCAACATTTGCATGGGCAAACACTATTAAAATCTTTTAAATTGCTAGTTTTTAAAGGTTTCTGTTTGTTTGCAGGTATCGGTTCTGTCTCTCACTTCATGAGCTGCTGCCAGCAGAATCCTGGGAGTGGACTGACTGCTCCGCTGGATGCTCCCGCTGCCCTGCCTGCTCCCTCAACATGGCCACAGGGATGCCCACTTGTTGATCTGGGACTGGCACGCATGCCACGCAGGAAAGATGGCACAGAGGTGAAATATTCAAACCAACACTAATGCACAATGGTTATGTTCATCTTAATTTTGTAAAAGACATGTCAGTGTTATTTTAGTATCACTGAGATTCTATTATAGTATTTATTTAAATTTTGAATCTGTTTTTATTTTAATATTTTCATTTTAATTTAGTAAAAGTTTTAGTAATTTTGTTTTTTATATATCTATATACTTTTTATTTATTCATTTATTTTTTGTTTTAATTGCTTTAGTACATCAAGTTAAACTAAAAAAAAAAATTATATTTTAGTTTATTTCAAGCAACAAAGGTGTTTTTAATAGTTTGAAATTTTAGTTTTAGTTTCAGCTTTAGTGTTAGATAACTATAATAACTCTGAACCAGGTCTAATATTTTAATTTTTAATATACTTATTTTTGCAGTTTGTGAAAATAAAAATTGTGAAGATTTATGATAATTATGTTAAGTAATTAATTTGACTATTTTTTAAAGTATTTATTTTTATTATGATGGTGTGCTTTATAATAAGGTTCCTACTGGTAACTATATTTATTGCATTAACTAACATTAATTAACATTGTTAGCTCAGGATTTTTTATTTGAATAATATATTAGTAAATGTTGGAATCAACATTAAATAAGATGCTTTAGAAGTATTTTTCATTGTTAGTTTATGAATTCATACTGATGTTGAAATGTGTATCACAATTGTCCTGTAAAAAATCCTTTAATATACTATATAATGTTTACTATGATTAATTTTTTTTTTATTATGAAAGCATCAGAAAGACCTCTCTTTAAGTTATTGCATTCACACAGAGTGCCTTTTTCATACTTAAGCAATAGACAGAAATAAAAATGCAAGGTCTTCAGATGTGTTTTAAAAGATGAACACTGTTTTTTTAGAATAGTGTGTCGTGCAAGACACTGTAGAAGATGCAAGGTGTATTCAGAACAGTCAAAGTATTCCATCTAACTAGAAAAGTATGCAGTCAAATGCAAAAATGTTCTGAGTGAATTGTTTCTAAGACTGTATGTTGCCATTTTACCTAATCAAAGTGATGTTGTGATGTGGTATTCACAGATTGACTGGGCTGCGAACATTCAAAAATCATGGGACTTCAGTGAGGAAGCAGCTCAGGCTCATCTTGAGGCCTTCCTGCGAGATGGTAAGATATATTCCCGGGGCGTATGTTTTAATATTAGCAGCATTACAAGCCCATCCATCATTTTGCACTCGTTAACTGACTACACTGTAGGTGTGTACCGTTATGAGAAGGAGTCAAGTCGTGCGGATGAGCCCAACACCAGCTCTCTATCTCCTTATCTGCACTTTGGGCAGCTGAGTGCACGCAGCCTATTATGGGATGCCCGTGGAGCTCGCTGCAGACCTCCTAAATTCCAGCGCAAACTGGCCTGGAGGGACCTGGCATACTGGCAGCTGTGTCTTTTCCCAGACCTGCCCTGGGAGTCCCTCAGGCCACCGTACAAGGCAAGATTCTTATTTAAAATGCCTCCCTGCATCATATTTGCTGACTGAAGTCCAATACTTGTTTCTTACTAATTCTGGGGTGCTGATACGTCCCGCAAAATGTGATGCATTTCATAGCATCTTTTCAACAACCATTTGTAAGGTGAAGAAGTCTTATATGGTTGTTTAATTAGCAGAAAAAATGCCACAGTTTTGCTGTGTTCCTCTGAGCTAGGATAAAACTTTTCACATTTGAATGATTCTAAAGACATTATTTTATGCCCAATCTTTCTGTTTGTCTTTAAAATCAAACCAATGTTGTGAGCGTCCTTTTCTTCGTCCTTTTTTTTGTTTTTTTTAAAGTGCAAAATATTTTTTTCAATCAGAATGGAATTTTAGCTTCAGATTGTGTGACTTGCTGAGGAGAGAAGTGCTGTTTCTTGATCAGATTTATGATTTTTGTCGGATAATAAAACTGGTGAAAAAAACCATAGATATACAGTCAATCAGAGACTTACACGCTAGCAACCACCCACAGCATCCAAGAATCTTGGTAGCAATTTTTATCGTCATGATTACATTTGCATACTCAAATGTTGACCCATGTGCAGGCTCTGCGCTGGAGCTCAGATTATGTCCATCTGAAGGCATGGCAGCGTGGAAGGACAGGATATCCACTGGTAGATGCAGCAATGAGACAGCTGTGGCAAACTGGCTGGATGAACAACTACATGAGACACGTGGTGGCTTCCTTCCTCATTGCTTATCTGCATATTCCTTGGCAGGAAGGATACCGCTGGTTTCAGGTGAGACATGCAGAAGACACTAAATCTTTATTCTTCTAATGATTTAGTGATTTTTTTTTTCTTGCAATTACGAGATTGTATCTCACAATTCTGACTTTTTCCTTTGCAACTTTATGTCTTGCAGTTTAATTCTGAGAAAAGTCACAATTGTGAGATGGAAACGAGTTTAAACACTACCAGTCAAAAGTTTTTGGACAGTACAATTTTTAATGTTTTTTTAAAAGTCTCTTCTCACCAAGTCTGCATTTATTTGATCCAAAGTACAGCAAAAACAGTACAATTTTGAAATATTTTTACTATTTAAAATAAATGTTTTCTATTTGAATATATTTTAAAATGTCATTTATTCTTGTGATTTCAAAGCTGATTTTTTTAGCATTGTTACTCCAGTCACATGATCCTTCAGAAGTCATTATAATATTCTAATTTGCTGCTTAAAAAACATTTTTTTAATAATTATTATGTTGAAAACAGATAAATGCTGAATCTTTGGATCTTTCCATTCATCAAAGAATCCTGAAAAAAATGTACTCAACTGTGTTAAAAGTTGATAATAATAATAAAAAGTGTTCTTGGACAGCAAATCACCATATTAGAATGAAGACTGGAGTAATGATAAATTTAGATGAAAATTTACCTTTGATCACAGGAATAAATTGCATTTTAAAATACATTCAAATAGAAAGGAGTTATTTTAAATAGTAAAAATATTTCAAAAGTTTACTGTTTTTGCTGTACTTTTGATCAAATAAATGCAGGCTTGGTGAGAAGAGACTTCTTTAAAAAAAAAAAAACATTAAAAATCTTACTGTCCAAAATCTATTCGGAGATATAATCACGCAATTCTGAGAAAAGAAGTATATACATATATATATATATATTTAGATTTTTATTTCTTGGCCAAAATAAGCTTCCATAACAATGTCATGCACAGCTAATGCAAAACCCCTTGCCATAACTATAAGTCTTCTGTGCATAACTCATCCTGCACTTCAAATTGTGTTTAATTGTGTCATATTTTTTCACATGAAATTATCAAATAGCATCCACTTGGGATTGGGCTATTTTGACTTTTGATTGGGCTATTTTGACTTTTGTCCAGTAAGAAACCACCTAACAAGGCATAGTAATCAGACAGAATACCTTAGACCAAATAGCAACACCCTAGCAACCACCTGCAACACTAGGTTTCTGATTTGTTCATAGATAACGTGCCAACTTTGACACAAATGTCCTGTAATGACCATTCAACACAGCATTTTAACACGCTTTCTTTATTGAACAGGACACACTGGTAGATGCTGATGTTGCCATAGATGCCATGATGTGGCAGAATGGAGGAATGTGTGGACTGGATCACTGGAACTTCGTCATGCACCCTGTTGATGCAGCGCTGACCTGTGACCCCTATGGCGCCTATGTGCGGCAGTGGTGTCCTGAACTGAAGGCACTTCCTGATGACCTCATCCATATACCCTGGAAGTGCCCAGCATCAATGCTGCGTAGAGCAGGTCTGTTATACTACTAATCTGTTCATGGTTATTGTGGACTGAAACAGATCGAATGACATACTGCTAATATCACATGCAAATGGTTCAAGATCATTTTATAAAGTTTTGCTTAGAGTTTCATATTTATAGTGGTAAAATAATTGAAAATGCAGGAGAATTCAGCTATAATGTGTTCTGCTTTATGTGCCTTTTTTTGCATTTTATTGCACTTGATGTCAAATAGGTTTAAAAAGTCATTTTCATGCTTTTAAAGCCAATGTTTGAATGATTTAATAAGACAAAATAACTCAAATCAGTGTTTCACACTCTCTTATGATGGACAGTTTTAATCATGTTGACACCTTATTTCCAGCAAAAATAACTATATCTTAAAATAAAATTATTTATATCACAATATAAGTTTTTGAATTATATCGTCCACCCCATTCTCAATAAAATCAAGCCCTGTGCATATTTTTTCCTTAACAAGACACTCTGTTTCACTTGGAAAGGCATCACATTATGCAGATAAAATATGTTAACTTTAACTAAAAAATAAATTACACACATTATACTATCTAGCATCACTTTCTGTTCACAGGTGTGGTTTTAGGCACCAATTACCCAGAGCGGATCGTTGTTGACCTTGCGGAGCGACGTGCACAGTCTCTACAGGATGTTGCGGCGGTAAGAAGGCGTTTTAGGCAGTTTGTTGACCAGCGATCAGGCTGTGACATGGTGCCTGTTCCTGCAAGGCTGGTGCAAGAAGCTCTGGGCAGTATGGAGGATGTTGTGAGTCATGAAGGAACCGGCTTTCTCCTCCCAGTCATCACCCGCATGGAGTTTAAACACCAGTCGGAGGATCCAGACAGGCAAGATAACCCATACAACGCTGTGCTGAAGGGCTACGTCAGCCGCAAACGGGACGAAACCGTTGCCTTCCTAAATGAGCGAGACTTCACAGCCAGCGTGATGTGTGAGAGCGCACAGCGTAGAGAGAGGATAGAGAAGGACCGGTGTCTTCTGGAGGGCCTGCCTCAGCCCACAGTCTCACGCAGCCAGGCGAGACGTACCCAAACCAGAGACCCTTACAGCAGAGTGCCTGGAGGTGTCGCTGTTCCCCACAGATAACAGACTAACATGTTAAGGTTGTAATTTAGTACTGACCTGAATAATATATTTTACATAAAAGATATTTACATATAGTCCACATGAGAAAATAGTTGAATTTATAAAAATTACCCCGTTCAAAAGTTTACATACACTTGATTCTTAATACTGTGGTAGCTTATTCTGTAGCTTCTGAAAGGCAGTACTAAATTAAGAAAATATGATATTTAGGCAAAATAAGAAAAATGTACACATCTTTATCCTGTTCAAAAGTTTATACCCAATGCACACAATGCATTGTTTTTCCTTCTGGAGCATCAGTGAACGTTTGAACCTTCAGTTGTCCTTAGTGTGAAAAGATGGATCTCAAAATCATCCAGTCATTGTAGGAAAGGTTTCAAATACACAGAAATGCTGAAAAGCCAAAGAATTTGTAGGACCTTGAAGGATTATTCTGAAAAACAGCAGGCAGTTTAACTATTCAGGTTAAACAAGGGACTACCACTAAACAACAACAAAAAAAGCTTTGTATTAAGAATCAAGTGTATGTAAACTTTTGAATGGGGTCATTTTTATAAATTCAACTATTATTTTCTTATGTGGACTATATGTAAACATCTTTTATATTAAATATCTTATTCAGGTCAGTACTAAATAAATAACATGCAGTTTGTATGATTCCTCTTATTTTGATAAAATAACATTTTGCAGATTCTGCAAGGTGTATGTTGACTTCAACTGTACTTATAAGTTCTTTTATTACATCTAGACATCAGAACAACATACTTTTGATATTATTTAGACTTATAAGCAACTACATTATGAAGCAAGTACGTGATAAAATAATGTGTATTTCACTTAACTACAAATGCAGCATAAGCAAATTTCCTATCCTGTACAAACACATCCATCATGATTTGGAAACTGTTAGATATTTAACTTATTTATGACTTAACTTTGTTTTTTTTAAAGGTATTTTATAAAACAATAATACTTAAAATAATTAATTTGCAGGCACTGGGTTTTTATTTTGTAAATCAGATCCCTGTCAGAAGCACAACTGGCATCAAAAAGCAACATGTCTAATGAAATAAAACCATTTAAAGCAGACAAGTGTTTTAAATAGATGTTTAATGTTGTTAATTAATTATGTTAAATCACTTTAAGTCAGTTACGAGTCCTTAAAACTAACACAGATTTCACCAGGTTTCATAGCTGTCCTCAGACTGGACATTGGGTGTTATTCGTACTTCCACATTTTATTTGTAGCTTATTCCAAGCAATGACAAGCTTTTACAGAAACAGTGTAACATCTACAAAAGAGATGAAACTGTTACATAGGCTGTGTCTCTGTGGCTACATACAATAATTGGCTCAATCCAACCAGGTTTGCTTGTTGCTTTCCAAGCGAAGTGCATAATGTTGTGTCCATGTGGTCCCCTCCTGTGGCTGGGTGTGGGTGGATGGGAAAATGCAATTTAGGAGAATATCTAAACTAAGTCAACTTCTATAAACATTCCTTAATTGATTGTTTTTTAATTCTCATACGCATGTCCCATACACAACATGCCAGCAGCACACTCTAGTCCTCTATAGATTTGATGTATCTCTCATAAGCAGCTTCATCCATCAGTCCATCCAGTTCCTCAGGAACAGATACAGTCATCTTCATCAGCCATCCTGTGAACAAAACACACTTATTGATGACAAAATGTACATTTTTTGAGACTATTCCTTAAATCTGGTCACAAGAATGAAATTTACTTACCATCAGGCCATCCAAGATGTAGATGAGTGTTTCTTCATGTGAACAAATTTGCGCAAGTGATATAATGCTAAATTTCTCCAAATTTGTTCTGATGAAGAAACAAACTTACCTACATCTTGAATGGCTTGAGGGCAAGTACATATTCATTTTTGGGTGAACTATTCCTTTAATTTATAAGATTCCAGGCTAGTTTGAGTCAAAATGAGTTTGATTATGTCTCACCATCTTTATAGCAAGACTTGTTGACCAGTCCTGGGTTGTCTGCCAAGGCGTCATTGACATCCGTCACTTCCCCCGTCAGAGGAGAGTACAACTCACTCGCTGCTTTAACACTCTCCAGAGCACCAAATTCATCTACGGTACAGATATCACAAACAAAATCATAATTGTTCATAATGTTTGCTTAATTTACTGCTAACAAATAACTGTATTTTATGCTCTTTACAGAACAAGTTTCTCAAAAGCAGTAAGAATAGTTACCAGACTGTGATAACTGTGTGCCAATTTCAGGGAGCCCACAGTAGACCACGTCCCCCAGTGCCTCCTAAGAACATTACATTAGAAACACATGACAATACATACTATATAGTCCAAAAAAACACCTCTTTATATAAAAATCAAGCCTTAATAACAAGTCTAACCTGTGCAAAATTACTGATGCCCACTGTTGCCACACCACTGTCCACGCGAACCCACTCGTGTTTGTCTGTGAACTTCAGTGCTGCAGAATGACAGAAAGTAACACGAGTTATAACTGTACACATAAAGATATATTCAAATGTGCATGAATATAGCTAATTTCTAAAGTTGTTATCACTACCATAGCATTTGAAAATGATTGCAACGTCAGTACACTGATTCAAACTTTTACGCGAGTCGCCTGTAAACACCTATAAGTTTGAATACCTGCGCAGAATCGAGTGGTTGTGCTCAGGGGTCTTTTAAAGCATGTCCTCGCCAGCAGTCTAGCTGCAGTCACAGCGTTTCTGTTTGACAGTCGAGGCAGAGAGGAGGTCAAACTAACAGAAGCACATCGTAATATTGTGCACATCGCCATTATTCCACGTACGCAAATATTAATGGACGCCGGCGCGCCTTGATGATGTCATTATTCGAATGGCCTGTGCGCGCCAAAGTGGCGCTTTGAATAGTAGGGAAAATGTATCTAGTGAATTTGTCTTATATGTGTCTATATCAATATCTATTCCTTAAAATTGACAAATAACATGAGCATTAACGGTTTAGGCAACAACATCAAGATTTAGCGTTAAATATATGTATATATTTATATGGTAAAGTGTCTATTTCTATATTTTGTAGCTGGGTACTATTTTAATCAAATTATGGTTTTGTTAAATTCACATAAAAGTCCTTTTAGTACAAATAAACAATGTAGTCTCTCGATTATATATGAATTCATAAAACTTTAGGTCTACATATTGATGTTAACAAACATTTATTATTAAAAATTACAAATATTTTAAAAATAGCACTATTGCCTAATGAAGTACAGCATGTCACCTTGTTTAAGTACGAGGAAGTAAACCAATTTTGACAAATTTGTAGCCATAGCTAAATAAATTATTTTTTACTTCAGTCGGCCTACCCATTTATCACAGAATTAGAAAGGATAATAACTATTTTAAGTATTTATAGCAGATCTCTTATCTGAAAGATTTATGGGTCTGTAAATCAACAGTTGCGCCAGCTTGTTTAAGAACAGTTTATTTTTGAATAGCAGGAAATATATTTAATCTGGAATTACGCAATGAATTAGAATAAAGAAGAACAAATAATAAACTCTTAAATAGGCACCAAAGACATTTGTTGGTGTGAGGATCAAACCCGATTTTTACCCGAAAATTATAATGACAGAAATTTCCTTAAAGTGTTCACCCTTTGAAGATCATTTTAAAAACTTTCTTTAATAAACTCTTAAATAGTTTAAACAAATAGGCACCAAAGATATTTGTTTGCACTAGACGGATCAAAACCGTTCTTCCCCCCGAAAATTATAATGACAGAAATTTTCTTAAAGTGTTAACCCTTTGAAAATCATTTCAAAACAAGTTTCGTTAATAAACTCTTAAATAGTTTAAACTCTTAAATAGGCGCCAAAGTATTTGCTGGCACTAGATGGATCAAAACCGATTTTCCCCCGAAAATTATAATGGCAGAAATTTCCTTACAATGTCGACCCTTTGAAAATCATTCAATAATTCGTAATAGAATTTAAAGAACTTTACCTTTAAAGATTGCGTTTAGCGCGCTAGCTAACAAAAGTCGCGTTCGCCTCAGCACGTAACCATCGAACGTTTTCTGTGAGGATCTGTAACGGACGAAATGTAAGTAACGTTACTCTCATTATTTATATAGCATATTTCTATATCGCAAGTATATCTTATCACAAAACGTGTTTGTTTATCAAAACAGGGACAAATCTCGAGAGTGAAACCCCCTCCTCCCGCTTGAAAGGCACTGAATGGCTTTGACAGGATGTAACGTAACGTTAGCGCAAATGATTCATCTTTAGCTATGTGAAAATTTGTAGGTTTACTATTTCCCACCGGTGTTTCATCACCATTGTG
Organism: Labeo catla; assembly: GCA_012976165.1. Taxonomy (NCBI): domain Eukaryota; kingdom Metazoa; phylum Chordata; class Actinopteri; order Cypriniformes; family Cyprinidae; genus Labeo; species Labeo catla. The sequence goes on from VONZ01000026.1 coordinate 2,665,269, forward strand.
ACACTGAGCAAGACAATATCCTCATACTCGATAAAGATTAAAATATGAAAATAGATAATCATATCCATAGACTGTCTAAACCGTTGTAAGCTTAAATTAAACACGTTTCCTGTGATTGTAATATCATCTGATCTATATGTCGTTCCGTTCATCAGGTAGATGCGTGCTTGTGCGCTCTTACCTGCGCGCAGGTGCGCTCCGTCCTCCTGATGCCGCAGGTGCGCGCAGGTACATCATCCTCCTCTGACTGTACAGAAGATGGACGTTTATCCTTCACTACTCTGGGACAAATCACTGTAGTTTGTAAATCGTACCTCAGAGATTTTAACTTGACTGATCTTATAAGAATCTTTTCCTGAAGGAGAATTTCAATCGATCCTACTAAAATGAAACTCATTTCATGATCGTTGAAGGACGCCCGTCGCTCTGAGATGAACGAACAGCGGGACATTCAACTGTTTTCACTCTGTGTTTTCATTTTCAAGCTATTTGTTCTGCAAGGTGAGTATAATTTTAATTTTAAAAAATTTCTACAAAATAATTTCCCTGAAATACCAATATTTATTTATACCTATACTGTAGTAAAATTGTGGTAATATTGTTTTAATCATAATGCATTCAACAAAAAGATTATGAAAGCTTCATACACTTTTTAAAGGACATCCAAAATGAATTCATAAATGGTATATTGACAGAGAAATTGTTTACAATGGTACAATTTAGCATGGGAAGTTTGCTATTTATGTAATCTGTGAATTATATATTATATAAAACTATCTTTAGCCTTGAAAAACTTAAACATAAATACATTTTAAATAAGTTTTACATGTACTAAGCATTATAGACTATACACTGCTTGTTATAGAGCAGCTCTCTAATGTATTTACAAAAGAATTTGCTAAAAAATAAACAAGTTTTGATCTTATATAAACTTGGTTTAGTCTAAACATAAGTTTGATAAGTTTAAAAATTAATATTATATATTACATATAATTTTCTTTTTGGCAGGATTTATTTGCCAGGAATCAAACTCAGAAAATAAACTACCCAGGTACGTGCTTTTATGCATATTCAACCTCTTGTTTTAATGCTAATTTGGTGATCCTGATGGCTAGATGTATGATCATAATAGTTTTAGATTTTTAAACTGATTGCAGTTTGATTATACCTTTAAAAACTGCTGAACCCTATCAAACATCCGCTATTACAAGGAGAGAGACAGTGTCAAGTTCTACATGCAATCACTGATAAGATGTTAAGTGTTTGGTCTAATGTTTTGCAGTAACCATTAAACCAGTTCCTTGAGAATCATGCTGTGCATCAGCGTGACTGTGTCTGTATGGCATCTTAAGTGTTTCTGAACCTTTAGTCTCACAGTCGCCGCACTTTTAATACTGCTCTCTTTGTGCCACTTTTAAAAGGAGGGTTAATGCACTGCGGCAGAAACGGGATCTCTTCCGTGAAGAGGTGAGTATACCTAAGAGAAAGCGACAAGGGAAAGAGTGGAGTAACCACACACACATACACACACACACTCACAAATACTGAGATACACTCTTAGTGCTGACAAAGCTGTCTTTGTGGAGTTTACACAAATGCTACAGCCACTGAAAGCTCCACTCCCAAATGTCTGCAGTGAAAACCATGTGAAGGAGCGCCAGGACAGGTTCACCAACATGGCTTAGTGGCTAGATGTGGTACTGTTGCCACTATAAGACCCAAGGACTTGGCTAATTCTTATTACTGATAAGCTTTTTTCTCTGCAGCCCCTTAGCACAGTGCTGTCTGATTCAGCTCTCCCACGAAGAGTTCTTCATAATTATACAGCGAGAGATGCATCAACAGGTATTGTATACTGTGCACTCACAAACACATGCAGTGAAATGATAGAAATTAATATTTCTTTTATTTACCAAGGGTGCTTTAAATTGATCAAAAGTGATGATCAAGACATTTATAATGTTAAAAAATGCTATTCTTCTAAACTTTCTATTCATACTCAGCTGTTTTCAACATAGTAACAATAGTAAAAAAAATTTGAGCAGCAAATCAGAATATTAGAATGATTTCTAAAGGATCATATAACTGGAGTAATGATGCTAAAAATTCAGCTTTGAATAAATTACATTTTAAAATATATTAAAATAGAAAACTGTTATTTTAAATAGTAAAAATATTTTAGAATTGAACTGTTTTTGCTGTACTTTGGATCAAATAAATGCAGGCTTGGTGAGCAGAAGAGACTTCTTTAAAAAACTTTAAAAGTCTTACTGTCCAAAAACTTTTGACTGGTAGTGCACTGTATGCACAGTTTCATCTTGAGTTTGCATGCTAGAAACATCAATTATGAAGTTATACTTCAATAAAACAATGTTTTGTGAAGGTACACCACTGTCAGCTTCGTTGTGAATTAAGCTTTATATGGTTTAGTAATTTAAAGGCAAATTTGGTTGATTCATTTTAACCAATAATGAATAAAATTTATATAAGAAATATAGTTAACTAAAACCATAAAAATGTTAATTGAAGTGAATGCTTAAATAAAAATAAAAACTAAACATATAAAAAAAACAATGAAAATACAAGCAAAATCACTAAAATTAAAATTAAATGAAAATTAAAACAGAAAAATAAAAATTAATTTAAAAAGAAAAAAAAATCATAATAGTAAGTACTATTATGATTTTTTTTTTCCTTTTAGTATCTCAATGATAGTAAAATATATTCAACAACTAGTGATTAATCTAATGGCTAGACATTTAAATCAAAGGTTTTGCTTAAGTCTGCATGAGTAAAAAAACCAAAAGGAACAAGAAACTGTTTCTAGGCCAAAGGGTTCAAAAGAAAAATTAAATTCAAACAGTTGGAGGACAGTAGAAGACCCCACAATTGGTCAGTAAACTATACTGTATGGTTCTTTAGGTTGTTTTAGACTGCCAGGCAAAGGAGCAAAAACACTGAAGCTATTCACCTTCAGTGCTTGGCCCATCTGCTTTATTATTAATGCTTTATGAAATTTGCCTCTTGTGTTTGTGTGTGTTGTAGAATATTGTGGGTGTCTTAATGGGGGCTGGTGCCAGGAGGAAGGACGCTGTGATTGTGCTCAGTTCCAGGGTCTCGGGGATCGCTGTCAAATTAGTAAGAAGCGCACACACGCACAAGTTATATTAAATTCAAAATGAAACTTGTCTCCATGTAATTATAGTAAGGTACGCTCTGATATTATCATCTGCCACCCAGTGCTGACCATTAAATGTGGATGAAGGAACCCTGAATTTAATTACTAGAATTCAAGTGACATTACTCACTGGTTCCAGTTAATCTACGTGACTATGTCTTACTGCATTTGGTAGCATTGGATTACAGATGTGCTGGGAATAGATTGCTTGTCACAAAGAGCTCTGTATGTGTGTTTAATTAACCACGCACGATAAAGCCAGGCAGCTTATTTGACCAACAGAATAACAGGTTACTACATATACAGTATTCATATAAGCCATACTGATTACATGCCCAATGGGGCATTGATTACATGGAGCACAAATATTGAACTAAATGGTCGAATAATCACTAACAAAAAAATAATAAGAATTACAGTACCTTGACACTCTTACCATGGATTTTTAGACATGGTTGCATGATAACACCATGTTTTGGGCATGTGCCATGACAATATTATGTTTTTGGCCATATGTATTCTTTTATTCAACAAGGATGTATTAAATTAATCAAATGTTACACTTATAATGTTAAAATGTTTCTATTTCAAACAAATGCTCTTCATTTGAACTTTCTATCCATCAAAAAATCCTGAAAAAAAGTATAACAGTTTACAATAATTAATTCCACAATAACAGTTTCCACAGAATATTAAGCAGTAAGCACAACTGTTTTCAGCATTGATAATAACAAGTAATATTTACTTGAGCAGCAAATCAGCATATTAGAATATTTCTAAAGGATCATGTGACACTGAAGACTGGAGTTCTATAGTATTTCTATAGTATTATAAGCATTTACATCACAATATGATTTTTTTTTTTTTGTCAGTTCCCAACCATGGTCAGGACAGGGATGGGATTTGCCGTTCATGGGGTCAGCATCATTTTGAGACCTTTGATGGAATGTATTACTACTTCCCTGGAACCTGTTCATATATCCTGGCCAAAGACTGCCATGCCACAGAGCCCCAGTATACAGTTTGGGTAAGTTAAAGCTGCGCCAGATCTGTTTACTACGTGTTTTACTTCTGAAACTGCACTGCTAGTTTGTTTTTCTTTTCGACAGGTTCATAACAGTCGTTCATGTAGAGGTTCAGTGTATTCATGTCCACGTGGTCTGAGTCTGTTCTTCCCGAATGAAGAGGAAATCTATATTAGTGGTTATCAGGTGCTAAAGGGAGGACATAGGTGAGTTTGGACATTTTATTAATGTAAAATCACTGCTTTTATTTAGCAAGGCTGCATTAAATTACTCAAAAGTGACAGTAAAGATGTATAATGTTACAAAACATTTCTAAAATAAATGCTGTTCTGGTCTTTCTATTTTTAAGATTTTTTGTTTTTAAGAAATTGCTATTTTTATTCAGCAAGGATGCATTAAATTGATCAAAAGTGACAGTAAAGACATTTATAATAAGATCTCTTTCAAGTAAATAAACTTTATGTTCTAAAAAAATGTATCATGGTTTACACAAAAATATTAACCAGCACAATTGTTTTCAACTTTGATAATAAGAAATGCAAATCAGCATATTAGACTGGTTTCTGAAGGATCATGTGACACTGAAGACTGGAGTAATGATGCTGAAAATTTAGCTTTGCATCACAGAAATAAATTACATTTTAAAATATATTTAAATAGAAAACTGTTATTTAAATTATAATCATATTTAAAGGTATGTCTGTTTATACTGTATTTTTGATCAAATAAATGCACCCTTGGCAAGCAGAAGAGACGTCTTTTTCTAAACCAATACTTTTTAAACAGTAGTGAATGTTGTAATTAAAGAAATTAAAGAATTCCATTTGATGTGTATGTTTTGTTCGAGAACATTTGAAACCTTGGCCACCTACGGGATGATAGCATGATGATGCCAAAGTCTCAGGCATTTTAATATCAAACTGATCAAATTCTTGTTTTTTCTGTTTCTTGTGCATGTTTTCAGACTGAGTCTGCCGCAGACAGTGCGTAATGTTTTCATCGAGCGCTTGGCTGACTACATCCTGGTGAAGAGCACGTTTGGCTTCTCTCTGGCGTGGGACGGGAGCTCTGGAGTCTACCTCAAAATGACCGAAGCACACAAAGGAAGGCCTTGTGGTCTGTGTGGAAACTATAATGATGACGGATCGGATGATCTCAGCAGCAGCCGCGGTGAGACAAACAGGCCCGGACACACACCCATCATCTCAGTCAGCAGCAAATTCAGGACAATTATATCAAAGCTGAGCAGAGCTGCATACTCAGTCTGAACACTGCCATCCCACGTTTGTCTATTTAGAGATGAGTTGTAAAAAAAATATCAGGAATTTAAAATCTGTGTTGCAACAAGTGTATTATGGTGTCTTTATTGCTTTGCATTTTGCTTTGTCAGGTGTAGTCTCTGACGACATTGCTGAATTTGGAAACAGCTGGGCTGTAGATTTGCCCCAAGAGAGACCCTGTCCTGAGGTTGATGATGATTTCCCTGGACCTTGCTCATCTGAGTCTGATATGGATGTACGCTTTGATGCACTACATACTGGGTTTGAACTGAGCTAAATGGGTCTTAGTATATATGATAGTTTTAAACAAGTGTTTTAAAAGCAGTCATGCATGTTTTAGTGTGAGTGTGCATTCTCAATGATTAAAAAATTCTATTTTTGATTATTCAACTTAAAATGACTTTTAGAAACTATGTCTGCTTGTGTGTTATCTGAGCAGGATGCCATTGAGAAGTGCAGCGCATTGCTTTTCTTTCCTTTCATCTCCTGCCATGAGAACATTGACCCAAATCCATTTGTCGCCAGCTGTGTTTCGGACATGTGTGTGTAAGTCAAGTGTGGTGCTTTTGTCTAAATGGTGTAACTGAAGTTGAACCCTGCTGAAAAAAAACAAGGTAAAGGTGGACTGCTGATCTAAGCTGGATTAAGCGGTTCTAACTGGTCTCAAAACCAGACCAAGCTCTTGTTTAACTGGTCTCAAAACTACTCTAAATCCATTTGCCAGACTGAGAGATCAGCTTAGACTAGTTTTGATTTTTTTTCCCCATCAGTTTTATCTAAAGTATTATTTAGTAATGTTTATTAATTTATTTAGTAATTTTATTTTTAGTTTTAATTTAATTTTTAGAATGTTTTAATTTAAGTAATTTATAATGTTTTTTTATTATTAATCAAATTTAGTTTTATTTCCATTTTTCAGCTGAAACCTATTTAATTTTAGTTGACAAAGCAACATTTTCATGATATTTTATTTTAGCTTTATTTAGTTAACAAATATGTGAAATCAATGAGTGTAAACATGAATGTTTTTAATAGTTTATTTTTAGTTAACATTAATAACACTGATATAAATCACATTCTTAAACCTTCTTTTTAATGTCTTAGAAATTCTGTCATTTGATCTTTTGTAAATATTTGCTTAAAAATGTAAGAACATGATTGTTACTTAACATTAAGTCAGATGACTAAATATAGCATACTAACAGTATTAATATTAACCTTTCTACTAGTATTAATATTAAACTTTTCTGTTTCTACATTTAGGATTTTAATTAGATAAGCATTTCTCTCTCTCCCTCTCCCTTCCTGAATGTTTTTACCTCCCTAGCTTATTTCCAGCATTCCACACCTCTCAATTCCAACAGGATTATGTTAATTATAGTAATGAAAATACCTTGCATATGGCAACAGCCGCAGAAAGAGTATATGTGAATATATGTAGCCTGTGCTATAGGTATGTGTGTAATGTGCGTGTACGTATTTGTGCTTGTACTAGTCAGAGCGCGTGTGTGTGCGCAAGTGTGTATTGATTACAGTGTTGAAATAGCTGCTAGAGTTTATGAACAGATTGAGACTCAACTGTTGATTGAAGAGGTAGTAAGAGGATCAGATTGCAAGTGCATGTTGAACTTGCAGCTGTACTGCCCTTATAGTCTCATATCGTCATATTAAAACTATTGACCTTTCCCCACGTTCTTTTTTAAAACTATTTGTACTTTTATCTTTTTTGTGTTTATTAAATTTTAAATAATTAATGTATTTTTTACAGATCAGATGATCAGGAGACATTTTGTCGGACTCTGGTTGAGTACACCAGGGCCTGTTCTCATGTGGGATACCCCGTCAGAGAATGGAGGGACAGTTTTCCTACATGCTGTCAGTGGGCTTTCGTATCATAAAGGAAATGCATGACATAAATTTTGCAGCTTTTGATGTGATATGTTTGTGTTTCAGCGGACGGATGTGAGGATAGTTTTGTCCACAGAGACTGTATCAGCTGCTGCCCACCTACATGCACATTTGAGAAGGAGTGTTTGGGAACCAATCTACACTGTCTGGATGGATGCTACTGCCCAGATGGTAAGACCACTAATCAGATGCTTAAATTGGAATAAAGATCATAATATTTGTGAATAGGGCACTTCAGAACGCACATTGCAGTTATCTGTTGAACAGTTTTAGTGACTTCTTAAATAGTGAACAGCAATAAACTTCTTTCTCTCTGGGTTTTCTCAGGTCTGATCTTACAGAATGGCACCTGTATAGCAGTGTCTCAGTGCCCCTGTGTGTACCATGGTACAGCATATCCACTTGGTCATGTATTGGAGCAAGGCTGCACTGTCTGGTTAGAAAAAAAACAAATGTTTACACACCTAAAACAACAAACAAAACATGTTTTTCTCATTTTTAACCTCTAGTTAGCCATAGTAGCTAATAATAGAAAACTGTTCCATTACAAATAAACTTGTCATGTGTTAAATTCATTGGTGAGTCAATCTAATGTGAATTACATTTTCAGTGTCTGTATGGGAGGAGTGTGGAACTGCACCGAAAACAATTGCACTGGTAAATAAAAACCTTTGTACCCCTAATTTTTACAGAATAGCATACCAGGCATCTTTGTATTTTAAGTATGACACAACTGCTAAGTTCTTTTTACAGCATTGTTTTGATATTGTGTACTACAGAGGCATTTGCATTCACTTTCTTAGCTAATGCTAAACCTTTTTTTTTTTTTAGCAAATGCAAAGATTTTCAGGCAAACACAAAAATGTTGTATGGTGATGCAAAGTTTTTTTGGTGGAGTGCAAATACTTTTGTGAGTAAATGCAAAGTTTCTCTAGCAAATGGAAAAGTTTGTGGGTAAATGCAAAAGTTTTTCAACTGAACACAAAGTTTTTGGGGAATGCAAAACTTTTGTGAGCAAACACAAAGCTTCTTGGGGGAACGCAATGTTTATGCTGACTTTTGTGTCTATGACTTTTACACAAAGTCTTTTTTTTTCTATCACCATGTTTCCTTAGGGGTTCCATGTCTTACAAAGTTCATGTGTTCTCAAAAATTATTTTGGAATTAAACTTTATTTTTAACCCCCAGCTGAATGCACAGTAATGGGTGACGCACATGTGACCACTTTCGATGGGCGAATCTTCATGCACATGGGCTCTTGCCAGTATGTGCTGGTGAAGAGCCGCGGCAGCACCAGGTTTACTGTCACACTACAGTACACAGGCTGTGGAGAGGTAACGAGTGTTTCTGAGTGCGTTTGTCATCAAAGATGTTTTGTATGTGTTTAATGGAGGCTCTCTCATCTCTTAGTCTCAGGAACACTCCTGTATCCACTCAGTTGCTCTGGTGGTGGATGAAGACGTCAGCAGGCAGGTCACTCTCACCCGAGAGGGGGAAGTTGTTATTGGGGCCAGTATGGCTGTCAATTTGCCTTACTCAGATGGTAAGGTTCCCAGTTTTGCATCAGTATTGGATTACTTTAATAGTAAATGTATTCTTTTGGTAGATGGCATATTTATTTAGATGAAAACAAGGCTGAGAGGGACAATCCTAACATCTAATTTTCTAATTCTTAACAAGGTTCATTTCCTTTTATTTCACATTTCTAGGTTCATATAATATGTGACACTGGACCACAAAACCAGTCATTAGGGTCAATTTTCCAAAATTGAGATTTATACATCATCTAAAAGCTGAATAAATATGCTTCTATTGATTTATGGTTTGTTAGAATAGGACAAATATTTGGCCAAGATACAACTATTTGAAAATCTGGAATCTGAGGGTGCGAAAAAATCTAAATAGAGAAAATCGCCTTTGAGGTTGTCCAAATGAAGTTCTTAGCAATGCATATTACTGATCAAAAATTATGTTTTGATATATTCACAGTAGGAAATTTGCAAAATATCTTTTTTGACCTATACAATGTATTGTTGGCTATTGCTACAAATATACCTGTGCTACTTATGACTGGTTTTGTGGTCACGGGACACATGTATGAGTTTAGTTAAAATGCTGATAAAGAATAAAATTAGGTAATTTATAATTAATAATAGTAAAAAGAATAGTAATATAATTAAGAATTGTTAAGAAAAATAAAGAAAAGCTATTAGTAGAGCAACTAAGAAAATGGAAACAATGGTTACAATGGTTACAATTACACATTTAAAAAATGAAAAAATAATATTGAATTGAGATTTGTTAAATTGTATTTTCTGTTTGTTTTTTCTGTTTGTTTGTTAGACATGGTGAACGTTCGCCGGCTGACGTCTATGTTTGTGGGTCTGCGGTCTGTTTTTGGCCTGAGGTTTCAGTATGATTGGCAAGGTGGACGAATCTACCTTCAGCTGGACAGCACCTGGATGGGCTCCACGCTTGGCCTCTGTGGAACTCTAAATGGAAACTTACGGGATGATTTCCTGTGAGAAACAGCTGATCCTCTGAATTTCTTTTTTTTTTTTAGCAAAGCATTTTACATTTCTCTCAGCATCTCTCTGGGTTGCATTATGCAGTCTCCCATATTAATGAGTGTGTGCTTGACATGAGTGTGTGCTTGGCTAGAAATGCCAAAGTCATGGGTTCAATTCTCAGGGAATGCATGAACTCATAAAATATGTATGTTATATGCAATGTTAAGTCCTTCTAAATAAAGTGTCTGACAAATGCATAAATTTAAATGCCTGCTGTGCAATAAATGTGTTTTTATCCTCCAGTTCTCCTGCCGGAATGATTGAAGGAACTCCACAGCTGCACGTCAATGCCTGGAAAGTGTCTTCAGCATGCATAAGCCCTGTCAACATACCCATTATCGACCCTTGTGAAATGAATCAACAAAATGGTACATATGTTATCCCTTTGCTTATCACAGTTAAAATATCCAAAGGTCCCAAAAGTCAACTCTGAGGTTACAAAAGAGAGCAAAATATAGATGCAGATGCTTTTTAAGTTTTATGTACAATTTTTTAAATTTTTTAATGTACAAAATTGCATTAACTTTTTAAAAATTCGACTTATTTAATTATTTCTCTGTATTTTCTTGTGATTTTCTGTATGCATGTTAAGTACCTAGAGCTCCTGGAAACCATGCCAAATTTTTTGTGTGTTTGCACACACTTGGCGAATAAAGCACATTCATGGCTTTAAATCAAATTCAAATTAATTTATCTGTCTTTATGTTTGAATTTAATCTGTTATTTGATTTCCAGAACTTCATGTGATGCTAAAAAGGTTTTTATTTCAGTGTTTTATGCTGCCCGGTGTGATGTGCTTTTGGAGGACGTGTTTGCACCCTGCCATGCCTATGTGAGTCCCAGCATGTACCACCAGCAGTGCCGCTACCAGGCCTGTCGATGTGGCAGTGCCTGCCTCTGCACTGCTCTGTCCCACTACGCATACATCTGCAACAAACATCACGTCACCATCAACTTCAGAGGACATGTCTCTGAGTGCGGTTCGTTGGTCATCCCTACATCTATCTGTTTGTCTGGCTATCTATCTGTCTATTGCTCAAGTATGTTAATGAGGTATTTTGTGAATGCGTGTGTATGTAGGTATGGTGTGTTTAGGTGGGATGATGTATCACCCGTGCACATCAGCATGCGGGAAGACGTGTCAGTCAATCAGCAGTGGTGAAGTGTGTGATGGCGACTGTGCTGAAGGATGCAGCTGCAGCGAGGGAACATTCTACGATCACGCTCGGCAGCGCTGTGTGCAGCTGTATGTCTGAATGCACCAAAGGCCAAACTGAATACTAGCATATAAAAGGGCATAGTTTCTCCTTTTCTAACTGGGTTTTGCTTCCTTTCAGCGCCCAGTGTCACTGTTATTTCATGGGTTCAGTCTTTCAGCCTGGTGAAGTGTCTTTTAGCTCATCTGGACCATGGTGAGTGTGTGAAAGTGGAGAATTTAAAATCTAAACACATAATTTCACAATATTTCACAATATTACTGTTTTTACTGTATTTTGATTATATACAGTTAAAGTCAAAAGTTTACATACACCCTGCAGAATCTGCAAAATGATAATTATTTAACCAAAAAAAAGGGATCATGCAAAATGCATGTTATTTTTTATTTAGTACTGACTTGAATAAGATATTTCACATAAAAGACATTTACATATAGTCCACAAGAGAAAATAATAGTTGAATTACTAAAAATGACTTTCACCCCCGGCTCCTAATGCATCGTTTTCCCTTCTGATGCATCAGTGAGCATTTGAACGTTCTGTAATAGTTGCATATGAGTCCCTCAGTTGTCTTCAGTGTGAAAAGATGGATCTCAAAATCATACAGTCATTGTCAGAAAGAGTTCGAATATACAAAAATACTGAAAAACCAAATAATTTGTGGGACCTGAAGGATTTTTCTAAAGAACAGCAGGCAGTTTAACTGTCACTACTGTCACAACTATTACTAAAAAAAAAAAAAAACACAGCTGTGGATCATTCAGGTAAGGCAAGTATTAAGAATCAAATTAATGTAAACTTTTTATAAATTCAACTATTATTTTCTTGTGGACTACATGCAAATATGTTTTATGTCAAATATCTTATTCTGGTCAATACTAAATAAAAAAAAATATATGTATTTTGTATGATCCTCTTATTTTGGTAAAATAATTAACATTTTGCAGATTCAGGTGTATGTGAACTTTTGACTTCAACTGTAAATGCAGGCTTGGTGAGCACAGGAAACTAATTATCCATACATAAGAACATAACACATAATACATAATAATGTGTCCTATTTATTTATAGTATTATTATATTTTTTATTTAACATGTATATCATTTTGTAATTTATTTTTGGATATTGCTGTTTGTTTAAATTTTATAATGATTTTTCTTTAGTCTCTGCAGAAATGGTCGTATGGAGTGTGTGCCTGAAGAGAGAGGTAAACTTTCATTTTTTACTTTTTCTTTGCTCCATTTCTCCTATTCACGCTAACCTCTATTTTCCCCAAGAAAAAGTGTTTTCATCTTAGAGGGTCAGCAGTACATTCCTTAGAGGTAACGCATTGAGCGGACTGAATGCAGGACAGATCTGAACCTCAGATACACATGCACAAAGAAAGAGGGAGACTTAGGGGGTTGGAGATAGCAAATTCCACCTTTTGCTTTTTTTCTTGTCTATTTGACTTTTTTCCAGACTTTCTCAAATGACAAAATAGTAAGACATTGCTCAGATTGCAAGATTTGGCTGTGATTTAAAATCTTCAACAGTATTTAGGTGGCTTCATTATTAATGTGTGTCCATTTTTGTTTTTCAGTTCAATAAATTTTAACTATTTAGATTGAACTGATTGCTTGTTAACCCTAATTCCTTTTGGTAAATATTAATAGTGCAATCATCACTATTACTCATGCTCATGGCTACAGATTTAAACACAGCCCTAACTCAAATTGCAAAACATAACTCTTTTCGCATTGTTTTAAGAGACACCTGAAGTCATGTGTCTTGTTGAGGAGAGTGGATAATTCAGTCAGAATGAAGCCAGGAGTCATATCTAGAGACCAGAAAATCATAGAGACTTGGGGGTTGATGGTTTTTTTGACATTTTTTAAGAAAATGTCCCAGCAACTACACTGCCAGTCAAAAGTTTTTGGACAGTAAGTCTTTTAATGTTTTTTTTTTTTTTTAAAGAAGTCTCTTCTGCTCACCAAGTCTGCATTTATTTGATCCAAAGTACAGCAAAAACAATATAATTTTTAAATATTTTTACTATTTAAAATAACTCTTTTCTATTTTAGTATATTTTAAAATGTAATTTATTTCTGTGATTTCAAAGCTGAAATTTTAGCATCATTCTGATTTTGCTGCTCAAAAAACATTTATTATTATTATTAGTATGTTGAAAAGAGCTGAATAGAATTTTTTCAGTTTTCTTTGATGAACAAAGTTCAAAAGAGTAGCATCTATCTAAAATAGAAATCTTTTGTTACAATAAAATGTCTTTATAATCACTTTTGATCAATTTAAAGCATCCTTGCTAAATAAAAGTATTACTTTCTATAACTTTCTATAATATATTTCACAATATTTCAGATTTTTTCAAATAAATGCAGGCTTTGTGAGCAGAAGAGATTTATTTAAAAAACATTAAAAATCTTACTGTACAAAAACTTTTGAGTGGTAGTGTAAATAAAAACTACTTAAAAACTACTTTTGCTTGAACTAGCACCCCTTTAGTTTGCTATTATATTCTTTCTTTCAAAAATTCTCTTTCCATCCATTTTTTTAGAGCCTGAGAGAGGAGATTGTCCCAATGGAAAAGTCTACTATAGCTGTAGAGGTCAGAGTGGCCGCGGACCTTCAGGTGTGGGCGTGGCCTGTGAACTGACCTGTCGAAACCTGATGCTGAACCTGACCTGCCCTCCCATGACCCCGTGTGTACCAGGATGTGGATGTCCTGCTGGGTAATCACTGTTGTCTTTGCAATCGGAACAAATGTTTTGAAATGTATGGGTGTCCATTGACACCAGAGCATGTAATGTTACACCATCTTCTTTAATTGTTGCAGGCTAGTGGCTCATAATGGAGAATGCTATTACCCAGAGAACTGCCCCTGTGCATGGCTCGGTCTAGAGTATCTCCCTGGAGAGACAGTGGACACTCCGTGCTACCGCTGGTCAGTTTGTTTTTGTGTGCTTATCTTACATAATACCCGTTAATGATTGATTCTTCAATTAATGGAACATTTTTGTTTCCATCTGTGTCTTTCTACTATTTTCAAATTAAGAGTGTTAACAGATTACATATGACAGAATCCATTTTTAACTTTTAAAATGCGTCTCAAAATACGCAAAATGCACTTAGGTTACAGTTGAGGTCAAAAGTTTACGCCCCCCCTTTCAGAATCATTAAAAAATGTTAATTATTTTACCAAAATAAAAGGGGTCATACAAAATGCATGTTATTGTTTGTTTAGTACTGACATGAATATGATATTTCACATAAAAGATGTCTATGTATAGTTCACAAGAGAAAGTAATAGCTGAATTTCTAAAAATCACAAGGTTCAAAAGTTTACGTCCCCTTTATTTCTAATACTGTGTTGTTATCTGAATGATCCACAGCTGTGTTTTTTTGTTTAGTGATAGTTGTTCATGAGTCCCTTGTTTGTCCTGAACAGTTAAACTGCCCGCTGCTCTTCAGAAAAATCCTTCAGGTCCCACAAATTCTTTGGTTTTCCAGCATTTTTGTGTATTTGAACCTTTTCCAATAATGACTGTATGATTTTGAGATCCATCTTTTCACACTGAGGACAACTGAGGGACTCATATGCAACTATTACAGAAGGTTCAAACCCTTCTGTAATAGTAATGCTCCGGAAGGAAAAACGATGCATTAAGAGCCAGGGGGTGAAAACTTTTTGAATTTGAAGATCAGGGTAAATTTAACTTATTTGTTATCTGGGAAACATGTACCTATATTCTGCAGCCTCTGAATGGCAGTACTAAATGAAAAAATATGATATTTAGGCAAAATAAGAAAAATGTACACATCTCCATTCTGTTCAAAAGTTTTCACCCCCGGCTCTTAATGCATGGTTTTTCCTTCTAGAGCATCGGTGAGCATTTGAACTATTATTTTCTCTTGTGGACTATATGTAAACATCTTTTATGTGAAATATCTTATTCAGGTCAGTACTAAAAAAAAACAATAACATGCATTTTGTATTGTCCCTCTTATTTTGGTAAAATAATCAAAATTTTTAATGATTCTGAAAGGGGGATGTAAGTTTTTTTACCTCAACTGTAGAAAATGTAAAACATTAAATAAACGTTGTGTATATTTAATAATACTTTACTTGGTTTCTCTCTGTCTCTCTGTCCAGTGTGTGTCATCGTGGGTTCTTTAACTGCACGTATTCGCCGTGTCCAGCGGTATGCACCATTTACAGTGACCGACATTACCACACATTTGACGGGCTGGAGTATGATTATGTCAGCGACTGCCAGGTCTACCTGGTCAAGGTACTTCCTGAGCATGCATGTTTGTGACTTTGGGTACACTAGAGAAAAAATTTAAAAGCTAGTGTGTTGACAGATGTGTTGACCAGACCTGAAAATCTGATATTTATCTATTAGAGACAAACCTGAAAGTTTGTGGTCAGAAGAAAATTCAAAAGAACAGCATTTAAAAAAAAGAAAAAAAAGAAATCTTTTGTAATCAATACAAATGTTTTTATTGTCGCTTTATACCAATTTATTGCACATAATACTTAACTTTACAGACATTACTGTATATTGCCCACACTCCACTGTAGATATAACCATCAGTCTGACAGTTTTACCATGGTTTCTGGACATCTATCATAGTAATAGTGCTTTTTTGTGTGGGTAAGCTTAAATGTAAGAGTAAGCGTATCTTTGTGTACAAGTGCTGTAAAACGGTGACGATCGTTTGCCCTGTGCGCTGGTCTTAGGACCAAGTGGAGAGGCGCTTACCGGCTTGCCTTCAACAAAGGGTGTGTTTCACCAGTTGAACGTGTTGCACCTTTAAAGCGAAGAATTTTTAACGAAGGGCCAAAGAGTGTGTGCGCGTGTGTGCTCTCACACGTTGCGGACTTCAGTAGGGACGGATAAAGTAGCAGGAAAAGAGATCTGCTTCTACCGCCTCTAATCTTGGGAAAATCAGAGGGGATTTTTAATTAGAACAGGGCTGTGGTAATGGAGCCAGAGTTAATGTCAGTCCCAGCACAGAAACTCAGCAAAGAGCCGCACATAACAAAGAGCAATCTGTTCCCTATCAGCCTACGCAATGCAACCTGCTACTGCCCTTAATGACTGAGAAAGTGTGTATGCATTTGTGCGTCGTTTGTGTGTGTGTGTGTGTGTGTGTGGATGCTTAAGATGCAGGTGAATAGACTTTGGTGTCTCCTAAAGGCCAGTGATTCTCTGAGGAGTCTACTGATCTACCCGGGGGACAGACTTTTCCATCACGACAAAAAGAAATGGCTTTAGTCGCACACACACACACACACACATACACGCACACACTCATAACAACACACTAGGTTTTGTTACATTTAATATGATACTGCCAATGAGCTGATGCATGAGCAATGCACTAATTATTTAAATATGATGTGTCACTTTTAAATGTTAAATTATTTTCCTAAAGAGTGTGAACAAAGTGGCTCTATGGCACTTTCAAAACATTGTTTGAGAGGTCCGACGTATCAGCTTCTTATCAACCAATGGGATGAGACTGGGGCGGGATTAAGTTAAAAGGATTGGGGTCAGTATGATTTTTTAAAAAATGTTAAGTACTTACTTATTTATTTGATCAAAAATACAGTGATATTGTGAAATATTTTTATAATTAGAAAAAGAGTTGTTTTCTATTTGGATATATTTTAAAATTTAATCCTGTGATGCAAAGCTTAATTTTCAGCATTATTACTCCAGTCTTCAGTGTCACATGATCCTTCAGAAATCATTCTAATATGCTGATTTGCTCAAAAAACATTTCTTATTATTATCTATGTTGAAAACATAGTTAAAATTTCAAAAGAACACTATTTACTTAAAATAGATATCTTATTATAAATGTCTTTACTGTCACTTTTGATCAATTTAATGTATCCTTGCTGAATAATAAAAAAAAAAAAATCATAAAAAACAATCTTACTGGGACCCAAATTTTTGTAGTTTTGTTTAGCTGATGCTAGTGACACAAAAATCACATACTTTGCCTTTGTGGTGGACATGATAAATAAAGTGTCATGTATTGATTGCTTACTTGTGTTAATCTTGTTTCTAAATGTAGAGTATTGGTGATACAGAGGTGTCCATCATGGCTCAAAATAAAGATTGCTATGAAAGTGGGATTGTTTGCATGAAGTACCTGCTCATTTATGTTGGCCTTACTAAAATCTACTTCAGTGACAACTCTGGTAAACCTGTGAGTACCAGAAGATTTAACCTCATCTTCAGCTGATTAACACCACATTTGTCTATTTGTGCTAATTGTTTCTATGTTATCTTGTAGTCTGTATTTACTGCAGTCTGTGTTTGTCCTCCAGAGCTCATCTACTGTTGTGGGAAGAGGATATGAGTTCCAGCTTTGGGGTGCGGGATACTACACCGTGGTCCACTTTCCTGCTCAAGATCTGACTGTTTTGTGGGACCGCAAGACCACTGTCCATATTCGTGCTGGACCCCAGTGGAAGGTCAGATATTGTTCTCTCTGAACGAGCTGTGTAATTTTATACTGTGTTTACTGTGTTTATACTGTGTATTTCTTACTATAATGTATTTGACTGTGTTTTTAGGGTCAGATGAGTGGTTTGTGTGGAAACTTTGACATGGTAACAGTAAATGACATGACCACAGCTGGACATATGGAGGTCAGTAACGCACAGGCCTTTGGAGACAGCTGGGCTGTTGGACAGGTATGACACGTACTATGAGACTGGAGTACACTACATGTACACTACTGTTCAAAAATTTTGGGTCAGATTTTACTTAAAAGAAATTAGTATTTGTTTTCAATGTATTAAATAGATCGAAAATAACAGTAAAATGTTTTATTGTTGCTTCTTTTGAACTTTCTGTTCATCAAAGAATCCTAAGAAATGTATCAGTTTCCCCAAAAAATTAAGCAGCACAACTGTTTTTAACCCTCATATTAGTAATTAATATTTCTGAAACAGCAATTCAGCATAGTACAATGATTACTGAAAAATCATGTGACACTAAAGACTGGAGTAATGATGCTGAAAATTCAGCTTTGCATTACAGGAATAAATTACATTTTTAAATATATTAAAATAGAAAACTGTTATTTTAAATTGTAATTTCACAATATAAGTGTACTTACTGTATTTTTGAACAAATAAATGCAGCCCTGGTGATCATTAAAGTCTTATTTTAAATACATTTTAAAAAATCACACTGACCCCAAATTTGTGACCCGGGACCACAAAACCAGGCATAAGTTGCACGGGTATATTTGTAGCAATAGCCAACAATGCATTGTATGGGTCAGAATGATCAATCTTTCTTTTATGCAAAGATTCATTAGAATGTTAAGTAAAGATCATGTTACATCAAGATATTTTGTAAATTTCCTACCGTAAATATATCAAAAGGTAATTTTTGATTAGTAATATGCATTGCTAAGATCTTCATTTGGACAACTTTAAAGGCGATTTTCTCAATTTTTTTTTTTTTTTTTTTTTTTTTTTTGCACCCTCAGATTCCAGATTTTCAAATAGTTGTATTTCATCCAAATATTGTTCTATCCTAACAAACCATACATTAATGGAAGGCTTATTTATCTATTATTTCAGCTTTCAGATTATTTCAGATTTCAGAAAATTGACCTTTATGACTGGTTTTGTACTCCAGGATCATATTTTTGAATAGTAGTGTATTGTTAAAAATTTTAATGTTAACCAATGTTTCTGCCATAGTTTTATTGTCAGTATAAAATTAAAACTGTACTGAGTTGCACTTCAAGTTTAGATTGACTAAACAGCTTTTAACTTGTTTATGTGTGTGCAGTGTGAGAGCGACTTTGTTGTTCGCAGACCGTGTGAAGGAGATCTCAGTCGGCAGCCGTATGCTAAGCGGGAATGCGGCCTCCTCTACAGTGACGTATTTGCTCCATGTCACAATGTGGTGAGCAGCTCTCCTCTAGGGTTTAACAACACGTTTGGCCTACAGATAAAAAGGCCACGTCTTACCCACAGCCACACACAGACTGGCAGACGGCATCAGATAGAAACACAAACTGTTTGCGATGAACCATCTGATAGAAACTTTGAGACGGTTTGCCGTTCTAAATCTGGCCACTAGAGGGCTGTATAGGTTTGAAAAGCTAGAACGTTCCACCAACACATTCAGGTGGAAGTCAATAGTCCTGAGTGTGTGTTGCATAACCAATTGTGTGTTTGTGACAGGCTAATTGGGATTTTAGATAGCCAGGTATTGTGCGTAACTAATCCTTGTGGTCCCTCAGGTGGATGTGACCTGGTTTTATAAGAACTGTCTAACGGACACCTGCAACTGCAACCGTGGGGGTGACTGTGAATGTCTGTGCACCAGTATTGCAGCATATGCACACAAATGCTGTCAAAATGGTGTCACGGTGAACTGGAGATCCCCCACCGTGTGTCGTGAGTACAAGCACATACATGAGAAAGCAAATGACCTTTTGACCCGTTTGTGCTGTCTGACATTGTAGGTTAATGGGTCAAAGATGAAAAGGAGTTTTTAAGCATCAAGACAGTAAAATTTGATTATAACTTTAATCTTTTTTTCCCCTCATACATTAGAATGTGTCCTGTTTAATCAATGTTTTTTTTTGCAATGATTTACAGAAGATGCCCACTAAAATGTCATTCAGTGTTACAATAGTTAATATACCACGAAATCTTGTCAGGCATATTTAGAACAAGAATCATTAGATGACAAAAAGAGTGCATGCAGCCCCCAAAAACTAATTAAAAATTTTTTTTTTCAACTTGCCACTATCCTTCAAGCCACTAGGTTTTACCAACTTGTCAAGAAGTTTTTAATCCTTTAAAATGTAATCAAATTTTGTACGATCACATTTTCTTGATCACAACGAAGGTCAGAATATTAAGTATGTTGTTTCATTTTCAAATAAATATATCTGTTACGCTTATTGATGGTGGAGCATTATCTCACCCATATTTTGACATTTTATATTTACAAAAGTTTTTTAAAACATTAAAGCAGACACTATACTTACGTTTAATATTCTTTCTACGTATATAAAATTTACATTTGTAAATTTAATTTGATGTGGACGCCGAAATGAGACATTTCGTCTTTGACCCTGATGTGCATAGACATACTAACATTTATAATGCAAAACTAACCCAGCATTCACTTTGTACTTTTTTAAAACAGCTCCACTTTGCTGTCAGGATCTGTTTATGTAATTAGACTTTGATTTTGTATTCTGTTTCAGTTGCAGATTTGTCATATGAAAAAAGTTAAATGTGCAGCTATTGCTGTTTTATGTTTTTCAAGCTGGGAATGATGTATTAACACATTCAAACTATAATACAACTTCATTGCGGCTAATATAAGATTATTTCATTTAACAGCATATGACTGTGAATATTACAACCAAGGTAAGAATGATTTACTGTATTCTGTTTATTTGCCTAGAATACTTCTGTAAGTCTAGAAGATCTTGCCCTAACCTTTTTATCTATGTATGCTTGTTTAGAGTTGGGAGAGGGTCCGTTCACTCTGTCCAGCGCAGAGCAGAATGACTCTGCATGTGTGTTTGGGGCAAACGTGAGCAGTGGTGAAGTGTTTCCCCTGCTGAAGACCAACGCTCAGCCCAGCACCATTTTTCATTTCATGATTACAACTGGGCTATATAAGGACCGAGCTTCCAGTGAGCACATATTCTTAACTTCAACAGCAAAACAAATAAGTGAAAGAAATTGCAGAAGAAAAAGACTGCTAATATGCAACCAAACACATTTAAATGCAAAATATAAGCTGATCATATATGACCCTGGACCACAAAACCAGTCATAAGTTGCATGGTATGTTTGTAGCAATAGCCAATAATACATTGTATGGGTCAAAATTTTAGATTTTTCTTTTATGCCAAAAAAATCATTACATAAAGATTATGTTCCATGAAGATACTTTGTAAATTTTCTACCGTAAATATATCAAAACTTAATTTTTGATTAGTAGTATGCATTGCTAAGAACTTCATTTGGACACCTTTAAAGGTGTTTTTTTTAATATTTAGATTCCAGATTTTTAAATAGTTGTATCTTGGCCAAATATTGTCCTATCCTAACAAACCATACATCAATGGAAATTCAGCTTTTAGATGATGTATAAATATCAAATTCCAAAAATTGACCCTTATGACTGGTTTTGTGGTCTAGGGTTACATGCCTGTATCTTATTAAACAACTGAACAAAATCTACTATTTATACATGGTTTATCTCTACCATTTATTTTTAGGCTGAATAGTAGCATCTACTGATGTTAAATTTGGTATTTTGCACTGTTTCAGGACTTCCTGTTGTCTCACTGGAATCTGCAGAGAGGCCAAACTACTTTCTGTGTGTTACTTGGAACCGTGGGTTACGATTGGAACACTGGCAGCCTGGGGAAGAGTTCAGACGGAAGGCGACCTTTATCCACCACCAGGGCCTGTGGTTACCTGGTCAATCGTCCTTTGAGTTACACAGCCATAAGGGTGTCTTCCTCACTCTCTCTCATACACATGTACGCGCTCAGAACTACGACAACACGTACACCTTCAAAATCAGCAGCAGTTTTATCGTTGAGGGTAAGACCGGTCTGCAAATATCTATATATCAAATATACTGTGCAAATATAATTTATCTTATCATCAGACCTATATTACCTACTGTGGAATGGATATAAATATAGTGCAGTGTATTAAAAGGAGCAGACAAACTTACTGGAAGTGTGGAGTTCTGCTGATGCATGTCATATAAGCCTATATTACACCAAAAATACACTCCTATAAAACGTCAAGCTTGCCAACCCCATTTGCAGTGCTTTCTCTAATGTCTCCTATGTTTATGATGGTTGTGTTCCTGAAATTTAGAGAGCAGTTTTGTGATCCCCTACCGCTTGATGTGCGAGTGGAAATATCATACATGTGCCAGTCCATGTGTGAAAACATGCAACGACCCCGATGCCACACGCTGCCAGTTTTTACCTCCGTAAGATCATGTGCATATGCTAATGTAATGACATATGTGACAATTACACTACCAGTCAAAAGTTTTTGAACAGTAAGATTTGTAATGTTTTTAAAGAGTCTCTTCTGCTCACCAAGCCTGCATTTATTTGATCTAAAGTACAGCAAAAACAGTACAATTTTGATTTTCGATTTACTATTTCTATTTTAATATGTAATTTATTCCTGTGATTTCAGAGCTTAATTTTAGCATCATTACTCCAGTCACATGATCCTTCAGAAATCATTCTGATACTCTGATTTGCTGCTCAAAAAAAACATTTGTTATTATTATGTTGAAAAATATGCTGAGTAGATTTTTTTCAGGTTTCTTTGATGAATAGAAAGTTTAGAACCGCATTTGTCTGAAATAGAAATCTTTTGTAACATTATAAATGTCTTTATAATAACTTTTGATTAATTTAAAGCATTGCTAAATAAAAGTATTCATTTCTATCATTTCTTTCCCCAAAACAAACAAAAACAATTATACTGACTCCAAGCTTTTGAATGGTAGTGTATAATGTTACAAAAGCTTTTAATTTCAGATAAATGCTGGTCTTTGGATCTTTCTGTTCATCAAAGAATCCCGAAAAAATGTACTCAACTGTTTTAAATATTGATAATAATAATAATAATAAACTGTCATGATTAATATGTCATGATTGACATACATTGTCATGTTTCACTACAAAATCAAAAATAAGATATTTATTAAGTCTTTTGGACAGTGGTTCTCAACCACTGTGATGAAAATCATGTCAGAAAATGTTAAAGAGGCTTCACATTCTTAATGCAAAATCTAATATTGGGAGGAAAATATGACCAAGACATAATGTTATGTGACTCACCCTCACAATTTCCTCAGAAAAAGTAATCTGAAAATCTGTTGTCTTTCACTCTCTGATCTGGTTTAGGGTTGAAGGTTGTTTTCCACGTTGTCCCAAGTCTATGCTGTTGGACGAAGTGACAAGGCGGTGTGTTTACAAAGAAGACTGTACGTGCAAAACCATCATTTGCATCACTTTCATCATCATCCTCTCTTTTGTCATGTGTTTTAGTACCTGTGCTGTTTCTGATGTGCTTGCAGGTGTGATACTATCCCCAACTCCGACTCCATACATGTTCGTGACCAGATCAAACAGAACCACAGTGGCTCCTACCGCTGCTCCTACAACTATAACCACAACAACTCCCTCCACAACAGCAACACCAAGCACCTCTCCGAGCACAACTGTCAGTACTACAATCATAACTACACCTTTGGAAACAGATGATTTAATCGGGAGCCCAACTACACCCACATTACCACCAACCACACATGCTTCAACTCTGGCCACCACCACCTCCACTGAAACTCCCACAACTCCTTCTCCGCCAACCACAGAACCGCCTCTAGTCAGCATTGCCCCGCCCACCACCACAGCCACGCCCACTACAGAGCCTGTAACAACAGTTTTTACCACTGTATTATCTACCACAGAGGTGTTGACCACACCCGAGCCTACCACTGAACCAGAGACGACTTCTCCGTCAACCACCGTCCCGCCTGTTACAACCACCACTGTCATTACAACCGAAACGACAACTTCAGAACCAACAACAACCATGACCACGGAGACAACATCTGTCTCCACGACAACCGAGGAACCCTCAACTACAGCAGCAGTACCAACGACCTCTGAGATAATGCCGTCACCCTCTCCTTCACCTGAGACTGCAGGAATCACAACAGTTCTTCCTCCGTTCCTTCTACCCACAGGGCCCTGCACGGTAAGAGTTTGTGTTAGGGTTGGTCATTTTTATTAAAGGTCCACTGAAGTGCTTTGAAACACGCAGGCTTATTCTATGTGTTGATGTAATTTCAACTGAAACAGGAAGACAGGGCGGTACATTTCCAGCAGCCCTGCCCCCCTTTTTAAATATCCAAAAGCGTTTCGTTTATATCACAGAATGGGACAGTCGTTGAGCTCGGTAAAGATGCATTTGACAGCCACAATCTCATCCATATCTCATTATCTTTACATAAAATAGCATTTTGTGTAGAATTCAAATGTGTCCGATATGTTTGGTGGCCTGCGGTGACCTGCGCATATGATCTGTCTGTGCTATCGTCTCTCTGGACGGAGTAGAGTGTCTGCGTTTCGCGTGACACAACGCGAAACCAGACCATTCGCCCCAACGGGAATGCATATTTACACAATCTTAATCATTCCCTATCCCCTACATAGTGCAGTATGTGCCATTAAACATACAGAAAATACAAATTCTGTAAACAAGTGATTGATTTCAGCCGTAGCTTCAGCATCTATTTAGAGTGAAGCGGGTGGGACGCATCGGATTCTAGAGACCATTTGATTGGACAGAAAGTTCAAATGTTAGAATCTGTCAGTTTTGAATGCTTATATCTTGTAAATGCGAATTTTGTCATTGTTTTGGAGCACACTAGCTTACAGATAACTTAGTGCAAATAGCCACTGCCTAAAATATATTGTAAATATGGAATGGAACATTGTTTGTAGTGTTCAGTTCTGTTAATAGTTTTTGAATAAACAATGAATGAATAATAGCTGTATTACCAATACATTTCATGGACAAGACATCTTTCTAATGTTGTTATTGTTAACTAAAACTATTAAAAATCACTTTTGTTAATTTAAATAAAGCTGAAATAAAATAAAAAACCCTCAAATTCAAATGATAACTGAAAATATAAAAATAAAAGCTAAATATTAATAAATACTACAATAATTATATAAATAATACTAAAATCACACTGTTGCATGCAGCAGTAAACACTGTGGCCAGTGTAGTTAAAGGGATAGTTCACCCAAAAATACAAATTCTGTAATACTTACCCTTATGTTGTTCCTAACCCGTAAGACCTTTGTTCATCTTCGAAACACAAATTAAGGTATTTTTCATAAAATTCAAGAGCTTTCTGACCCTGCATAGACAGCAATGCAACTACCACGTCCATGACCCGGTAAAGTAGGATGGACATTTATAAAATAGTGATAATAAATAGCAGCATTTTCATTTTTGGGTGAATTATCCCTTTAAATTGTTAAAAAAACACAAATCAGTCTTGATCTCATAGGTTGATTTTGTCTGAATTGGTTGAATCACTTACTAACTAAATAAGAGAATCATTTGTTTACTCACTCCTTGAATTTGAAGTCATTAAAATGAACAAATGAAACTGAAAAATATCTACCTGAGACTCATGAGACTCAAATTAAGAATCAAAGAATTGTTAAAATTTCATTCCTAGAATGCCTGTCTGCTCTAAGAAAAATATGTTTTGATTCATCTTCCCTGAGATAACAGTGATGGATTCAACAGTACTAAGTGAGACTTGATATCTTCCATATCCCTCCCTGACCTGGATTAACACACATGCTCATAAATATTCACATCTTCAAAATTAGTCATTAATCCACATAGAGTGAACACTACTACCAGTCTTAACTCATTGTTCTTGAGTCATTCCTGTCTGCTTGCCAGGATGTTGATTCTCTGAGGGAAGAATCATGGGTTCAGATCTAGTACAGTGAATAACTGATTAATCTGTCATAATATAATTCAAGAACAGGCATCAAAAATGATAATTAATCAATGCATGCTACCTGAAATCATGCCAAGGTGCCTTAATTTTTGGTGGTGAAGGGTTTATATGCTATCTGTCTCTGTTTTGTGTCCATACAGCCTCCATATTCATTACGTGTGGATGAGTGCAGTGAGTACATCTGCTTTAATGGACAGCTGATGCTGCATAATTCCTCTCAGCACTGCAGATACAACATCAGCCAGCCACAATGCAACCTGCTGGGCACACCGATCCAGACCAACACAGACCCCTGCTGCCCACTGTGGCAGTGCCCGTGTAAGAAATACTGTACACACATGACCTTTCAGATTTGCTTTTGATGTGAGGTGTTTGTATCTGTGGTATTTTAACATTATTAATATGCTATTATAATATTTATCAATATTTTAAATAAGCTTTACATTTTATATTTTTAGTTTTCTTTTTTATTTTAAATGATTTTTAGCAATTTAATAATTTTGTAAAATATTTCTACAGTTGAGGTCAAAAGTTTACATACACCTTGCAGAATCTGCAAAATGTGAATTATTTTATTAAAATAAGAGGGATCATACAAAATGCATATTATTTTTATTTAGTACTGACCTAAATAAGATGTTTCATTTAAAAGACGTTTACATACAGTCCTAAAGAGAAATTAATAGTTGAATTTATAAAAATTACCCTGTTCAAAAGTTTACATATGCTTGATTGTTAATACTGTGTTGTTACCTGAATGATCCACTTTTTTGTTTAGTGACAGTTGTTCATGAGTCCCTTGTTTGTCCTGAACAGTTAAACTGCCTGCTGTTTTTCCGAAAAATCCTTCAGGTCCCACAAATTCTTTGTTTTTTTTTCAGCATTTTTGTGTATTTAAACCCTTTCCAACAATGACTGTATGATTTTGAGATCCATCTTTTCACACTGAGGACAACTGAGGGACTCATATGCAACTATTACAGAAGGTTCAAGCACTCAGTTACGCTCCAGAAGAAAAAAAAAAAAATAAGGCATTAAGAGCCGGGGGGTGAAAACTTTTGAACAGAATGGAGATGTGTACATTTTTCTTATTTTGCCTAAATATCATATTTCTTTCATTTAGTACTGCCCTTTAGAAGCTACAGAAGATCCTTACATGTTTCCTATAAGACAAAATAATTTCAATTTACCCTGATCTTCAAATTCAAGAAGTTTTCACACCTGGCTCTTAATGCATTGTGTTTCATTCTGAAGCATCAGTGAGGCAAAACTTCAGCACACACTTATAATAAACAAAACATTATTATGCACTGGAGTGAACAGTAGTAAAATAATCTTTATAGTTATCATTCTTGGTGTAAACAGGCCTTCAGTTCTATTTCATCTACTGAAAACTGTTTTTAATAGTTTGTGTTAACAATAATAACACTGATTAAGTGTGCATCAGAAACGATTTATCTTTTTATTGGTTTTTAATGTTTGACTTTTTTTGTGTACTATCAGGCCGCTGCTCTATAATCTCTGACCTACGTGTGATCACGTTTGATGGGAATAATGTGGCTCTGTATGATATCGGTTCATATATTCTGGTCCACCTGCCCAGAGAAAAAATAGTCGGCCACATTGAGAAATGCCCAACCAGTGAGGTAAACCCATGCTAACATTCTACCAAGAAGAAATGTGCTCTAAAATCTAAAATCTTCTATTTATGCTTTTTACATTTTATTAAATGCCTTGACTTTTGTTTCCAGAGTGTAAACTACATCAGAAGACCTGTGAGTGTATTATTAATTCATTTATGTTTAAATGTTATCTATTATAATTATCTTAATGAGGATCACAAGCTCATTTGTTTTCTCTCGTAACGTTAGACTCCCTCTGGTGGAACCTCTGGTCTGTGTTTTAAGAAGTTGAACATTACAACTCAATCGTACAGAATTATGGTCAACCGCTTGGACCGGAAGGTAACGCCTACAAAATTTAACCTGTTTAGTTGTGTTGTTCTAAAACACAATTATTAAAGAAGTGTATTACTTGTTTTATAAAAAGGAATTATCACTGTTGTATACACTACTGTTCAAAAGTTTGGGGCAAGACTGCATTTAATCAAAAAGACAGCAAAAAATATGGAAGCCTGTTTCTGCCACTGAATAAAAAAATATATAATATATAAATATATAAATAAATGTTTTTGTAACTTTTTATCTCGCAAGCCTTTTTTTTCTCAGAATTGCATGATATAAACTCGCAATTTTTATTTTTTTCTCAGAATTGTGTGATATAAACTATAAATTATAAAGTTGCGAGATAAAAACAAATTTAACGTTTTTTCTCCGGATTGTGAATTTTTAGATATAAACTCTAGTAATGAAGTCCAGTTTTGAGGGGGGGAAAACACTGATATGTTCTCAGAATTGCGAGTTTGCATCTTGCAATTTAGATTTTTATAACTTGCAATTGCGAGTTTATATCTCACAGTTCTGAGAAAACATCAAAAGTCAAAGTTTGTAATATACAATTTTGAGAAAAAAAGTCAGAATTGTGAGTTGCAATTATTTTTGAAAAATGTTTATTCAGTGGCAGAAACGGGCTTTCGTAAAAACAGTAATATTGTGAAATTTATTACAATTTAAATTATCTGGGGTTTCTTTTTATGTATTTGAAAATGTAATTTATTCATGTGATGGCAAAACTGAATTTTTAGCAGCCATTATTTGAGTAGCCATTAAATAATATAAATTGTTTGCTAACTGAGCAGAATCCAAGAAAATGGCAGTTTAATCAGGTATTAAAAAAAAACATTTCTTTTATTTAAAAGTCAAAATGGTATCATAATTCATGCATCTTGTATCTCCACTAATCGTGACTCTTAAAAGTGATTTATGTTATGTAACAATGGCTTGATCTGACACAGGTGTCAGTGAATCAGATTACGGCCCGACTTCCTCTAACCAGACAGAACCTCCATATTGATGACACTGGGACCATGTACATCATTAATACACCTGGTGGGATCAACATAAAGTGGTACCACAGCACTGGCATCATGGTTCTACAGTACACGGTTCCTGATAACACCTCCACTAGGGGGCTCTGTGGTCAGTGTTTTGTACTTTGGCATTTTGTAGACAACTACAACCATGAAATTAAACATGACCCTGTTTAGTTTCTTAATCAGTATCTGTTATCTTATTATGGACAAATCAGCAGTGCATGTTTGTGCTAAAGAAAAACAATGTTTTTAATATCTTTCATCAAAATGTAAACTTTTCTGCTGATGTAATTAGGTTTCAAGGATGGAGAAAATTTTTGTAAACAATATCATTCTAACTTTTCACAATATGTCCAAATCCAGATAAAAAATGTCCCACCGTGCATTAATATTTATTTTGTTTCATTCCGAAATATGTCACATTCTGGAAGCCAAATGTGTTTTTTCATGCTGACTTAATAATTTAACAGCCTTCGGTCATTTGTGGTCATGTAAGGGTGTTTGATGTATTTTGTTACCAGCGTATTTTTTTTTTTTTTTCAGGATGTTGTGATGGTAATCCAGCTGATGACCTGCGGCTGCCCAACGGTACAGTGGTCCGGGATGTTGAGGACATCCCAGTGTTTTTGCACGGATGGATGGTAGATACGTCAGAGGATACAGATTACTTCCGCAGAGTGGGAGACAACTGCACCACCGGCAACTGCTCCAAATGTTTCACCATGCTCAACCAGAGACCTTTCTCTAAATGTCACCATAAGGTACTACACACAAACTTGAATACATATTCATGTGCAGACATCCTATTTACATCTGTTGCTTTTAATAAGCTATTTGTAAATACTAGTGATTAATATTAGCTATAAAATCTTATTTTGCTTGTTCACATTTTAAATAAATAATTACATTATCGTTACATTTTTGATATATACATAATTTGGCCTGTATAATATAAATATTAAACTACCAGTCAAAATTTTTTAAAGACATTAATATTTTTAATATCTTCTGCTCATAAAGCCTGCATTTATTTGATCCACAGTACAGCAAAAACAGTAAAACTGTGAAATATTTTAACTATTTAAAATAGCTTCTGTTTGAAAATATTTAATTTATTCCTGTGATTTCAAAGCTAAATTTGTAGCATCATTACTCCAGTCACATGATCCTTCAGAAATCATTCTAATATGCTCAAAAATCATTTATTATTATTGTTATTATGTTGAAAACAGCTGAGTAGATTTTTTTTCATCAGGTTTCTCAGAGGAGTGGCATTTATCTGAAATAGAAATCTTTTTTAATATTATAAATGTCTTTATCGTCACGCAAGCATCCTTGCTAAATAAAAGCATTCATTTCTATAATTTCTTAATTTCTTTTCCATAATTTTCTTACTTGGTGAGCAGAAGACACTTCTTTGAAAAACCTTTGACTGGTAGAGTAGATTAAAAAAATGAAATGTTGCCTTGACAAGTGAAAAAAAAAAAGTTTAAATACTAAAAAATAGTAAAATCAAAATAAATCAAAGCAAAATTTAACAAAGGGCCATAACAAAATTACTAAATCAAACAAATGAAAGCTGAAATATACAATAAAAGCTATTTCTAAATATTAATAAATACTATAATAACATATAATAGTATATTTTTCCTTTTAATTTAACATTTTGCTAATATTTTGGAGAAATTTAAAGAAATTTCATCCCCACTTGCTTGTGAAAGTTCATATTTGCCTCACATGTGACTTGACCATTTTATATCGGATTATTTTTCCAAATGTTGTTTTGAAGGTTTCTCCAGAAAACTTCTGTGATAAGATATGGGCCGGCGACCTACATTATAAAGAGCATGAGTGTGACTTCCTGGCTGCTTATGTGGCCATTTGCTACACACATCAGATCTGCTTCAGCTGGAGGAAAAGCAACTTCTGCCGTGAGTGTGTTTATGGATACTGTACCACTCAGATGTTTGGACACATTTACATAAAAACCAATCTGCAGGCTTATGCATAAATGCTTAACCTATGACTAGTAGCATATTTATTCACTTTTGCATGTTTGTGTGTGTTTGCACATGCAGCACTCAAATGTCCTTCTGGTAAAGAATATAAACCCTGTGTGAATACATGTAAGACTCGAACGTGTCAAAACCGAGATTACTATGAGGAAAGCACCTGTTCTTCTATCAGAGAGGAGTGCGTTTGTAAAAGTGGTACCATCCTGCACCGAGCAGACTCTGCCTTTTGTGTCACCGAGGACCAATGCGGTGAGAATGCCACACTATACATTTGCGTGCATGCAATATAAAGTGCTTTTGCAATAACGGCCTGTTATTTCCATGTGATCAGTGTGTACGGACAACGACGGTGCTCCACGCGCCCCGGGTGAGGTGTGGAACAGCTCTCTGCGTGGCTGCTGTTTGTTCAAGTGTCTGGAGAATGGTAGTGTGATTCCTGTGGAGCCAGAGTGCAGTTATGAACCTGCTCCTCTGTGTGAGAGAGAGGGAGAGTATGCAGTCGATGTTCTGGAGGAAGGAGTCTGCTGTCCTAGGAAAATTTGTGGTATAAACACACATGGATGTATATTTCACAAATCATCAGAAGTATTATACAATCCTGGCACACGTGGTGTACTATTTTTGATGTAATATGAGCTGGAAAAAAGCTGGTTCTTTTTTTTATTAATACTTTAATACTTTTACTCCACAGTTATGCATTAAATTACTCTGAAGTGACAGTAAAGACATTTATATAGTATCAGAAGATTTCAAATACATTCTGCTATTTTGAACATTCTGTTCATCAGACAGTTATAAGAAAAGTATCACGTTTTCCACAAACATATTGAGAAACACATTCAACATTGATTATAATAAGAAATGTTTCTTGAGCAACAAATGAGCATGTTAGATTGCCCCAGTATCACAAGACCATGTGATACTGGGGCAATGATGCTGAAAACTCAGCTTTGCATCACAGGAATAAATTCTATTTTAAAATATATTGAAATAGAAAACAGTTATTTAAATTCTAATAATATTTCACAATATTACTGTTTATACTGTATTTTTCAAATTAAATCAAATCAAATGGTGAGCATATGAGACTTAAAATACATTTAAAAAATTGAATATAAATTGAATTTAGAGTTGTTTTCCAAACAAAGAGTATAAACTAAAAATAGGCATGTCTAATGCTTTTATCTTTGTGTGTAGAATGTAACCTCACCATCTGTCAGAGTGAAGTGCCCAGCTGTGAGAATGGAGACAAGCTGGTGATTGGCTACAGCGCTCTGTCCTGCTGTCCCGAATACAGATGTGGTAAGAGCTCATGTAATCCTCACTCTGATTGGCTGTTTATTTGGTCAGTGGACAAAGGTCAATCTTCTGATTGGTCTCTGTTAGAATGTGATCCGCTGGCATGCCAGAGTGTTCCTGCCCCGATTTGCAGAGAAGATCAATTCCTGGTGGAGGTCAGAGGGGCACACGCTTGCTGCTACAGCTACATGTGTGGTAATAATATATTATAAATACTTGAATACTACAGCTGACATTCTCATCTCTATGCTGACAATACCTTCATTTCTATATTAAAATTATAATTAATAATAAAATAATCGTCAGAAGGTTATGTTTTATTATTAAATAATTTATGGAGTTGAGGTCAAAAGTTTACATACACTTTGCAGAATATACAAAATGTTTTTTTTTTTTGTTTTTTTTTTCTAAAAAAATGGGATCATACAAAATGCATGTTATTTTTTATTTAGTACTGACCTGAATATTTCACAGAAAAGGCATCCCTTGTTTGTCCTGAACAGTTAAACTGCCTGCTGTTCTTCAGAAAAATCTGTCAGTTCTTTGGTTTTTCAGCATTTTTGTGTATTTATACCCTTTCCAACAATGACTGTATGATTTTGAGTTCCATCTTTTCGAACTGAGGACAACTGAGGGACTCATATGCAACTATTACAGAAGGTTCAAACGCTCACTGATGCTCCAGAAGGAAACACGATACATTAAGAGCCGGGGGTGAAAATTTTTGAACAAAATGAAGATGTGCACATTCTTCTTATTTTGCCTAAATATCATA
This sequence comes from Labeo catla, assembly GCA_012976165.1. Taxonomy (NCBI): domain Eukaryota; kingdom Metazoa; phylum Chordata; class Actinopteri; order Cypriniformes; family Cyprinidae; genus Labeo; species Labeo catla. The sequence continues at coordinate 2,698,138 of VONZ01000026.1, forward strand.
TTTTTTGTGCATTTAGTACTGCCCTTCAGAAGCTACATTCTGATCTACAAGATATTTACATGTTTCCCAGCAGACAAAATCAGTTAAATTTACCCTGATCATCAAATTCAAGAAGTTTTTACCCCCCAGATCTAAATGCATTGTGTTTCCTTCTGAACCATCAGTGAGCGTTTGAACCTTCTGTAATAGTTGCATATGAGTCCCTCAGTTGTCCTCAGTGTAAAAAGATGGATCTCAAATTCATACAGGCATTGTTGGTAAGGGTTCAAATACAAAAAATGCCTAAAACCAATGAATTTGTGGGACCTGAAAGATTTTTCTGAAGAACAGCGGGCAGTTTAACTGTTCAGGACAAACAAGGGACTTATAACAACTAAAAAAAAAAAACAGGATCATTCAGGTGACAACACAGTATTAAGAATCAAGTATATGTACTTTTTCAACAGGGTCATTTTTATGAGTTCAGTTAATTCAACTGTTTCAATTTTCTCTTGTGGACTATATGTAAACGTCTTTTTTACTACTTTTTTATAAAACATAGGATTTTAAATAATTAAAGTATGTATATAGTATATATAAATCACATAAAGATTATAATGTTAAAAATATTTATTTTGCATATGTTTTCCAGTGTGCGAGTCCTGCATTGAACCTATACCAGTGTGTCTGCCTGGAGAGATACTGGCTGTGGATGTGAACACCACTAATCACTGCTGTCCACAGTATCACTGTGGTAGTTATAACAACACACAAGCAGTCACTGTACTAAAGTGCCCAGTTATTTTGTGTTTCGTAATGAAAGGAGAAACATGATGTGTCTTGATTTTTCAGTGTGTGATATGAGTCTGTGTCCTGAGCCCAGTGTGAGTTGTGCTCCTGGAGCTGTGCTGGTGAAGAGACCCGTGCCAGACAGCTGCTGCCCAGAGACACACTGCGGTAATTTTTACACATGTACACCTAGACAGTCACTTCCCTGTGACTTCTTTTTGTTTTTAAGATAATCAAGATAATTATACTTACTCCAGAATAACCCTTACTCAAACTCTCAAATTCACCTTTTGACATTTTAAAAGGCATTATTTTGTCCCTTTATGCACTATTATTCCTTTTGTGGATGTTTATTATTTTTTTGTAGGTTTAGAACATTTCTGTAGACAGTTCTCTCCTAAATAAAGCTAAACTTAAACACAGATACAGAAATATTACACAAAAAATTACAGTGCTTTTGCTATGTATTTTGGAGATGAGTACAGTATAAATCACATGATCAGTACACTACCATTTCAAATTTTGGAGCTTTTCTATATTTAAATACATATATATATATATATATATATATATATATATTTAAATATAGAAAAGAATATTTCACAATATTACTGTTTTTGCTGTATTTTTGATCAAATATATACAGCCTTGGTGAGCAGAAGAGACTTCTATCAAAAAAATTAAAAAATCTTACCCACCCAGAACTTTTGAATGATCTTTTATGAATCAAAGTATCATGTAATTCCATTTCTTTACCATGGTATTGTATACCAAAGTATTTTTTGTATACTTATAGTTACAATTGTAACATTTGTTCTTTTTAGAATGTCAGTGTCACAATGTTACACTTCCTGTCTGCACTGTGGTAAGTGTTCTAAAATGTATTCTGTTTGTGTGAATACTGTGTATATAGTGCATTTTGTTGCCATAGTAAATTCTCTTGTGACCAATGCATTATACCGTGACCTTTGTGTTAAAGGGTGAAGTGAGAGTGGAGGAACCAGACCCCGGCGGCCCGTGTGGATGCCCACTGCATCACTGCAGTAAGACTCAAAGAAACGCACACTCAAAATGCCACACTATTCAATGAAACTAAAACGTGTTTATGTGTCTCTGTGTGTGTAGAGAAGGCAGAAGTCTGTCTGTTTCAGGGTGTGACTATATTGAACCCTGGCCAGTCTATGGTGCAATACTTTGAGGGGGAACTGTGTTATACAGTTCAGTGCCTCACACATAAAGACCCCAGCACTGGGTTCTATGCAATGGAGGTCACCACTGCCAACTGCTCTGAGAAGTGTGAACCTGTAAGTCACATGAAAAACTAAATATTTCAATGTACAAATACGGACTTTGAGTTTGTCAGTCGTAACAGAGGTGATCTACATAGAGAGACTTTTATGTAAAATAAATTATAGATGGTTTTGGCTTCAGATGTGTAGATTTTGGCCCACTTATATGTACATTATAACATTATTATCCAAATATTTTGTGTGGGTTTTTTTTGTATTTAAAAAAAACTATATATATTTTTTTACGTTTGTGTTACTGTAGCATCAGGTTTATGTCCCATCATCCGATCCACATGTGTGCTGTGGCTCCTGCAAAAACAGCTCATGCTCATATCCCAGTGAAAACGGGACTACAGAAGTGTTTATGGTAATCTGCACTCACCGTTTGGTACTTTTTGTTAACCTTGTATAGCCTGACATATAAAATCATAGTCAGAAAGGTCAGAAAAATCTAATTTTTTGAAATGGAACAGTTTATTTAACCTATTTAAATCTGTTTTTGTTGAGTATTATCTTTGATACATCAGGCATTTATGGCTCATATAATATGATATAGTAGAACATGGAGCCCATTCTCGAGGAGGAAACACCTCAGTTTTATTCAAGAGCAAAAATATGCAATTTAGTGCAGTTGCTGATATTGATATGACCAAAAAGTAAGATGAATTTATGATAGCTTGTAATATGAATCAGTGAGATCTTTATAACAGCATAGGAGACTACTGTAATAAATTTCATATAAATAGTAGTTGTCACTCTGTAGCTTCCAATAATGTGTCTTAGTAAGATAATATTTAAAGGAGTTCACTTCAAAAATTTACAGATAATTTACTCACCCCTTTATCATCCAAGATGTTCATGTCTTTCTTTCTTCAGTCGTAAAGAAATTTTAGGACATTTTAGGATTTTTCTCCATATAGTGGACTTCAATGGTGCCCGTGAGTTTGAACTTCCAAAATGAGGTTTAAATGCAGCTTCAAAGGGCTCTAAATGATCCCAGCCAAGGAAGAAGGGTCTTATCTAGCGAAACGATTGGTGATTTTCTAAAAAATTTACAATTTTTGTTCTTTTTAACCTCAAATGCTCATTCTAGCATTTCAAAAAATTCCATCTCATTTTCTCCACCAACTTCAAAATCATCCTACATTGCTGCAGAAGTACCGACCCAGTGTCTACAAAGTGAACGCACAAGGAGGGTCAAACACCCTTTATAAAAAAAAGATAAAACAGCAATGTTGGACGATTTTGACGTTGGAGGAGAAAATGAGATGGGAGTTTTTTGACATACCCTAACCAAAATGCACAGAGCTAGACAAGACGAGCATTTGAGGTTAAAAACATATATAATTTTTCCATTTTTTTTGGAAAATAACTGATTGTTTTGCTAGATAAGACCCTTCTTCCTTGGCTGGGATCATTTAGAGCCCTTTGAAGCTGCATTTAAACTGCATTTTAGAAGTTCAAACTCACGGGCACCATAGAAGTCCACTATATGGAGAACATTGATTATTTTCCTCAAAAAACATAATTTCTTTACGACTGAAGAAAGAAAGACATAAATATCTCAGCTGAGTAAAAGGGGTGAGTAAATTATCTGTAAATTTTTGTTCTGGAAGTGAACTTTTCCTTTAAATGCTTAGTTTTATGATCATATAATATACAATGATAATTGACTTAAATGTAATGATAATTGACTTAAATGTCAATCTAAATATGATTTCTCTGAAAAATTATGAACCAAAGTTGCTTCAGTGCAGTAAGTGTTCATCTTGAAATATAACTAACAATCTAAAAGTTATTCTTATGTTAACTTTATAACAATGAGTAAATAACCGCAACCTGAGTCCAGTAGGCTGTATAGGGTTAATGTAGTCCTAAATTTGCCCTTTAAAGAAACTTCCTGCATTATTCACTGTATTTGTGAACATTTTCCCCTTTGAGGATGTGCACAAATGGATGTTTTGTCAGATTTTCTGGAGGCATTTTCTTTAGCAAATTTATCTACAAAAGTATTGCTACTGCAGGTCAAAAACTCTCACACAAAACCACATCATTGTTTTCGAGAAATACAAAAAGCCTCAACCTCAAATGCATTAACCTGATAGTGTATTTTGATGTGGTTTGCAGGCAGGAAGCTCATGGGTGGCGAACTGCACACGCTTTGACTGTATGGAGACTGCGGTAGGCGCGGTAGTTTTGGCCTCTGGAGTGGTCTGTCCTCCTTTCAATGACACAGAATGTATTCAGGTCTGACTAAAATCAATACATTCCTTCTGCTTTTCTGTAACAGTTTGTGTTGTTGTTCTTCTGACCTCTGTCCTTTGCTTTGTTTCAGAATGGAGGCGTAGTTCAGACATATGTGGACGGTTGTTGTAAGACATGTAAGTATGTGTATCTTGGGCTGGCTGTGCTTTCTGGGAATGCTGGGGGCTGTTTGGAACAGCATGATGGAGAAGCAGTGCTGGGCTTTACTAGCTGCTGGTTGCGTTGTGGTTAGATGCTCCCTGTTGTCCCGGGGAAAAAATGAACGCTGCTGTACAGATCTAACGGGCCTCTTTCTTTCTTTTCTTTCAGTTTCAATTCAGTTTCATGTGCTTTTTCTTGTTTTCAATTCTCTCTACAATACAATGACTATACACACCATGATCTAGGAAGAAATGTATAGATTTCAAAGTGCTTAAAGGGTTTTTTGTGATGAAATACTAATGAAAGCCAGATTGATATACTATTCTCCTCTCTGCGTTCTTAACTTTATCTTTGTCTTTTGTTTAATCTGTGGATTTTGTGCTGTGGGATTGGTGTTTGTGGTTTTTAACTGCCTCTTGTCAAAGCTTGGTGCTTTACTTCCAGTATAAACAGGTTCAGATGAATAACTTTAGCAAAGCCTAATAATCAGTACAGTAATAATTTGTTTTTGAGTTATTGATATGGGTTTTTCAGTGGCCCATGGTTCAGTTTTTGATCAGCTTAATGATGTCAAATGATATTTATGCAAAATCTGGTTCTTACAGTTTTGTACAGTCAATGAGTTTTAAAATTTTGATATCTAGTCCTAAAAAAATGGAAATTAATAAAATTTGATAAAGTTATAGAAACATCATAAACATTTTCATAGTCAATATGAAATTTTGCTTGTTTTAGCTCTAAAATATTTAATAGGCTTAAAATTTAGTGAGTGAATTTGTTAATAAATTATTTTTATAAATCCTTATCCAGTTGTCTTTAATAACTACTAAAAAAAACATTAAAAAGTCATTGGAATTAATAAGTTAAACCATATGTTTTGCACAATATTAAATTGAAAAACAAATATTATCAACCAAATATTTGCACATTTATTGGCTTGGGTTGCATTTTGTAAAAGCGCAAACCTAAGTAGATTGATATATTAGTCTATCACTAATAATAACAAAAGCATTTTATACATTTTTAATATATATTAATATACACTTTGTTCAAAAATTGGGGTCAGTAATCGTCTCTTATTCTCACCAAGGCTGCATTTATTAGATAAAAAAAAATACAGTAAAACAGTAAAATTGTGAAATATTATTGCAACTGAGAATAACTGTTTTCTATTTTAATATAATAAAAACATTACATTTATTCCTGATGCAAAGCTGAATTTTCAGCATCATTCAGTGTCACATGATCCTTCAGAAATCAGTCTGATATTTAATTTGAATTATTATCAGTGTTTGAAAACTGTTCAAACTTTTTAATATCTATTAATATATTAATCATGATCCATTTTTATCATGATTCGTTGATGAGTAGAAAGTTGTAAAAAAGGATTTATTTGAAATAGAAATCTTTTGAAACATTATGAATGTCTTTGCTATTACTTTTAATAAATTTAATGCATCCTTGCTGAATAAAAGTATATGTATCTTACTGTTCCCAAAAGCTTTGAATAGTAGTGTATGTATTTTTTTGCATTACCTATAAACCAAGGAAAGCATTGGAAAATGCAGCATGAATCTGTTTTTAATAAACTCTTAGATAAGAACTGGTGGTCTTACTTATATTGGCATGGCATGCTAGAGGGATTCAGAGGTGATTTTGAGGAAAAACTCATCATGTCTGGCATGTGCCTTTGCTGGCTATGTGCTGTATTTGCTTCCAACAAACTGGTATGTATTTTTTGTGTAAGCGGCAGGTCTGTGCATCTTTTTATGCTTGAGGGCGCAGGTTTGTGTGTGTGGTCGCATTGGTTTGGGGGCTCTTGCGTTTGTGCTACGTGCTGGAAGCTTTCCGAGCGACTTCAACCATCGATTGTTATCGATTTGTGAGTTTGTGAACCTGCCCCTGTGTGTTTCTCAGGTGCTGGACTTGGTTTGTTGCCTTTTTCCGTTAGTCCAGTAACACCCACTGCTAGTACTAACTGTGATACAGGTACTCACTCATCTACTGAATTATTATTATCTTTATCTGTGTCTCATAACATTGTGTGTTTTTCAAAGAAAATATTTTACACTTATCTCTTTCAGTCTTGACTTTATTTTCTTTTAGTTTGAGTGAACTGATTGATTAAGTGTGTGAGACATTTGGCCTGTAATGGAAATTCTGTCATTATTTACTTATCCTCATGTTGTTTCAAACCCTTGCACTATTTTTTTTCTTTGGAAAACAAAATTAATAGTTTTGAAGACTAAATATAATATGTTAATTTTTATTTTATTATATTTTCTTAAAGTAAGCTTCAAGTTTTTCCTTTGCTTTTACTAAATAAAAGTCATTTTGGGTTTTTATTCATAAAAAAAAATTGTATATTATTTTAATAATTTTTATTTTTTTATTGTTTTGGGGGGAGGGGCTTGACAACAATGAAAAAAACATCAGTATTGTTTTGGAATGACATAGGGGTGAGTAAACAATGGCAGCTTGTTGTTATTTTTATGAACTGTTCCTTTAATACTCAAACTCATGAACATCCTGGTAACATTCAAAGATTCAGACACAAACACAGACACAACTGCATTTCATACACACTCATCCACTGTCTCTCCCACCATCTCAGACACACAGCTGTGAAGTCTTGATATATTTTTTCTTGAAACCCCCTGATAAATCTTCAAAACCTGTCCTCCGTTTGAACCTCCAGAATCCCCGTGTCAAAATTAATGAACCTGAAATTTATTACACTCACACACTGCCTTCAAAAGAGTTAAATGCCTTTCATTTTATCATTGTTATATGAACAAAAATTACATCTGGGTGAAAAGTTCGGCTCTCAATGGTACCACTCGATCATTGTCAGACAAATGTCACCATGGTAACTAACATGTCAATCAAGTGGAGCCCCCAAGGTCCAGCAATAATAGTCACTGAGCCTGCTGTTTTAATGTGTTTGGATGTGTGTGTATGTGTGTTTGAGTGTTATAGCCACATTTAGAAAGATTAAACTGTACTTGGTTTAGCTGTAAAACAGACCTCAGCTGACTATGTATCATAGATGAGTATGTTTGTGAAAATGCACTACTAAACATGTATTTTGTTAATAATGTTACTGCCCAAAATATCACATTAATTGTAAAATGCTGTATCAGTATGTTTAAAGTCAACATGAAATTACTTGCAGGACTATTTCACCTCCAGAATAAAAATTTCCTGATAATTTACTCATCCCCATGTCATCCAAGATGTTCATGTATTTCTTTCTTCAGGTTTTTGAGGAAAACATTCCAGGATTTTTCTCCATATAATGGACTTTAATGGTGGCCAGTGGATCAAAGCAGCTTCCAAGGGCTTAACATGATCCCAGTCGAGGAATATGGGTCTTATCTAGCACAATGGGCTGTCATTTTTTTTTTTTTTTTTAAAATCAATTTTTTATACTTTTTTAACAACAAATGCTCAAAAAAAACTTGTATGTGTTCTCTGGTAAAAAAAGGTAGGGTAGGGCGAAAAACTCAAACCTCATTTACTCATCCAACTTCAAATTGTCTGACGTTGTTTTACAGTATCTTTTTTTGTTAACTGCGTTTGACTGTAATGCGTGAGGTCGAGCTAGTGCAGGATGAGCATTTGTGGTTGAAAATTATAAAAATCATACATTTTCTTTTAGAAAATGACCGTTCGTTTCACTAGATAAAACCCTTATTCCTCGGCTAGGATTGTGTAGAGCACTTTAAAGCCGCATTGAAACTGCAATTTGGAGCTTGGACCCGTTGGCCACTATTGAAGTCCACTATATGGAGAAAAATCCTAGAATGTTTTCCTCAAAAACCTTAATTTCTTTTTGACTGAAGATAGAAAGACATCTTGGATGACATAGCGTTGAGTAAATTATCAGGAAATTTTTAGTCTGGAAGTATTATACAGACGGATAAAAAATAGACTAAAGAAATCTTAATGACATGTTTCTAATTTAAAAAATATATATATATTTTAATATAATTAAAATGATTGATTTAATGTTTTAAAAAAGTGTTTTTTATTTTTTTCAACACTGTCACATTACAGAAGTATATTGGCTTCTAAATATTGTTTCATGTTGACTTTAAACAACAAATTTCATGTTTGTGTTTATTTGTAAGTAACATGGCTTCTGTGTGTGTGTGTGTGTGTAGGCAAAGAAGATGGTAAAACCTGTAAGAGAGTCGCCATCAGGACCACCATCAGAAAAGATGACTGTAGAAGTAACGCACCTGTGAGTGTGAAAGAACACTATGAACACTACAAAAACTATGATTCTTATTGTTCAAGCGATACATTCTATTCTCTTCTGTTCTTTTCTATTTTATTATAGTTTTTTTTGTACAATACCAGTCAAAAAGATTTTTTATGTTTTTAAAGAAGTTGCTTCTGCTCACCAGACCTGCATTTATTTTATCTAAAGTACAGAAAAAACAGTAAAAGTTTAAAATATATTTTTACCAAATTAAATTTAAATATTTGTACTATTTATTCCAGTGATTTCAAAGCTAAATTTTTCTGATCCTTTAGAAATCATTCTAATATTCTGATTTTGCTGCTTTATTATTGTTATTATTATGTTGAAAACAGCTGGGTAGATTTTTTTCGGGTTTCTTTGAGGAAAAGAAAGTTCAGAAGAACAGGATTTATCTGAAATAGGAATCTTTTGTAACATTATAAATGTCTTTATCATCACTTCTAATCAATTTAAAGCATTGCTAAATAGAAGTATACATTTCTATAATTTCTTTCCCCCAAAAAATTATACTCCAAGACTCCAAGCTTTTGAATGGTATAGTGTATAATGTTACAAAACTTTTTATTTCAGATAAATGCTGAATCTTTGAATCTTTCTATTCATCAAAGAATCCTGAAAAAATGTCCTCAGCTGTTTTAAATATTGATAATAATAATAAATGTTTCTTGAACAGCAAATCAGCATGTTAGAATGAAGGATCATGTGACACTGAAGACTGGAGTAATTATGCTGAAAATTTAGCTTTGATCACAGGAATAAATTATATTTTAAAACATATTCAAATAGAAAACAGTTATTTTAAATAGTAAAATTATTTCAAAATTTTGATGTTTGTGCTGTACTTTGGATCAAATAGATGCAGGCCTGGTGAGCAGAAGAGACGTCTTTAAAAACATTAAAAATCTTACTGTTCAAAAACTTTTGACTGGTAGTGTATTTTGTGTTTCTCTTCTATTATGTATGAAATACAGTAGAGTGTAATTCATCTTCTGGTGTGTCTACTGTTAACATCATCTCTTTTGATTTTTCTCATTAGGTGACTGTGTACTCATGCGATGGAAAATGTCCGTCTGCCACCATCTTCAACTTCAACATTAACAGTCACGCACGTTTCTGCAAGTGCTGCCGTGAGAACGGCCTCCAAAACCGTATCATTCAGCTGTACTGCACTCGAAATGCCACTACGGTGGACTATTACTACCAGGAGCCGATGGACTGCTCATGCCAGTGGAACTGATTCCTTGCGGACTGTGTGCAGTAAAGTTAAGATCTCTAGCTTGACGCAAACAGGCCCAACTTCGACTGCATATACAGTACAGTATCGCAAACTACTAACACCATCGCTGTGTCTGTTGTATCTTTGATATCTATAATTTATCTGTAAGTACAGTAGGTTAATCAAACAATTATTTGATCTGCTGTTAAATTGGTGTATTGTTTAGATTTTAGTATTAACATTTGTTAAATGATGGAATGAAGTGGGGAAGAGTATTATTAGAATCAATATTTTCCATTAACATTTTAAATACATTTATACAATCTTAACTTTTAACCAAATGCTTTATTTAAATGACATCTTTGTGCTTTTTCTAACAAAAAATGCATTTCTTATTACATTTTTTTAATTACAGAGAAAATAAACAAGCTTGTCTTAAGCCTTGTTCACATTAAGACGATAATGATAAAGATAACTATATTAGCGTTCACACCAAAACACAATTTCAACATTATGCTTATTATAAGCACACACTGCAGTTTTGTCGTTTGCTACTTTAAATGCTCAAGCTCTTCAAAATAGACTGGATTCTGATTGGCTGCCGTGTTGTTTCTCTGCAGTTGTCGTTATAGTTCAGGTTTAAATTTGTAACAATTTTTAGAACTTTATCATTACAGTTATCGTTCTTTGTGTGAACAGGCCTTTAAGCAGGCATTTGATATTTAAAGAGAAATCCCACACAGTTGCTTGACAGGTGCATCCATCACTCACAAGTTCTGTTGACACTTTCAGTGTGCTCTGTCTGTCTCTTAAAAAACATAACGTGATGAACTTGAATTACCATACTATAGCCATAATGCCAAAAATATGATTTCTGCTGCAAGTGAATTAAATTGTATAAGTCTAAATATCCTTAGCATATAGTATATTATCTATAAACCTGCATGTTATTGTCACATTTTTTTTAAATAATAAAATAAAAATACAAAAACCATATTTTTCCATATTCATTGTCCAAATCAATCATTTAAATGATTTACTAAGATTTTTTTTTTTCATATTAGCCACAAATAAATCATATAGAAAAACTTCATGTTTCACTATAAAAAAACAAAAAAACAAAACAAAACAAATCACTAAAAAGCAATTGGCATTTAGGCATACATCACCGGAAGTGTAGGATCTTCACCCTGATCTAATTCCAGCAGTGATTTATTAACTAGATCAGCCTACACATGACTTGAGTTATATCCTGCTGAGTTGTGTTTTGCTTTCAAGTCATGTAATTAAATGTTGGAGAAGTTAATTTTCTCCCTCGCAAACATCTGCTGAATCAGAATTTAAAGGAATGTTGCGATACAGTGAACTCTTCATTTCCACAGAGAATAACATTGAGTTATTATCGATTTATTTGTAAAAGCAGTAGTGCATTGACAATGAAAGTCCGACACTGTGATATTAAGTTTAAAAAGCACTTTTCGAAAGCTGAAGGAATAGAAATTTCATAAAGCTATATAGCTCAAATAGCATTAATGTAAGTTCTTCAACAAAAAGCTACAAGCTGCACATTTTTGCTTTCACATTTGCCCCGGTGCAAGAGCTGTGTATACAACTTGTATTGACTCTGAAACATTCCAAACATTACATAATGTGTGTTAATGACTTATTCTTGATAGCTAATATAAATTGTTTTGAGTTTTACACTCAGTGATGTAATGCATGTAGGAGTGTGGTGCTAGTGCGGAATTTTATTTTCTAAACTTTTAACGCATTTCTGTGACCGACCCTGCGTGTCTCCCACATGCTTGACAACCTGCTTATTTCAATTAGGTAAAAAAAAAGAAAACTATGGGGTGGAGAGACTATCTGATCTGAATGAATGAGACGCAGAGCTGCTTTTGGGAAGAGGTGTGGTTCAATCCTCCAGTGTGTGGTTTTGTAATGTTGTAAGATGCTGGCATGGGCATCTGGAGTGGCAGGGGAGGCATGTCCTTCAAGGAATGTGGGGTATTTTTTGTGTAAACTGAACTGAGCCAAATTTTTTGCTCTAAGATGCCACGGAGTGCTCTTATGACCACAAAGACTGTTTTAGGATGCTGCTGAAGTTTGACTGACCATGCTATTGTAGTGTAGGTTGTTATTACAGTGCAAGCTGCAAGGCTAAAGAGCTCAGTGTTTTGCTTTAAGGATATGGTGTCGTCTATAGACACTTTAATTATGGGATGGAGCTCCATGGACAAAGTTCTGGCATTGTTCTGGCAACTTCTGCACTTCTTTCAGGTAATAATTCATTCAAACTTATTCATTAGATTGCATTGCATCATCTTCCAGTTAAGGAAAATGCATTTATCTGTTGTAAATTGCTGTGAAGGAAAAAAGATACATGGCTTTCTGAGAAAAGTTGAAGAGTTATTTACGAAATGTTGTTTGTGTTAGAAGCTTTGATAACATAAACATGAAATCAGAAGTTCCTGTGCCATTATCATCAATGCATGTTGTTCAAAAGAGAAAATGTTTGTCTTTGCAATGTTTTATCACAATCTGGTAACTTGTTTCACATCTGAAATTATTTTCTAGGCCAGAAATGTCAATCATTAGCCAAATACTGAAGCTTTTTATCATTGTTTTAGACAGTGCAGCCTTTGCAAAGGCTGAAAAAGTAATTCAGTGACGACAAACTGAAATGTAATTAATGTTACAGCAATAATATTGCAATATTATGTTTTACCGTTGGAATGCCAGTCTCTTTTTTTGATCGCTTATCATCAAACAAATCACTCAGAAATGCAATAAATGCAAAAAATGTTTGTGAACGTCATTTCATGTTGATTTAAAAGATAGCTGTCATATTAAAGCTTGATAGAAAGAGTTTAATCTGCACTCAACATAGATTTTTCTTTCCACTTGTTCCACAGGCTTTCGGTCTTCAGTGTTCCAGAAGTCCGTCTTCTGTTCATGTTCAGGTGGCGTTTCAGTGTTTTCCATCTCGGACAGATCATTTTTACACACTTTTGTTGGGAAACAAGGTGAGAAGCAAACAGAGTCCCTCTTCACGTTCTTTTGAAAATGAAGATTCTATGAAAAACTTATAAAATCCAGAGAATCTTTCCATTCCACAAAAGTTTCTTGAAAGTTCCAAAAAGTTCAAAAGTTCTTCACGCTAATGAAAAATGGTTCTTTTAGAAACTGTTCATTGAAAGGTTCTTTGGGGAACCCATAATGGTTCTTCTATGGCATCTCTGTGAGAACCCTCTTTGGAACTTTTATTTTTAAGAGTGTACATGATAATATGTTTAATTAATTGAGTTTCTCCCCCTCTGTCAGCTGTTGAGCAGTACTGCTGTGTGTGATAACGTGTGTGAGTGTGTGACGGAGTTCAGAGCACCACAAACATCTGAGAAGCTGGAATTCAGTCTACAATCATACAATGACACAGAACTGCTGGATACCAAGACATTCCACTTTGGTAACACTAAAAAATAGAAGCTCCAATGACACAAATGCACATATTGTTTTGTTTGTTAAGTATAATTATATTTTTCGCTCTTGAGATTCTACTTTGTTTTGGCTGTGTTTTAATACTCTTTTGTTTTTAGTTCCTCTTCTGAGCTCTTCTTTATGCGTGAATGTCTCATCCACGACTGCCGTGTTCAGCTGGCCAACGTTAGATGATGGAAATGTCTTGGATGTGTGTTTGGATGAGCAGTGTTGGGTTACTTCCCATTTTCAGCCATTTCACCAGATGACGGGGTTACAGCCTGGACGTCATTACAGTGTCAATGTGACAAAGAAAACATTCATCCCTCGTCTCCAAATTAATGTTACACAAAACCTACAACTTGCCATAAAGACAGGTATGTGCACAAACACATATGATCAGTAGTGCATGTAAAGGTAAATGTCTTAAAACTAAAATTAAGTCAAACCAGACAGGCTTTTATTGGGCTTGATGCAAATTACTTTTTATTCTGCAGTTATTTAAAACATTACAATATTTATGAATTAAACTGTCTTGAGATTTTTAGTGAATAATTTACTTTATTTACAAAAGCATTTTTGACAAATAAAGGTAATTTGCCATAGTATTATAATTTTTTTTTTTAACATTTACGACTGTCATAGTTGTGATCCCATCCCCTTAAATTTGTGCATGCTTGTTTAGAATCACCTGTTGCATGTGCTTAGCAGGTTTTGTGAAGTTTTGAGTTTTCCTTTAGGCTTTATAGGATTTTGGGCGAATTTGGACAGGCCCCTTTTCTAAACGAGACCGTTATAGCTTTCCAAAGGGTAAATTTAAACATTTTTTTGATAATTTTTGGCCTAGAGAGTCATTGTACTGCAGTGTTTTTTTCCAGATTGGGCAAAAAATCTAGGTTTGCAAAAGTAGGTTTTTTACATATTCTCAATCATTTAACAATCGATTTGATTGACAGCACTGGTTCTAGAAGCAAAGTCGTCCGGAATGAGGAGTTCTGTCATACGATATGAATATCGTGCATATGTGCGAAAAACCGTGTAATGTACAATCGTTTAAACCCTTGAAAAATGTGATATCGCCCCCCAGTAGCCGATTTGTTTCAAATTTCTTTCAGACCTTTGGGACCGTGAGTCAAACAGGCCCACCGAGTTTCATTCCGATTGTTAACCTTCGTCGCCCAATGGCGGCCATGCTTTTTGAGATACTCAAATGTCCTTGTAAACACTCGTAACACTATAGACTAAGACTGTGCATGTTAATAGGACAAATGATTGCGCAGTTATAGCCATTTTTATGTTTTTCCCCTCTTATAGCGCCACCAATTGGCCAAGCTAATATTTTTGCTAATTTTATGGTCATTATGAATATCATTTTGAATTTTTTGAGACCATATAATACATTTGATTAAATAAATCACATAAATCACTTTTATGAAAAAGTGTCAGTTGTACTGATTTGGAAAGACAAACATTTTAAGAAGATGAAAAAATATCTAAATAGAATAAAAAGTAGGGCTGTCAGTTAATAAAATGTTTAATCTAATCATCTACATGATGTGTCGATTAATTAATCGAATTAATCACAAAATAAATTTGACTGAAAATACGCACAAAAGATATGTTTGTGTTAAAAGAGAAAGTATCAAGTAGACATTATAAATAGTAGTCTTAGAAAGAATTATTTTATCATTGAATCACTGATTTACACGATTCGTTCAAAACGCGGATTCATTCGGAAACACTGCTGTACTCTGGGATGCGCAACAATTCAGCTATGGCTTTAAAGGTAATATATGCTCTGCAAAATTAAGCAAAAGCACAATATTGTGTTTAAAATATAACACAATATCAACTTCTTATTTACTGAACTGTCATAAACTCACATCTATTACAGCTTGTGATAGATCGGGACAAAATCAGCACTTCTGTCATATTGCTCTTGCTGCCCGTGTGATATGTAAGATATATAAAATATGAGGCAAAACACACAGGGGCATTTATTTTTTGTACTAATTTCTTGAATTTCATGGCGCAACTGCATTCGACTGCATTCAACAGTCAACTATATGAAATATAAAATGTCATATGGGTCTGGCGGTGGGGCCAGTGCCTTAACTGCACCTTATTGTTTTAAAACTAGATAATTAAGTTAAAGTGTTAAACTGACAGCCTAATAAAAACATATAAAGACACACATGAACACTTATAATGTAACTTCCTCCTGCAGGTCAGTGTCCCGTTGGCTGGCTTGCTGTGGGATGGAGCTGTTATAAGGTAAACCCAGGATTCATGTCATGGTCTGGAGCACAACAAGCATGTGAAAGCTCGACCCCAGGGTCACATCTGGCCAACATAAAGACAAAAGCAGAGTTTCTGTCCATCATATCCTTCTTAGAGTCCTATAACCATCTTCTGCTGTTGTGGACAGCTTTGAATGACCATAAGGTACATGGCAAACACGCATAGACACTGTTTGAATAGTTTTTTGTTGCATACTAAAACGTTTAATATCCACAGACAGAAGGTGACTTCCGCTGGGCGGATGGCTCCACCTACAACTTAAATATTGAAATGACATCATCGCTTGCTCCCAGTCAAACAGGCTGTGTTGCAATGCAGAAGAATGCGACTGGAGCAGGATACTTCTTCACCACTGTCCCGTGTTACCAGCAGCTCCCCTACATATGTCAAGAAGAATGTGAGTGTAGGAGATGCAGAGTGTAGTTACGCTCACTGAGATAAGTGGGGTATGATTTACACAAGCAGGACATGTTCCTCGATCAACATCTACGGTTGTTACTGGAAAAAGAGGTTGGGTTGGAGTCAGGATTGATTGGGTTGATAGGAATGTTGTTCCTGGACCAGCAAAGCATGTTGGTCCTGTTTTGATAAATCAAGCTGTGCGATAAGCATTGCCTGGTCAGGACTGAGCATTTTCAGAGAAATGGTCTAACAAATACTGTATAGCTCGGAGGTCGCTCTTTTATCGCTCTGGAGGTTTGGAGGTTGTAAGGTGTGGCGGAATACGATTAAAGATGTGCCAATTGGAAGTTCTTAGTCTCCATTTTCTCTCTATTTATTTGGATTTTTTGAAATATTTGAAATCTTGACAAGATGTTATTTGAGAGTTGTGTTTATATTAATCGTGTGTTTCTGTTACAGTGTTGCAGAACAGCAGTGAACAGCTGTATCTGGAGAGTGTGTGTGAGACAGAAGCAGCATTTATCTGGTCTAATGTATCTCACCTGGATTTATCTGCTGGATTTAAGCTTGCTCTACATTTAAAAGATAAATCAAAGGATGAAACCATCTCGTATATGGCACTCACAAACACTAAAGATACAGTGAGAGTTCAAAATCTCTCTCCTGGCCACGTCTATCATTTCTCACTCATTCTTACGCGCCCCAGCGGGGCGTCTCAAACACTTGGACCCATTTTTATTGTCAGTACAAGTAGGTCTCTACCTGTATAGTATCAAAATACATTAAAGTAATAGTTTACCCAGACATTAACTGTTTTGTTATTGTGTTGCAGAGCCAAATCCTCCTCGGAATCTCTCAGTGACAGCTGTCACATCCACTCAGATTGCATTGTATTGGACTGCCCCTGATTCTACCCATAATGCTCAGTTTGAGCAATACATCCTGGACTGGGTGGATCTAGCCTCTGGCAGAGGCCATGCCATTCGCTTGGACAAGATGAATCAGAGTGCTCTGATTGGTGGGTTGAAGGCGTATCACGCTCACAGGATCACAGTTTTGTCTGTCACAGCTCAAGGTGTGGAAAGCTCTGACAGTTTGTCTGTGACTGTTATTACAGGTATGTTTGGCAACAAATTAAGTGTGTAGGAGATATTGAGGGGTGCATTCACTTTTGCGTACAATATATTCGTCCAAAACCATATTTCATATCAACATATGGCTAATATTCAAACATATGGCTAATATGCAAACAAACTTACAGTAAGGGTAATGGGACATTTCTTCGAAGTATCTGGTTTTTAATAATGTTCACAAAACATTAGCCCGAAAACATAATTTATAGATCATTCATGGAACGTTTTTTTCCTAAAACATTTTTGTTGGAAGTTTGTCTAATGTTTCTATTTTGCTACTTGTACAAGTAACTTGTTTTAAATTTTATTACTTATTCAGAGAACAATTCCATAATGTTTGCAAAATAGACTGATTTGATAAAGATAAAAAAAATTAAGAATTGGGAGATATAAGGATATATAAGACTTATAAGGACTTTATAAGATGCAATTACAAGTTATTAAAAAACATCAGCCCCACCCCCCTTAAAATTGGACTTTCTAACTCTCAATTGCGAGTTTGTATCTCAAAATTCGGAGAAAAAAAGTCAAAATTGCAAGAAAGTAAGCCAGAATTGTGAGATACAACTCGCAATTACGAGAAAAACAGTCAGATTTGCAAGATTAAAACTCACAATTGCGAGTTTATACCACACAATTCTGATTTTGAACTCGCATTTATGAGTTTATATTGTACAATTCTGAGAAAAAAGTCAGAATTGTGAGCTAAAAGGTCGCAATTAAATTTTTTTATTCATTTATTATTTTTTCAGTGGCAGAAACAGTCTTCCATAATTTAATGTTCTGATGTTTGCATGTGAAATTTTTTTTTAAAAACATTTTTTAAAAAAGTGATGTTTTGTTTAGAGAACATTCAGAAATAATGTTTTTAAGATAATAAGAATGTTACCAAAACAATCTTATAACACATTTATGTTAGCTGTACCAACCACAGTTCAAATTATATCAACAGAATATATCAATTATATATCAAATATCAAAATATCAAATATATTAATTATATCATATATATGTGCAATTGTGCACATATATTTTTCATATTTTAATATTTTGATTACCTTAGCCATAATGTTTGCTTAATACTTTATCTGACGTTATTTAATGCCATTTAAAAAACACTAATAAACCTAATATTAACACTACATAACACTATGTAATACTTAGCAAAAATTAAAATAGAAATTTTTACATGGTACGTTATGTGATGCCATAGTTCACGTGACAAACAATTGATTTGTAGTGGTTTTTTTTATTATTTATTTAGACAAAAGAATTTTAATATTAGCCATTTATAAGTATCAGACAAAATGTTAATTAAAAAACGTATTAAAAGAAAGAAAGGAAATTTTGTTTGTACCCTTTGCTAATTGCTCATGCAGATTATAATCAGCATTAATTCTGACATCTTATTTTGCATAATTACCTTATTAATAATTTATTTATTTTAATACTGAATGTAGTGATATAGCAATGTAGACAATGCATGCAAATTCTGAGTGAATTCCCCCTCAATTGGGTTTTAATCATTTGAGTTTTCACTTGGCAGGTTATTGAGATCCACATATGTTTATTGTGTTGATATGTGTGTATTTCAGAGGTTAGTCCTCCACGCAGGGTCTCAGTTAACACTGTGGGCCTGGACAACATGACTGTGTGCTGGTGGCCTTTACTGGATGAGGAAGATGAGGATAAATATTACATCCGGCTCCTCCCACAAACAAATCAGGCTCAAACTAGAGAATTCTGGGTAAATGGCTCCACCTGCATCTCTCTTACACAGCTCAAACCAGGTGGGACATATGAAGTGGGCGTGGCTGCAGTGAAGGGCAGGAACATGAGCGTCCTGACAACCATACAACACACTCTAAGTATGATTCATTTCTGGTTTTATCTTCCATGTCCCCCCCATATCAGTTCATAATATGTATTTTTGATTCTTCTTTCAGAACCTGATAGCATCCATATAGCTATTCCATACACAGTTGGCACACACTCTGTGGAGCTCTTTGTGCAGATGCCCAGAAACAGCATTTATGACGGCATCACCATTACTTACCAGAATAATCGATCCTGGACGCCAGTGTCCAAAGACAGCACCAAATTCTTAGTCGACAACCTGAGCCCAGGAACGCAGTATGACTTTAATGTGTTTGTGACCAGCAGAGACACAAGCAGTGAAGGCTTTGCTGTGCCACCTGTGAGGACCTGTGAGAAAACATTTAAGAAACTTGTACTCTTATTGCTAAAATAAGTTTTATACTGGTCAAAAGTGTAGAATTATTGGTCAGATTTTTTTATGTTTTTGAAAAACGTCTTTGGCGAGCATAAGATACTTCTTTCAAAAACATTCAAAAATCTTAATGATTCCAAATTTTTGCTGTATGTAAATATATATATATATATATTATAATAATAATAACCCTACTTTTACACATGACCTGATTACATTACATTACATTACATATTTATTGCAGCAAATCCAGAAAATAATAATCTTGAAAACTAATGAAGCACTGAATTTGAATGTCTGTTTATTTACTGACAGGTTTGGCTCCTCCCACTTATGTGCGTGCTGGTTTTGTGACTGACAGCTCCATAGAGCTCCTGTGGGATGGGGCTGAGGGGGACGGCCACCATTATGAGGCACTGTGTATGAACTGCGCTGATACTATCATGGTACGATCCTGTGTGTGAGTACACATCCTGTGTATGATGTCTGTGTTTCTATAAAGTGGTAGTCAGATAGTAGCTTCTGGACTGAACAAGTGCAAATGTTGACCTCATACAATGTAAAATTTGATGAAAGAAATAGATTTTCCTAATTCCATTCCACCACCAGTGGGATCATCATTAGCATTTTTATGAAACAGAATATTTTGAAGTCAATATTTTATGTTGTCTATAAATAATAGATACTGAAATGGGGAGGAAATAGTTTGTTTACTACATTGTTGTGTGTGTCTTTCTAGGTACAGAAAGTAATGGACACTAGAGTAGTTTTTAAAGACGTGATTGCAGGAAAGCTATGCAACTTTTCAGTCCGAAGCGAGAAAGAGTTTTTCAGAGACAGTCCAGCTGTGACCATCACTATCAGAGCAGGTACACATACATTTACACAAGCTCACCTACTTTGCCGTTCAAAAGTTTGGGGTCAGTGAAATTTTAATTTAATTTAATTTTATTTTATTTCATTTTATTTTATTTTACACTTCTTCATTGAAAAAATTTACTATATATATTTTCTATTCATCATAAAAAAATCACAATTTCCAAAATCGTTCAAAAAGTTTTCAACACTGAGAAGAAATGGGAAGAAATATTTATTGAGCAGCATATCAGCATATTAGAATGATTTCTGAGGGATCATGTCACACTGACGACTGGAGTAATGATGCTGAAAATTCAAGTTTGCATCACAGGAATAAATTACATTTTAAAATACATTCAAATGAAAAACAGCTATTTTAAAGTACAAAAATATTTCACAGTATTACTGTAGTTTTGATCAAATAAAGGCAGCTTTGGTGATTATAAGAGACCTTTTGCAAAACATTAAATTATCTTGACCCAAAACTTTTGAATGGTAGTATAC
Organism: Labeo catla; assembly: GCA_012976165.1. Taxonomy (NCBI): domain Eukaryota; kingdom Metazoa; phylum Chordata; class Actinopteri; order Cypriniformes; family Cyprinidae; genus Labeo; species Labeo catla. The sequence continues at coordinate 2,718,992 of VONZ01000026.1, forward strand.
TTGCACTCAGTAGTGCATTTTGACCAATACTTTTGAAAACGTTGTTTAAGATGCGCTGAGCATAGCTAGAAAAATGTATGACATTTCTGTTGATTTTCTGGAAATCACAGTTTTGTGTGTTTCATGACCATAGGAACCTGTTCTAACTTTTAACTTTTAACCGATAACTTTGTGTTCAATTCCTTTGAGTGTTTTTGTAGCTCCCAGTCCGGTCACCTTGTTGCCAGTGCAGAGGACATCAGCATCTCTCTGCGTGCGCTGGAGGGCCGGCCGGGGGGTCTGTGACTCATTCATCCTGTCCATCAGAAACTCAACCTTTATCCTGCAGACCAATCAAAGTGCGTCTGATGACAGGTGCGGATTTAGATCAGTTATCTACCCTGAAGTTTCGTTTTTTATATGAAAGAGGTTTGAACTGTGGCTTTCTCTCTTTTTAGAACATATCGCTTTGACAGCCTGATGCCTGGAAGTGTGTATACTGTCGAAGTGAGCAGTGTTAGCGGAGACAGGCGAAGTCTACCTGCTACTGTAAATGCAAACACACGTGAGTGTGACTACAATTATAGATTAGTACTGAACTTACTGTCTCACACAAATCCACATACAGTTGAGGTCAAAAGTATACAATCCCCCTTTCAGAATCTGCAAAATGCTAATTATTTTACCAAAATAAGAGGGATCATACAAACTGCATGTTGTTGTTTATTTAGTACTGACCTGAATAAGATATTTCACATAAAAGATGTTTAGTCTACAAGAGAAAATAATAGTTGTAAAATAATAGTAATTTATAAAAATGACCCTGTTCAAAAGTTTACATACACTAAATACTGTGTGTGCACTCTTAATACTGTGTTGTTACCCAAATGATCCACATCTGTGTTTTTTGTTTAGTGATAGTTGTTCATGAGTCCCTTGTTTGTCCTGAACAGTTAAACTTCCTGCTGTTCTTCAGAAAAATCATTCAGGTCCCACAAATTTTTTGGTTTTCCAGCGTTTTTGTGAATTTGAACCCTTTCCAACAGTGACTGTATGATTTTAAGATCCATCTTTTCACACTGAGAACAACTGAGGGACTCATATGCAACTATTACAGAAGGTTCAAGTGCTCAGTTACGCTCCAGAAGAAAAAAAATAAGGCATTAAGAGCCGGGGGGTGAAAACTTTTGAACAGAATGGAGATGTGTACGTTTTTCTTATTTTGCCTAAATATCACATTTTTTTCATTTAGTGCTGCCCATTAGAGGCTATAGAAGATAGTTACATGTTTCCCAGAAGACAAAATAAGTTAAATTTACCCTGATCTTCAAATTCAAAAAGTTTTTACCCCCCCGGCTCTTAATGCATGTTGTTGTTGGTTTTTTTTTAATCTGGAGCATCAGTAGTAGCCCATGAGGGTGAGTTATTAATGACAGAATTTTCATTTTTGGATGAACTATCCCTTTAAATGTCATCTCTATAGGCAGCTCAGCAGGATTTGGAACAGAGCCGTAAACTCACACACTTGCTTTCAAAATTGTCTTTTTTATACTTCAGTTCCAGAACCTCCTGACGAGCTCACTTTCATTGAACAGGAAGTGAGCAGCATGTATGTGATGTGGACACACCCACCGGGCAAAGTGGATGGTTACAGGGTAGGGTGACTTTTTGATCATCCAATCAGCTTCGAGATCCACATTGTGTAGGGATTTGGTAGTTGCGTATTATTTTAGTATTAGGTTTTTGCTTGTTTATTTGTTTTTAACAACTGACTTGGGTAGAAGGTTGATGCCGTTATGTGGAATGAATTACTACATGTTTGTGTGTATTCTAAGCATGACTAGACTAGTGTTAGGGCCTTTACACACCTGTTAAAACTTTCATACTGACTGTCTCAGCTGAAATGTAGCCTAGCAACACCCTGTAGCCCCGTGTGCTCGGGTTTCTGCCTTTCTCATAATACATGAGCGCCAATCCTTCATTATACTGTTGCTTACAAAGACAAGGAAGGTATTTGAGTACATGATGTAAAGATGCTTTTTGTACAACGTAAAGTCCCCTGGAATAACCTGGGCCAAAGTGACCAGGTTATTCCAGGATCTTTCGACTTCCATTGTCACCCCTGTTTTAGATTGGTAAGATTTGTTCATGTTTTTTAAAGAAGTAGTCTCTTATGCTTACCAAAGCTGTTCAAAAATACAGTAAAAATAGCAATATTGTGAAACATTTTTACCATTTAAATGAACTATTTTCTATTTTAATATATTTTAAAGTGTAATTTATTTCTGTGACACAAAGCTGAATTTTCAGTCTTCATTGTCACATGATCCTTCAGAAATCATTGTAATATTTTGTAATATTTGTTTAAAACAGTTGTGCTGCTTAATATTTTTGTGCAAACCATGATACTCTGTTTTGAAAATTCAAAACAGTACTTGAAATAGAAATCTTTTGTAACATAAATTATTAAATTTAATACGTTCTTCCTTATTTTATTTCTGTTGCTTACTTGTTTTCTTCTCATTCAATCCTCTTTAGCTTCGATATGGCCTTGCGGGTGACGTCCCTCTGCAGCGCCAGGTTGATCTTCATGGCAATAGTGTCAGGATTCATGACCTGACCCCAGGAAGTGATTACAGGTTTGAGATCCAGTCTTTCCTGGGGTCAGATTTCAGCCAGACCACATCCCAAAACATCTCAACTAGTAAGAATCTCCTAGTCAATATTTTTGAAGCAATGCCCCTGAATTATGTTCAAATACAAATACAAACACATATTAACAATTAAGGTCATTCTTGATGTTTTTCTCATCTAATTTGTGTATTCCAGGGCCAGCAGGTGTATGTTCGATCTTAGTGTCTTACGTTAACGGGACATCCGCCACTGTGTCATGGGAACCAGTCGCTGGTCATTTTGATTTTTACAGAGTGACGATCAGTAACAGCTCTCAGATCTGGACATTAGATGTGAGTCCAGACTTGCAGGAAGTCACTGTCAATAGCCTTTGGAACGGCTGCTCCTACAACACCTCTGTACAACGATTCAGAAACAACAGCAGTGGAACTGCTGCCACAATCACAATACATACAGGTTAGACTGTTACCCACAATGCACTTTGCACAGTTAAAGGTACTAATACCTGTAAAACTGTTTTAGAACTGACATTTGAAGCTTGCATTGGATCAGTCTGAATCAATTTGAATTGAACAAGATTGATTCACATTGCATTGAATTGAACAAATCTGAAATTAATTTAATTGAACTATGCTGAACTAAATTAAAATTAACTGTAAATGAAATATAAATTCACTAAATTAAACCAGGGTTATTTAAGCGTCATTGATACACTATTATAGTTTTGTTATATTTTTAAGTAGATTTTTTACATTTAGTTTTCACTTTAATTTTAGTGAAAGTTTACTAATTTTGTTGTCTTTTTTTGTTAGTTTTATTAGTTTCATTTTTTTAAATAAGTATATATAGTGTTTAATCAGTGTAATTTATTAGTTTTAGTTGTTTTGGTACTTTAAATGAAAAAGAGGAAAAAAAGCTGAAATAAAATAAGTTTATTGAATATTTTAAAGTATATTTAATAGTTTATAGTTGTTATTTAATTTTATCTCAAGAATTTTTTATAGGATAATAATGATAATAACCCTGAATTCAACTGAAATATTTATTTTATAAAATAATTTGTAGAATTTTTGAATTTGAATTATTTTGAATTATTCTGTTAGTTTGGTTGCTTAGTTAAGTTTGGTTTGGTTTAGCTGCATTGAAATGAACTGAATCAAACTGAATTGAACCAAAATTAATCGGAAACACTTGACAATAAGGTTCATTTGTTAATATTAGTTAACTACATTAGTTAACATGAACTAAGAATGAACAATACTTCTACAGCATTTATTAATCTTAGTTCATGTTAATTTCAGGATTTACTAATGCATTGTTAAAAACAAAAAAAAGTTGTGTTTGTTAACATTAGTTAATGCACTGTGAGCTAACATGAACTAGCAATGAACGACTGTATTTTTGTTAACTAAGCATTAAGAAAGATTAATAAATAGTGTAATAAATGTATTATTCATTGTTCATTCATGTTAGTTAAAACATTATAATGTTAACAAATGACACCTTATTGTAAAGTGTTACCAGTGAATCAATTTTTAAAATTACTTAGTACATATTATCAATGTTTTTTACTGTTAAGCTTGTATTATGTCACTTTCTTGTTTACACTTGTAAAGCACTTTGAATTTCATTAAAGGTGCTATATAAATAATGTTTGGTTGAGTGATTGAGCGAAACTGTACCGTTCTGCACTAACTATAATATAACTAAAGTGTACTGAACTGAATGAAATTTTGAGCAGATGTCTGCCTATACTGTATGCATGCTTTTGCATGTTAATTTTTATTGTGCAAAAACGAAATCTTTGTGTTTTAGTCCCTGCCAGTCCTGAGGGGTTACGAGTGATAAGCGTGTCACCTCGTGCTTTCTCACTCCACTGGTTGGCATCACCTGGATGTGATAAGAACTACCGGGTCCAACTGCATCCTGACCACGGCAATATCAACATCACCACCTCAGCAGACGGCAGCATCCAGGTATACACACACCCGCACACACACACCTGAGTCACTGCTCTCCCGCAGCCGTATGCCAGGTGTCAGGTAGAAGAGTATCTGTGTCAGCTGGGCGGAGTGTGTGGAGGAAGGTTGGAGAACAAGGGAGAGAGTGAAAGAGAGAGAGAAGACCATTAATAGTGGTGGAAGGACTAGTTTGTTTCTGATCACCCACATACCACTGGTTAGGTACCCCGTTCACCCATCCAGCAGCTCTCTCTTAGTGAGGGGCCATCATGCCATTTTGTCTGCCCCTGCTGGTTATTCTGTACACGGGCCTCGCTAGCATTCAGGTAGGCTTTAATTGCGTATTTGCATTGCATGGGTTTTGCATTACATGACATGCACAACGCAGGCTTTTTAACCATGTAGCAAATTAAATAGTCAAGTTGTGCCATTCAGAAACTGAATTTGAAATGCATGTTGTAAAAAAAATTTTTTTTTGAAATTCTTTGAAGATTATTGGACTACATTTTACAAGAAAATACTATTTTGGCTATTCTAACCGCATAATTTACATTCACATTTAATTTGGTGTGTTACTTGCAATTTCTTTGTAATTATTTGTGAAATTTACTAGCAATTTTTAAGTGAAATTTGTTTCAAAGTAAATTCTACACAATTTTTGCTGTGCAGCAAACAGAAATGTTTAAAGAAATAAGTTTTTTTTAAGATTTTTTTTTATTTCTATTAACATTAAGAAAGTCAGAACTATTTCCCAGAATTAAATTTAACCCAAATACTTTTAAATGAAGTTTTTATTTTATTTTATTTTATTTTAATCTTGGAATTGCAATTTTAGTAAACTCATCCTGTCCTTCAAATTCCATTTAAAATTCAAATTTCAGTGACATGAATGATTTCAAAGGAAAATTCCAACACAGGAACTTAAAGGGTGAAAATTTTGTCATTTTCTGACATGTTCAACCTGCAAGGTTGAGTTCTTCTGCTAAAACAAACAGAATGTGTTCTGTTAGAGGCACAGGTGGTAGCTGGTGAGATGGTGAGACGCCACACGACCTTAGAGGAATTTTTGAACTGGCTTGCATTTCTTAGAATGAAGGAACACGACAATACTGGCACACAAACAAAGACTTGAGTGTGTGATAAATATCACTGTGTATTGACTGGTTTGTGCAGGACCGTGTGTTTGGAAAGCATTTCCATTTGACATTTTATTCACTAAGGCATTATTTTGTAGAACATTCATAAAAGTTGCCATTTACTTAAATTTAGATGCTTTCTGTGAATTTTCTGCATCTTGGGATCGGCTAGTTAAATTGCACACTGACTCAGAAGGGTGAAATTAGTTCTGAGGAAAGCTTTGTCAGCAAATGCCACTTGGTTTATATAGTTGATATTTTATCATTTATTGGTAGTGAAATTCATGTGGCTTATGCATATATACAGGTTATGTAATGCGTGTAAGCGTGAATTCGATTTTGCAGTCTTATCTTGTTTTACCTGGTGTTGTAAGGCTATTTTATCCTCAGATCTGATAAGACTATAGTCTTTCTGGAACAAATGGTGTGACATCACATACGGTAATTTAGCCTGTAACTCAACAAACCTTGTGTTTTGAACATGTGACATGTGACGTGACAGAAAACCACAAGGGATGCTTTTGTTCTATGATGTTTATGAACAAATGATTTAAAACTTTTGTCAACAGTGCATATCATTTAAAGTGCATGCTAACGAATCATGCTATGATTGTTTGTGGGAGTGTCTGAGGTGCATGTATTATTATGGTATATAGATGCTTTTGAAGGCAGTTTGATGCATGATGGTATTTTAGGGAAGCATTGCGATGTGTTTGATTAATGTTAGTCATTGTCTTCAGTCAGGCATAGCCAGTGCTATTAGAGATATATATATTACATTTATATATCTGATCAAATTCAAATTGGGGTTTGTTGATTATCTTGTGCTGACATTTACCTGAGGTTTATTGTATAGTGTATTATGCTTCAGTCTTCACAGGAGAGACGTGACTCAGCAAGCTTTGTCATGCACTGAAAATGAGCCTTTACTGACTATATTATTTGTGACCCTGGACCACAAAACCAGTCAGAAGTTGCATGGGTGTATTTGTAGCTATAGCCAACAATACATTGTATAGGTCAAAATTAAAGATTTTTCTTTAATGCCAAAAATCATTAGAATATTAAGTTTCATGAGGAATCATGTTTCATGAAGATATTTTGCAAATTTCCTACTGTAAATACATCAAACCCTTTAGATTAGTAATATGCAATTCTCAGAACTTCATTTGGACAACTTTAAAGGCGATTTTCTCAATATTTAGATTTTTTTTGCACCCTCAGATTCCAGATTTTATATATAAATAGTTGTATCTCAGACAAATATTGTCCTATCCTAACAAACCATACATCAATGGAAAGCTTATTTATTCAGATGATGTATAAATCTCAATTTCAAAAAACTGACCCTTATGACTGGTTTTGTGGTCCAGGGTCACATTTAAAAAATTATGCTCCATTCAATAATATAAAACGCAATAATTAAATCAAAATAAGTTTTTTTTAATGTATTTCTTGAAAACAATTTTTTTCAAACTCTGAGCTCTAAGGTGCAAAATAACACCTTTAACAAAATGCATAACAAAAAAACATGATTTTATCATTGCACAGGTCAACTGCGTATTTGTTTGGTAAGGGTTTTGTTTTGAATTACATGCATTACGCATGCTTTTTTAACCATATGAATGCTAATAAAATACCAAATTGAATAGTCAAGATTAGCAGAGTTGTGTGCCATTTATAACTGCATTTAGAATTAAAATGGAATAGTGTATTCAATGTTTGAAATGCCACCTGTTAATTTTTTATAGATTTAATATGTGACCCTGGACCACAAAACCAGGGTCAGTTTTTTAAAATTGAGATTTATACATAATCTAAAAAAAAAAGCTGAATAAATAATCTTTGCATTGTATGGTTTGTATAGGATTGGACAGTATAGTGCAACTATTTGAATATCTGGAATGTGACAGTGCAAAAAAAAAATATATATATATATATATATAGAGAGAGAGAGAGAGAGAGAGAGAGAGAGAGAGAAAATCGCCTTTTAAAGTTGTCCAAATTAAGTTCTTAACAATGCATATTACTAATCAGAAATTAAGTATTTATATTTATGGCAGGAAATATCTTTATGGAACATGATCTTTACTTAATATTCTAATGATTTTTGGCATAAAAGAAAAACAATAATTTTGACCCATACAATGCATTTTTGCCTATTGCTACAAATATACCTGTGCTACTTAAGACTGGTTTTGTGGTGCAAGGTCACATACATTGTATCCTGTATATACATTGTGTATATTCTGTGTTTTAGGCTCAAGTGTCCAGTGTAACCCCTGGAACGTCATACACTGTGACGGTCAATTCGGTGGCCTCGTCAGGGTTCAGCTCACCTGTCAGCCGAATACTCGTCACCACTAATGAGTCTTGTAAGTCTGTGTGTTGCATTCTTAAACCACTGTCCTCTTTAAATAAAAAATATGATTTCTCTTCATTATTTATGTCCATTTCCCCATAGCTCATATATATTTCTCTAGACTGCCTCCTGAGGTTTTTACCAGTCAAGTAAAAGCATCAGATTATTTTCATAGAAAAAACACTTTTAAAATAAGGGCTACAAACGGAGGTTTTCAGAGTGATGCTTTAGAAAAACTATTGTGGGTTTCCCAAAGCACCTTTCAGCGAACAGTTCTTAAAATAACCATTTTTTCTTTTAATAATCTACAGAACCTTTCAGGAACAATAGAAAGATTCCATGAATTTTAAAAGCTCTTCATGGAACCACAGTGGCCAGTAAATAACTGCTGTTTTTAAGAAAAAAATGCCCCAAACTACAAATGTAAGATAGAAAATGTTATGCTGTAATATTATTGTGATAGTATTATGAATACAGTAAGCATGCATTACCATGTTATACATAAAAAGTACCATCTGACACCATCTCTGTACTACTGTTTTGTTTTGTAAGCGTAGAACCAGTGACGGAAATTGAAAGGCGAAACCCTTTGAGATGTTGTACATGAATCCATATGCATGCTGTTCCAGTTGTGTTCCTGCGTGTGTGTGTGTGTATATTTATGTTTGCATAATTGATGCTGATTCCAGTTAGCAGGCTTTGATAGGTCGGTATCAGATTCCCAGGGTGCTTGTTGCTCGTCCCTCTGAGAATGGCATGGTCGGGTCACGCTTTCTGATGGCTTTATATTGTTATTCTCCTAAATGGCTAACACCTCTACAACAACGGATAGCTGTTAGCGAGCCAAACGCCTTCTGAAAGACCTCTAAATTTGATAATGACCTGGATGATACCAAATCTAGGTCAGAGCAACAATATCCGTCCTGCTTCATTGCAGAAGAAGAGGATATAATGGCAGCATAAATGCAAGAAGTGACAATGAATTAAAATTAATTGTGTGTAAAAACTACATAAAATAACTGCTGTAATTAACCAATTAGATTTGAGCTGTCATAAAGTAGGATAACATGTTGAATGCATATTTTTTTTTTATTACTATTTCTGTGTTTTTATTTATATGTATGCAGTACCTGCGGCCCCCTCTAAGCCAGAAGGTGAGCGGGTCGGTTCCACTGGCATCCTGCTGTCCTGGCGGATGCCTCTCGACCCCTCAATTCACTCATTTGTCATCAGATATAAGGAGATGTGTCCATATCCTGACCCTACCTTCACTGAGGTCACCAAGAGCCTAGACATTCCAGAAACCCTGCTGAACACACTCACCCCTGGAGCCACGTACAACATCAAGGTGCACGCTTGAGCCTTTCAGTTGTTTATTTGAAAACAAAAATGAGGGAAAAGCACAAAAAATACATAATGGTCTTTGCCCACAGCATGGATTTTCTAATATTATTAGAACAGAATATCAACTTTCCTAGAGTGTATGCATAACACATTTGACTACAATATGTTTTTCGGAAACTGTGAAAAGGAACTGAAGTACAATAACTTCTGCAAAGCGGTATCATATTATATAGCAGTGTGCGGCAGCTGTGAGAAATATTATACACTACCGTTTAAAAATTAGGGGTTAGGATTGTGAAATACTATTACGATTTAAAAGAACTGTTTTTCTATTTGAATATTTTTTAATATGTCATTTATTATTTTGATGGTAAAGCTAAATTTTCAGTCTTCAGCGTTACATGATTGTTCAGAAATCCTTCTAATATGCTGATTTCTGTTCAAGAAACATTTTTTATTATTATTAATGATTACCTAATATTTTTGAGAGAACTGATTTTTCAGCATTCTTTGATGAATAGGAAGTTCAAAAGAACAGCATTTTTGTAATATAAATTGTACAATAAAATAAATTTATAATTGACATTTTACTAAATTTTGATGTAATCCTCAATAAAATATTCTTTGAGCTCATCACGATGCTTTCTAGTATTGCCAGACCCATGATTTTACCCAAAATTACATTACCCTTTAAAGGTTTGGGGTCAGTAAATTTTTTTTTAAGGATGCATTAAATTAACCAAAACTGACAGTAAATACATTTATGATTGTAGCAACTATTTTCAAATGTGAAAAGCAGCAAATTATATTAGAATGATTTCTGAAGGATCATGTGAAACTGATGTAATGAAGCTAAAAGTACAGCTTTGAATCAGAGCTTTTTAATTACATTTTAAATATGTTCAAATAGAAAACAGTTGTTTTAAATTGCAATAATATTCCAGAATGTTGAAAACCTAATATATTTTTTTAGAAAACTATGATTTTTCAGGATTCTTTGGTGAATAGGAAGATTAAAAGAACAGCATTTTTGTAATATAAATCTATTGTAACATTATAAAAGTCTTAACTGTCACTTTTGATCAATGTAATGCATCCTTGCTGAAAAAAACTTTACATTTTTCAGTAAAGAAAAAAGTTTTTGAATGGTAGTGTAGATATAAAATAACAGAATTACAAAAGCGTAGCAAAAGCTATAATGTAATAACATTATAAAAATGTCAGTGAGCATAGTTGTAATAGAAGGAAACATTTGCTCAAGGAGCAAATTTGCAATAAAGGTTGAAGACAGACCCTAGTGAAAAATAAATATGCTAAAATGTGTTTAAAATACATTTATTTCATGCTAAGTATACCCTAACAAATACATTTACATATTACATACAACTAAACTGTTATATTTACAGCCTGCTAAATTGGAACAACTAATTTTGTACTTAATGCAGTTTAATTGTGTGAAAGTAGTGCTGAAGTCCAACTAAAGATATACTTTATATTTGATTGTGCTAAGTGGAACTATTGCAAGTATACTTTAGCTAAATATTTTGCACTGAAAGGCAGATATTATTGAAGATCATACAATCCTCATCAATAGTGACATTAAAACATATTTTAGGGTAAATATTAAGAAATGTACATTGTGCACAAGTAGTACTCCAAATAAAGTTTAATTACAACTTTTTTTATAATTTTTATACCAGTAAGTCTCGAGCGATATGTCAGCAAATATGTTAATAGACTTGAACTATACTTAGTATAAAATAAATGCATTTTAAATCTATTACTTTTTTACTAGGGGAGGTTTAAGCACTTGAAGAGACAAGACACTTCAGTGGATAGTTTATAAATGTCACAAAAATGCATCCTCAAAAACTACCTTTAATCATGGCAGGTATAGGAGCACAAATGACTATGACAAAAATATTGTGTACATTATGTATCATGATTCCTCTACACTAAACAATTTGTTTTTAAAATAATTTGTAACCTGGCTGCTTTAAAATTTTAAGTTCAGTCAACTCAAAAAAAGTTTATTCAACTTGAAATGTTAAATTATACTTTAAGTGACAACTTAGATATATGAGTTGAATCAACTTGAAATTTTAAGGCAGCTGGGTTACTTACCCATCTGTTAAGTTTAGCAGACACAAATATCTAAGTTGTTACTTAGTACAACTTAACATTTCAAGTTGACTAAACTTATTTTAGTTGACTGAACTTAAAATTTTAAGGCAGCAGGGTAACAAATTATTTTAAGCTGACTCAACAAATTGTGTTTTTTATTTTTTACAGTGCACATGGGAGAATAATGGCCAAAGAATATGAGAGTGAACATGTGTTTTCTCATAATATGCCTTATAATCCAAGGCAGAATTGTCCTAGTGCACACTACTAAACAAATTCAGATGTGACGTCATGAGAAAATTTGTTTCTTAAAGATTCCCGGTGAGAAATTCTAGAGATTTCTAAAGAACTCCAGGCTTCTTTTTGAGGAATGGCGCAATATCAAACAGTTCAATAGCTGAACAAAGAACCGATTGCTCTTCTAAAAGCAAAAGCATTACCTGGAAATCTATGCAATTATAGATGTTGCTGATATTATATCCAGCTCATGTGTATCTGAGATGTTAGATCCTCCTTTGTGTGTTTTCCGTTTATTTAACGTCATTGTGGTGTATTGTGTCACCTCTAATGAAACAGCAGCCAGTAAAAAATTTCTTGAAAATGCTTTTCAACTCTATAGGGAAGGTCCAGCGTTCAGCAGACACTACTGGATTAACTGTCCATGGGAAAGTTGCCAGTGGCCTCTATTCCATTGATCCCACTTAATAATTTATCAGCCATGAATTATTCATCTCCTACAGAGAACGCTGGATCCACGAGGGATCTCTGTTTTCCCTCATTTGTCTCGTGAATTCATTGGCTGAGTACACCGTGAACTCTGAATTGACTCTCTGAGCTTTTGTGCGAGCTTGTGTTTGTACGTGTGACAGTATTTGATGGATCTCTTGTCTGGAGAAGATCATCTTGCATTGGAATCTTCATTCACAGTGTTTATATAACCACCTCTGCTAAGTAATGGTGATAAATCAAGCAGATGTTCTTATGCGGTGTGCATTGCTTTTAAAAGCTTTTCTTCTGTATTTTCTCTACAGGTTGCAGCAATAAACAAAGCAGGAATTGGACCTTTTAGCCAGTCTCTGTACTACAAAACCGCGGAGGCCCGTAAGCAACATATATTTCACATAAGCTTTTTCAATGCTCTAGTGAGCCTCTTCGCTGTCTTCAAAGGCAGCATCTTAAGTAACTGATTCAAAATTCTCTTCATGGACAGCAGCTTTGTTAATGTTCACTCGTTTGTAAAACACTAATAGCACTCCTCCCGTGAAGTGCATTTTGATACTCTAATAAGCACAAAAATACACAAAGCATACCAGTATTGGGTGAAATTGTACAATTTAATTTAATGGAACAGTATTATAGATATTGTGGTACCATGATAGCAAAATCTCGATATCACCATGGTTACATGACGATATGAAAAGATGGGTTTAAAGTTGTGTTTTGGGCCATTATACTTTAACACAGTATCTGTCAAAGAAGCTAAAACCAAAAGCACAATATGGCTTAATCCCTTCATCATGTCTGTTTTCGCTGCACGTTTCAAAGCAAAGTGCACACATCGTTCAGGCAATCAGCTCGTGATCCGGTGTTTTCCGCACCTCAGAACGGCTCGGTTCTCAGTGAATGCAGTGAACTCGTTTATTGCATGCGCTGTGAGATTAATGTGTATTTGGGAACGCAACGGCCACCATTTTTGCCTTATTTTTTTGCGGCAGAGAAGTGCACTATTAATTGCTGACAGCTAGCGGTTTAAATAGATAAGGTTAAAATGCTCATTAAAATATTCTCTGAATTCATAATAATGCATTCTGGTATTGCCAGACACATGATTAGATTTAAAATTGTGCCCAAATTTACATTACTGTTTAAGGGTTTGGGGTCAGTAGAATTTTTTTTAAAAAGATTCTTTTGTTTAGCAAGGATGCATTAGATGCAAAGTGACAGTAAATATATGTAAAATTGTAGCAACTATTTTCAACAGTGAAAATAAGAAATGTTTCTTGAGCAGCAAATCATAAGATTACAATAATTTCTCAAAGATCATGTGAAACTGAAGACTGGAGTAATGGTGCTGAAAACTCAGCTTTGCATCACAGGAATAATTTACATTTTAAACAAATATGAGAATAGGAAAAAGTTCTTTTAAATTGTAATAATATTTCACAATATTACAATATTACACAATATACTGTATTTTTGACCAAATAAGTACAGTCTTCGTAAGCATAAAAGACTAAAAAACACCTTTCCGACCCTACATTTCTGAATGTTAGTGTAAATGCTATCTTAAATCTTCTGCTTATAATATGATGCCTAAAAGTGATGCTTGCTGTAAGTGTGGTTTTGTTTTCATACAGTATGCTTAAATGTATGTATGTGTTCTGATCCATGTGTTTATGTTCAATCTCACAGCTCCTGGTCTGGTGTCAAACCTCACAGCATTTGCTGAGGATCACACATCGGTGTTAGTGACATGGTTTCTCCCTGTACGCATTAATGGTCTCATTACTAAGTTTGCCGTAAAAGTCAAACATGCTCGAACAGGCCAGATCGTTCGCACACTGGAGCTCAATGCAGAAGACATCATGAACGGAGCCCTGCCTCACTGCAACGTATGTTTGTACTTGCATAAATGAGTATTTTAATGGTATATGCATTGGTCTACCAATCTTTACAGTTAGTTTCAAAATGTTTATGTGCATGTATGTGTCTTCTAGGATGCAGCAGACATCTTATCTCGTGGAACTCCAAGCCCGTCTGAATCTTCCCAGTTGACTTCTGCTGTGTTGCCCACGGTTACGCTCTCAGCCGTACCTCCCGCCTCCATCTGGAGCGTTCCAATCAGTGTGAAGATTGATGAGCTCCGTCCCTACACTCCCTACGTGTTTGAAGTCTCCGCCTTCACCAGTGATGGGGAGGGACAGATCGCCAGCACTATGGTCCGCATGCCAGAGGCTGGTATGCTATCACTCACACACACACACACACACTCAAATACTGATTGTCAGTAAGATTTTATTCATAATGCATTATAAAGGTATTCATAGTAGGTATTCATTCAAATGTGACCCTGGACCACAAAACCAGTCATAAGTAGCATGGGTATATTTGTAGCAATAGCCAAAAATACATTGTATTTTTAAGAATTTTTTTGGAATAGTAAGCAAAATTCTAATTCTATTCAAAAGTCTATTTACTTAAATAAATGTCTCTGATGTGTTTGTGCATGATTCGTTAATACATGTTATACATAATTTCTATTTCAAATGACATTTTAATGTTGTGTTATCTAAATAATCACAATTTTTACAATAATACAAAATCTCAATTTTCTGTAACAAACGTGACCCTGGACCACAAAACCAGTCTTAAGTAGCACAGCTATTTGTAGCAGTAGTCAAAAATACATTGTATGGGTCAAAATGATCGATTTTCTATGCCACAAATCATTAGGATATTAAATAAAGATCATGTTCCATGAAGAAAAATGTTTTAAATTTCCTACCATAAATATATCAAAATTTATTTTTTAACCATACATAATGAAAAGCTTATTTATTCACATTTCAGAGGATGTATAAATATCAAAATATTGACCCTTATGACTGCTTTTGTGGTCCAGGTCACAAATCAAAAATGTTAAAAAAAAAAAAAAAGTGTGAATGTGTGTTGCAGCTCCTGAAGACCCACCTCAAAACGTAGTTTTCAGAAACATCACTTCTAAATCTCTATCTCTAACTTGGGATCCTCCAAAGATCACCACAGGACGGTTCAGTTACGTCATCCAGCTTTACAGCTCTGAAGGTAACATTTGCTAACACCTCTTGACTATCAAACCGATGCCTTCACCTTTCATATTATCAGACAGGCACCACACTGTGACAGGAGCTTTATATAACATAAACCAGTGAGTATATGAAGCTGTATGACCTTGCTTTTAGCACACATGCTCCTGACATGCTCCAGACTACTTAATGCAAAGCACATCCTTTCATTGTTTGTGTACTAATGTGGTGCATGTATGTGTGTATTTCAGGGTTAATTAGTGAGAACAGCACAATCGAACTGGCATTTATGTACACTGGACTGACTCCATACACACGATACTACATCCACGTGATGGCCAGATCAGCAGGGGCCATAGGACCGGCAGCAGTGATCAACATTACAACACTAGCAGAAGGTAAAAACATACAGAAGTTTACTAGCTACCTAAATGAGGACTTACCCTTACCCAAATCGTAACTTCTAAAAAAGAACGTTTCAGCTTTGCTAAGATATTTTATTTTATTTTATTTTATTTTGTTTTTTGTTTTATACAATGTCCCTATATTATCCCAAAGGGAGGTTTTATGAGATTTATTTTATTTTATTTTGTTTTTTGTTTTATACAATGTCCCTATATTATCCCAAAGGGAGGTTTTATGAGATTTATTTTATTTTATTTTGTTTTTTGTTTTATACAATGTCCCTATATTATCCCAAAGGGAGGTTTTATGAGATTTAGCCAACTTCTGAGGACAAAATTACTTCTTTACTATAGTTAGATAAACCTATTTTATTTTTATTGTATTTTTTATTTTATTCAATTTAATTTATTTTATTTTTTATTTTACTTATTTTTTATTTTATTTTATTTTATTTTATTTTATGCACCCATATTATCCCAAAGGGAGGTTTTATAAGATTTAGCCAACTTCTGAGGACAAAATTACTGCTTTACTATAGTTAGTTAAACCTGTTTTATTTTATTTTATACTTTAATTTTATGTTATTTATTTATTGTATTTTATTCTTTATTTTATTTATTATTTATTACTTTTTTTTTTTTTATTAATTTAATTTAATTTTGTTTTATTTTATTTTATTTGTCCACATATTTTTATCAGGTTTTAGTTTTATCAGATTTAGCCAACTTCTGAAGACAAAATTATTTCTTTACTATAGTTAGATCAACATAACCTGTAGAATGTCATTTGCACTGTTGCTGATTTTGTCTTTCATTGGTTTTTATTTGTCACAGTGGATGTTTTAAACCTTCAGACATGATCAAATCTTCAGAACCTGAGTGATCAAAGTATATACTTCAGCTGATTTTATTCAATAAAGACTGAAATAATAAACAAAACCCACATTTCCTGTATGAAAATGTCATACACAATAACCAACTGTAACTTAAAGAATCACTTTAGATACTGCTGATGTGGAATTTCCTTTGTTTTTCTCTCCATTTTCTTTCTGCGTGACCCAGCTACACTTTAGTTGTGGTTCATGGATGAATTGCCACAAATTCGTCTTGTGTATTTTCCGCTACAATGGAGAATTAATGGTTTCTTCAGACATCCAGGTTGTCATCACATGACCTCCACCATGATTGATCGCTGGTGTCATGTGTTTTCGTAAACTGTGTCTGTGTATGCTTGATGGTGACATATTGGGAGCCATGTCATACAGAACAATTTAATTTTTGATTCATCTGCTTAGAGGAAGTGTTTGCAACTTCTGTAAGTGTTCAGACTCAGGGGTCAAAGTAAGTGAGTGTTATAAATGAGCTTTATATTTAGCTGGTCTGGTTGTAATTAAGTCTGTCTGCGAAATCAGCTATCTCTAATTATACCTTTAATTGGGTTAATTTAGCTGGAGGAAATAGCTTTTTCATACAGAGCCAGTTGGTGCTGAATAAGAAAATGCTCATTAAATGTGTGGAAAAACAAGAAAGGTTATTTGTTCACTTAGGGTTGCTTTTATCTAAAATTAGATTTTGGTTCAAGGCCTCAAAGCATACAGTGCTGGATATGGGTGATAAATAAAGGCCTGCATTTTTCTCCGGGCTGTAAAAATGGGAAAATATATCAGCTGTTCCCTGTAATGGACATTAATAATCCAACCCTGACTTTACATGGGCATACACTAGCCTTCAAGAGATTTTTTAAAAGAAATTGATATTTTTATTTAGCAAGGATGCACTAAAATGATCAAAAGTGACAGTAAAGACATTTAGAATGCTATAAAAGATCTTTATTTCAAATGCTGTTCTTTTAAATTTTAAATTCATCAAAGAATTCTAAAAAAAAATTAATCACAGTTTGCTTAAATATTAAGAATGTTAAAAACCAGCCTTGGTCAGTCATACCTCTTTCAAAAACATCCAAAAAATATTTGTATTTTTAAATCAAATTTTTTTGTTCTTGTTGTTTTAAACGTGGCATTAAAGATCTTGCTATGCATTTTTCCAGAATTTCTTTAGTTAAAATTATTAACATACTCATAGATACAAACATTATTTCACAGAAGCTGTTTTATTTACAAAAACTAAATCACAATTTAATTTAATTAAATATTGAAATATGTATGTAAATATTATAAATAGATTTTATAATACTTTTTTATTAAAATAATTAAATAAAAAGTAAATCTAGAACGGTGAAAAACAGAAGTTCAGGAACTGAACATTATATTTTATATTTTTTATTAGAAATAAATTTACATGACTTTTTTAGTCTTTTCAATCATGTTTTTCTCTTAATTTTATTTTAATTTGTAGTCATCATGCGGGCTTCGAACTGTACTGAGGCCCTGGTAAATGGCAAAGTGTGTTGTCAACTATATGTGTTTTTCTTTTATTTCCATTATAGCCCCGAGTGCTGTGTCTCGTCTGACAGCAGAAGCTGTTGACTCCACGTCAGTCCGTCTGTCCTGGAGTCCCCCGAGCCAACCGAACGGACTAATCACACATTATCGGATTCTAGTGTTATACCGCAGTACCCTTGTACAGGACATCACCCTGCGAGGACAGGTAAAATGCACTAAACTCCACAAACACACGTGTTGTATTTGGTTTAGCTTGAATATATATCTTTGTGTTACAGAACGCTCCACTTCGTCGTAATGCGAGGTCGCTTGACATCACCACAGCATCCACTTTCGCTCTTACCTCACATGGAACATTTCCCACTCTGGGTCGTGGTTTTACCAACACCGATACGACTGACACTGACCTTCCTCTGACCCCGAGCACCCCCCACACACCTCCACCCTGGCTCACAGTGACCCGCGACAGAACCGATGCATCTGTTCAGTCTGAGACTGAGGCTGTTACCGAGGAGCTTTCAACTGAACTTTCAGCTCTCACTCGAGGAACTGACCAAACACAACTGGTTAACTTAAGCCCCTCCCAGCCCCGTCGCTTCACTAGGGCGATCGCCACAGACTCCACCCAGCAGCAGACAAACCCCCCAACAAGGCCTGCCACCACTATTGGAATAGAAGGTAAATAACTCCTCCCCCTGACTCCACCCACTATAACCTCATTTTAAGGTTGTGATTTGGATACACAGTCAAATTAACAAATCACAATAAGTTATTTATACTATGTTTCCATAAAGTTTCGGAGTGTCTATTTACACTAAGTGCAAATAGCCCGCCTATTTGCCTCCAGCGTGTCATTTGGCTAGTCAACACTACAAAAGATGAGCACCAAATGTCAGCTCCAGTTGCACAGATGGTAAAGCACGTGCCATAGTCTTTTCGACGCAATCAGCCGAGTTTGATTGCGCCTTTTGACAAACTTTTTTTCTCCCTTTTCTAAACTCTGATCACATCGGAAAGGCGTCCATTTTCAATGAAAAAAGTTGAAAATAAATTATTGGGTAGGGTTAGGGTAGGCGTAGGGAGGGATTTATTGTCCCAGTAAGGTGGCATCCATTTAATAATCTGAATGAAAATTATAATTTACACTCAATATGTTATTACTGCATACTCTTTTATAATGTAGTGCAATATCCTAGTAATATGCATGCTAATAAGCAACTAGTTAATAGTGAGAATTGGTTCTTACCATAAAGTAATACCGGAGTTTATAATGTTCTTGTGCTAATTCTTTACTGAAGAATTTTTTAAAATCCCAATGAAAAGGTGAGTAGTCACTGTTGCTCTCTGTTGCTTCTGCTTTCTGTATTGTGATTGGTTGTGCTTTTTGATTGACAGTCCTGCCTCCCACTGAGGAGACAGCAGACTTGTCGTCTAATAACATCATGTATGTGGTGAGAAGACTGAGTCCTTTCACCGAGTACACATTTAGCGTGACAGCAAGAAACATCATTGGAGAAGGTCCTTTCACAGAAGTTACAGTGAAGACAACTGAACAAGGTAAAACTGAAGTTCAAGTACAGTAGTTGTAACATACAACCCCTGTATAAAATAACCCCAGTGTTTCCCAACAGTGCCCAGCTCCGTTCAGAATGTGTCCTATCAGAACATGACATCCACCTCTATCCATGTTACTTGGGAGCCACCGCTCAACCCTAACGGCAAGATTACTCACTACACTGTGTATGCAAAAAATCTCCTTACAAACCAGCAATTACGACAGATGACGAACACCACTACTGCAGTGCTCACAGGTAACACACTAAGTACACTACCATTCAAAAGTGTTTTTTTGCTTGTTTATTTGTGTTTTTTTTAAAGAAATTAATACAGTGGCACCAAAAAGGACACCAAAAATGAACACATCTTCATTCTGTTCAAAAGTTTTCACCCCCGGCTCTTAATGCATCATGTTTCCTTATGAAGCATCAGTGAGCGTTTGAACCTTCTGTAATAGTTGCATATGAGTCCCTCTGAAAACATGGATCTCATACAGTCATACACTCATTGCTAAAAACTAAGAATTTGTGGGACCTGAAGAACTGTTCAGGACAAACATGAGACTCATGAACAACTATCACTAAACAAAACAAACAAACAAAAAAACTGCTGTGGATCATTCAGGTAACCACACAGTATTAAGAATCAAGTGTACAAGTGCACCAGGTCATATTTTCATAAATTCAACTATTATTTTCCCTTGTGGACTGTAAACGTCTTTTATGTGAAATGTCTTATTCAGATCAGTACTAAATAAAAAAAATAACATGATTTTGTATAATCCCTCTTATTTTGCAGATTCTGCAAGGTGTATGTAAACTTTTCACTTCAACTGTATGTGGTCATATCCATAGGTCTGGAAAAGTACAGCAGTTACAAGGTGCGTGTGGCGGCGTCTACCGCCGTGGGGGAAAGTCCACTGACCGATGAAGACTACATCTTCGTTATGACACTAGAGGATGGTATTGAGCCAGTTATTTTTCATACCCTACAGAAGCACCCTTAAACCCTTGTGAAATCTCTTAGCATGCCTCCATGTGTCTTTCAGAGCCGGATTCACCCCCTCGGAATCTGTCCGTAGTGAAAACCACCTCCTCCACTGCAACCCTCACCTGGTCTCCACCAGAGAAACCCAATGGCATCATCCGCCAATACAAGGTCTCTTACACCAACGGCACATACAGCAACACAGTCAACAGCACATCGCCCAGTGCCACGCTGCGCTACCTGAAGCCATACACGCACTACAATGTGACTGTCCGTGCGTTTACACTACACGGACATGGGAACCAGATTTCTGATACTCTTCAGATGCTGTCAGGGGAGGATGGTGAGTCATTGTGTGTGCGTTCATGTTTAATTGAAAAACTAGAAGATGCATAAAACTTTAATCCAACCTCATACTGAAATCCCACACTCTACCCCTTTCAAAGGGTTTCTACAATTAAGGTGCATTCACACATACAGCGATTAAAGCCTTGGTGCTGTTTGCTTTCTAGTAGATGTTCCCACCCTCCTTAGTTACTGTTGCTATGTCTGAAAAACAATGCTGCTCTCACACTACACATCATGTTCTCACACAGTGAAAAATACATTGCGAAGCAAAGAGGAAACTGACAACATGACGACCGAAGTTGATCTACTCTCCTGTCTGAATTGTTTGTCGGACAGAATGGTGGATTCTGCGTTATGATTGGTCAGATCATCTGTCAATCAAGCCGTTTGCGAACTGGTCAATTCTATCGGGCATCAAAACGTGAATTCTTGTTTTTAACCCAGTCGCTATCCACTCATTGCATCTCTACTTCAATTTGCATAAAGTGGAATGTAAATCACCCTTTCTCATTAATAAAGATGAGTGACTTTTAGACACTTTGTTGTAGGAAACATACTTTCAATCAGCAAGAACACATTAAAAGTATCTAAAGTGACAGTTAAGACATTAAGTTACAAAAGATTTCTATTTTAAATAAAATCTGTTCTTTTGAACATTCTTTTTATCAAAGAATTCTAAAAAAGAATCACAGTTTGCACAAAAAAACTGTTTTCAACATTGATAATAAGAAATATTCTTGAGTAGCAAATCAGCATTTTAGAGAGATTTTTGAAGGATCATGTGACACTGAAGACTGGAGTAATGGTACTGCAAAATTCAGCTTTGCATCACAGAAATAAATTACATTTTAAAATAAATTCAAATAGAAAACAGCTATTTTAAATTGTAATAATATTTCACATTATTCTTGTTTTTACTATATTTTTGATCAAATAAATGCAGCCTTGGTGAGCATAATTTCTTTCAGAACCTTTTTACCAACCTCAAACTTTTGAGCGTTAGTGTGTGAATACACTTTTATTCATAAAATCTCACTTCCCAGCACACCTGCTCTGACATATTAAGCCATAGTGCTTATTCAGGTGATTCAAGTTTATATCTTTACCCTTTCTTTGTCTTCTACCTATAGTTTCCTGTCCTGTACTGTTAAATATGTTAAAAAATCAAAAACAGCAAAAAATTGGCAAAAAAAAGGGAATATGGCCTAGTGGTTACTACGTGAGCTCCCGCATTTTGAGTTATGGTGCTCGTGTCTACTTCTTTTTATTATTTCAGCATATTGAGCTGGTTATGTGGGAAATGCAGATTCTAATCTCGTTCTCCCTCTCCACTGTTTCCAAGATAAATTTAATTAATTAAAAAGCCCACTTTATGTTCTAATATTATTTATCGCATGAATGGGAGGACTGTGTATTGAATATCAGCAGTTTGCAGGCGGATATATTTTTTTGCACTAAGTGCTGACTTCATCCTAATGTGCCGTTTAATTGTTCATTGCAGTACCTGGCAGCCCACCTTATGACTTGACCTATGAGAACATCGGATCCAGCGAGGTCAACGTGTCATGGTCACCCCCGCTTCTCGCAAATGGCATCATCCTGTTCTACAACGTGGAATACTGGAACGCCACACACAGTCTGAACCAAACCACACACGTGCCTTATGTCATTCTGTCCAACCTGCGAAAATATGCACGCTACCGCGTCAGCGTACAGGCCGCCACACAGGTCGGCATGGGAAACCACACGAGCGAGATCCTGAACATCACCACACTGGAGGACGGTGAGTGTTTGGTTTTAACAAACGGACCTTGTGGTGTTTAATTAAGCTGTTTTTCCTTTTTAGTGTCAGTCTGGCTAAACATGCAGAAATGATCAAAGTCACACATCAACATTTTTTCTTTTTACAGCTTTTCGGTGATCTGCGTACAAGAAATGGGAGTGCTTTATTATTTTTAACTCTTTTTATTTCTCCCACAGAACATTTCTGAAAGCATTCTGGGATTTTTATACAGTGTTATGGATCAATTTAGCCTTTAAACCAAGTTTAATCTTTCTCAGGAGACAGAACCTGCCGACAAAGTTTGTGTTTGTTTCTCTGTGTTTGGTTGGTTAGTTTTTCCATTACCAGCTGTCAGGAAGGACAAATGTGAATGCCACTCATGGCATGGGAGACATTCTCTTACATTTACTAACTCAAATCACTGTCATGTTCGAGAGTAAACTCCTTTTCCACAGTTTTGGGTCTATAATAGCTGTTTTTCCTAAATGACAGTACCCAGTTCCCCTCCAAAATTCTTAATCGCCAGGAAATTGTCTGATACTGAGGTAGAGTTGTCCTGGAAAGCTCCCGAGGAGGCCAACTCTGAGATTTTATACTACATAGTGAGAGTGTGGTAAGTAAAGATGATTTAAAATCTGTTTTTACCAAAGACCTGGCTGTACTAGATTGAAACTATATTTTTGTGTGTGTATTAGGAATCTGAGCTCTGAGTTTGTCACTAATGTGACGGAAACATCAGTGGTGGTGAGTGTGGATGGATTGGGTCAATATAATGCATCTGTGAGCAGCTGGACTCGACTCGGAGATGGAGGAATGCTGATTTACATCACATTTAGTACTATAGAATCAGGTAAATATGAACACATTCTGTTAGACAACATCTCTAATCATTAGAAGCATGTTTCTAATGGTAATATCAGGTAAATAAATTACATTACAGTAATAAACTACATATTAAACTATATTCAAATAGTAATACGTTATCTGGAGTTGTGATCAAATGCTCAAATAAATACAACCTTGGTGAGCATAAGAGAAAAGTGGTCAACCCTGAAATTTTGAAAGATTGAAAGAGTCTATTTTACTTATACTAAAAATATAAATAAAATGAATAACAGGACATTTAACTTCTGTCTGGACAAGGTCTAGAGGCAGCTCACTAGGTTTTGAATATCATACAAACAATATCAACATCATGAAACAGCATTGCCCTCATAGTTATAATGGTAAATAATTTCTCTGTTTTGCAGCCCCCTCTGACCCTCCACAAAATGTATCATATACACTCCTCACCACCACTACAGTGCGTCTCAGCTGGAGTCCTCCGAATGAACCCAATGGCATCATCCAATACTACACCATCTACTATATGCACAATTATACAGAGTATAAGCAGGTATATACATTCACACAGATGAGTATTGATCTTTTGGAGACACTAAACGTGGTGGTGTTCTATTTTTTGTTTGTGACCCTGGACCACAAAACCAGTCATAAGTTGCATGGGTATATTTGTAGCAGTAGCCAACAATACATTGTATGGGTCATAATGATTTATTTATTTTTTTATGCCAAAAATCATTAGGATATTAGGTAAAGATCATGTTCCATTAAGATATTTTGTAAATTTCCTACCGTAAATATATCAAAACTTAATTTTTGATTAGTAATATGCATTGCTAAGAACTTCATTTGGACAACTTTAAAGGTGATTTTCTCAGTATTTTGATTTTTTTTTTTTTACCCTTAGATTCCAGATTTTCAAATAGTTGTCTCTCAGCCAAATAATGTCCTATCCTAACAAACCATACATCAGTGGAAAGATTTTTATTTATTCAGATTCAGATGATGTGTAAATTCTTCCAAATATGGACCCTTTTGTGGTCCAGGGTCACATTTAAATATATTTCAAAATGTAATTCATTCCTGTGATGCAAAGATGAATTTTCTGAATCCTTCAGAAATCATTCTAATATGCTGATTTGCTGATTATAATTCTAATATGCTGATTTCCTATTATTATCGCTGTTAAAAACTGTGATACTTGTTTCAGGATTCTCTGATGAGTGCAAAGTTCAAAAGAAGTCTTTACTGTCACATTTGATCAACTTAATCCAAAATCTTACTTTTTGAAAAAGAACATGTTTTAATGTGTTTTCTAATTAGCTGTTACTGAGATCGGCTGTCACTGGAAACTTGTCACACCTAATTAGCATTAGCAGACAGTGTAGTCTAACTGCAATTTACTGTAGATATGATTTAAGATATGAATTAAGAAGTTATTTACCTTTAGGGTTGCTTTTTTGTGTTGATGTCCTCACTAGATAAAGTTTTACAATTCCGATTAGTTGCGCAAAAATCACAAAGAAATGACATGTCATTTTTAAGGAATAGTTTCTCTCAAAAATGAAAATACTGTCATCATTTAAGTTGTTAAGTTGTTCCAAACTTGTTTGAGATTCTTTCTTCTGTTAAGCTTAACATAAGAAATTTAAAAAGATGTTGGCAACCACACAGCTGATGGTAGCCATTGACTTCCATAATATGGGGGGAAAAAATATTAAAGACTGGGGCTACTGTAAGCTGTTTGGTTAGAAAAATGTTTAGTGATAGTTGTTCATAAGTCCCTTGTTTGTCCTGAACAGTTAAACTGCCTGCTGTTTTTCAGCAAAATCCTTCAGATCCCACAAATTCTTTGGTTTTTCAGCATTTTTGTGTATTTGAACCCTTTCCAGCAATGACTGTATGATTTTTGAGATCCATCTTTTCACACTGAGGGACTCATATGTGACTATTACAGAAGGTTCAAACACTCACTGATGCTCAAGAAAAAAAAAGGATGCATTAGGATCCAGGGGGTGAAAACTTTTGAACAGAGTGGAGATGTGCACATTTTTTCTTATTTTGCCTAAATATCATTTTTTTTTTATTTAGTTCATCCCTTCAGAGGCTACAGAAGATCATACTGTACATGTTTCCCAGAAGACAAAATAAGTTTAATTTACCCTGATCTTCAAATTCAAAAAGTTAATGCATCTTAATGCATTGTTGTTGTTTTTTTCTGAAGCATCAGTGAGCATTTGAACCTTCTGTAATAGTTTCAAATGAGTCCCTCAGTTGTCCTCAGTGTGAAAAGATGGATCTAAAAGTCCTGTTGGAAAGGGTTTAGATACACAAAAATGCTGGAAAACCAACAAATTTGTGGGACCCGAAGGATTTTTCTGAAGAACAGTGGGCAGTTTAACTGTTCAGGACAAACAAGGGACTCATAAACAACTATCACTAAAAAAAACACACAGCTGTGGATCATTCAGATAACAACACAGTATTAAGAATCAAAGGGACGTAAACTTTTGAAAGGGGTCATTTTCTCTTGTGGACTATGTAAACATCTTTTATGTGAAATATCTTATTCAGGTCAGTACTAAATAAACATTTACATGCATTTTGTATGATTCTTCTTATTTTGGTAAAATAATTAACATTTTGCAGATTCTGAAAGGTGGATGTAAACTTTTGACCTCAACTGTATACACATTTCAAACTTGAAATTAAATGCTGATTCAGTCAGGCAGTGAATGACCATGTTCTCTCTCTCTCTCTGTAGACGGTTCCCGGCTCAGAGCACTGGTTGGTGTTGTCTGATCTGAGGGCAGGACACGAGTACAGTGTATGGATGAGTTCCAGCACTTCTGTTGGTGATGGGGGAGTGTTCAGTCCCCGTCTAAACTTCACCACCTTAGAGGACGGTCAGTCTCCTCACACACTCAGAGGAGAATCGCAGCTCTGCACCACTTTTCCAACTGATTACGCTCCAAAAAATCACACTGAAAAACTCATAAACACACCCACATGCACGCACACAGCAAAGATTCAGCACATTTTGTGAAAGGAGACAACTTCCTTCAAGCTGCAAACTGGGATTGTCTGATCTCGAAGCCTTTTATATGTCGGTCTCTAGACTATCCCAGCTTGCATTTCCTCTCACAGGATTTGTTGAAAATAGAAAATAGTGCATTGATGTAAGTTTCTGGGTACATTATGTAACATGTTATATATTTGTGTTCGAAAATATATAAATGTGTCGATTTCACTTAAGAAATGTAGCAAAACTTCCCGTTTGAGAGCAACTGGGGACATTTTTGCTTAAGTCTCCTGCTTCTCAGATGTTTGTCCTGAGAAAAAGAGCCCAGTAATGTCTGCATTTCTCATGAAAGCAAATGATTTGAGCAGCTGTTGAGATTTTAATAGCTCTAAGTTTTTACTATATGTCAACAGTTGCCTCATTTGTGCTCTTCTAAAGTCTTTTAGGAGTAAAGGAAAATTATTGAGAACTACCTTTGAACACTTAAATTAGTTATTTCATACTTTATATGTTTTTTTGAATATGTTGACTTGGTTTCAGAATTTATGTTAGAGTCACAATAAACAGTTTTGGTGTGATTTTGGGAAAAACGGTGCAGAGGTGACCTTCTGAGACAGATGAAGGTTTTTCTCCCTTGGTGTCTGAGATTTTGAAAGTGTTCTATATGAATAAATAACGCCATGGTCCTGTTTGGTTCTTTGTGAGTGATTGCGTCTGATCGGTTTGCAGTTACTGGAGAATCACCCAGCTTCAGCAGCTCAGTTCAGCCCAAAGCAATATCTCGGATACAGAACGTGCTCCAGACGGATTTTCCTACTAACACAATCAGCCTGTCTTGCTCTGCTTCTCTCTCCTTTCCTATATCTGTAATCTTGACTCTGGATTTTGCAGACGCTGTGCTGGAGTTTATTTACCCTTTTTCATTCCCACAGACTCACAGATGTGTGTAATTGCTGAATATCATGTTCAAGTGTGTGCTGTATGTGTGCTTTTGTATTTTTAATGAATATTCTAATCTCTTATTTTAAGATCGATCATTTATCTTCACTGCTTTAATCATTAATCATTATAATTGTTGACTGGTTTGAATCACTGACTGGTTTGATGTTGCAGTGTGCTATTTATGCTTTATTTAAGCATAAATTTATAAATTAAATATTAATTAAAAGAATAATTAATAGGATAGAGCTTTGTACTAATGGGTGAATCTCAATTGTGTGGTCATATTTCACTCCAAGATTTTTAAAAGTATATTATACAAAAGTGTAATATATATATATATATATAATTTATATCATGATGAGTTTTTTTTTTCATTATTATTTATTTATTTATTGCATAAAGTTTTAGGACCTTTATGGGTTTTTCTTTTGTGCTTTGTGCTTTTTTGACAGTTAAGCTCATTTTCATTTCCCAAAATCTCATTTATATCATGATGAGTATTTTAAAAAATATAAATTTTATTCATATTTATTTATTTATTTTTGCATTAAGTCTGTTTTAGGATCTTTATGATTTTTTTGTGCTTTGTGCTTTTTTGACAATTAAGTTCATTCTCATTCCCAAAATCTTATTTATATCATGATGAGTATTTTAAAAAATATAAATTTTATTCATATTTATTTATTTTTGCATTAAGTCTGTTTTAGGATCTTTATGATTTTTTTTGTGCTTTGTGCTTTTTTGACAATTAAGCTCATTCTCATTCCCAAAATCTCATTACTGTAATGCAAAAAAGTTACCCTTACATATCAGCCTTCGGTCATTAAATTAAAGGAAATATTATCTTAAATATATATAGTACTTTAAAGTAAACAAATATAAAATTGTTTTTTTGCAATATTTTTCAGTTTTGAGGTGAAATATGTCCTGATATTGCAAGCTTTCATGAGATAAACCCTAATTTTGTTACTTTAGATTGGGGAACAAAGTCTCATTCCACTTGGTTGCACTTTAAATTAACATCTATTAGACTGCATAGATTTGTTCCCTGTTCTAAAGTGTATCTGTTGGCCATTCTTCACATATTATTAATTGCATATCTTCCACACCTTCCCCCTGCTGCAGTGCCGAGTGGTCCGGTGCACAACCTCACCGCTACGATCTACAGCTCTACGGCTGTAGTGATCAGCTGGGACCCTCCTCTAGAGCCCAACGGGAGAGTCTTCTACCAGCTGAGCCTCCAAGAGGCAGGAACAACCCACTCGTCCATTAACCGTACGGTCAACATCACCATCACCAAAACTACCACAGACAACATCTATCTCTTTACCAAGCTCAGGAAGTATTTTCCCTACATCATAAAAGTCACACCTGCAACCAGTGCAGGATCGGCTGTAAACCACACTGCGGTGCAAAACCTGCGAACAGATGAAGATGGTACGCATCGCTTTCTGTATTTTACTTGCGCGTGTATATAAAGCATACTTATTGATTGAAAACTCTTGTGTGTCTGTTTTGACAGTTCCAAGTTCTTCTCCATTGCCTGGGGCTAGTAGGAATCTCTCCAGCACTTCCATCCATGTGTCGTGGTTCCCCCCAGTGGAGGCCAATGGAGAAATTATAGATTATGCTCTAGTTTTACAGGGTCCTGGGACTGTGAACAAAACCTATACCACTGAAACACATCTAATGCTCTCAGAACTCACTCCATTTACACCTTACAATCTCTCCATCGCTGCGGTCACCCGCATAGGTGTTGGTCCCTCTGTGATTATTCCACTTCATACTGATGAAGCAGGTCAGAGACATTCCTTTATTGCTGTTCTAGGGGAACTGATCTGTTCAAAAGATTTTCAAAATTTAAATATTTAAATTTGAATTTGGAGTTTGTCTGATATTTGAATATTTAAAAGAGAACATTTGAAAATTTGTCTGTTGTTTAATGTTTGAAAATGTAAACTTTTGTTGAACTTTAAATCTTTAAGACATGGCTTTGAAATTTGTTTGATGTTTGAAATTTAAAAACTGAAATTTAAAGTAAAACTTTTTGTTAGAAACTTTTTATTAAATGTTAAAATGCAGACACCGTTTTGTTATATGCAACATGCATATTTATGCAATATGAGAAAACACTTCATATGATTTTTTTATGAGCAGAAGTCTCTTCTGCTCACCAAGCCTGCATTTATTTAATCCAAAGTACAGCAAAAACAGTAACATTTTGAAATATTTTTACTATTTAAAACAGTTTTTTATTTGAATATATTTTACAGTGTAAGTTAAGCCTATCTTTGGATCTTTCTATTCATCAAATATTTCTGAAAAAATGTACTCAACTGTTTAAAATGTTGATAATTATAATAATAATAATAAATGTTTCTTGAATTTGCTGTACTTTGGATCAAATAAATGCAGGCTTGGTGAGCAGAAGAGACTTCTTTAAAAACATTAAAAAATCTTTCTGTTCAAGAACTTTTGACTGGTAGTGCAATTATATATAATTATACAAATTATATTACAAATGAAGAAAAAAATATATACATTTTTAAATTAAGAAATAAAGTAAAATATATCATATATTTTAACTATATCATATATAGTTAAAAAGTTAGAAATAAAGTCTGATATTTAAAATCTGAAAATTCCACTTTGCAAATTCATACAGTTATAAATTTACAGGCTTATTGTATCTAATGTGTCATGGCCTTTTTTTGTGTCCAGCCCCAATGTCTCCACCACGTGACCTGATTATTTTTAACCACACTGTGAATTCAGTGTGGCTTCAGTGGGAACCTAGTCCAGAACCCAATGGAATCGTCCAGCACTACGGATTCCGAATACTTGAACTGAACACATACACTTTCAGATATCAGGTAATACACTCATATGACTAAGTATACAGTATATGTGATTATGTTTTCACAGTTTTCTGTGTGTGTAAATTAAAATTCACATGCCTCTGTTTACCCAAGAACTCATCAGATGCATCCACACAAGCAGAACTGAGTGGCTTCAGACCTCATAATTCATACGAAATCAGTGTGTGCACGTTCACTAGAGCAGGAAATGGGGATCAGTACAGCCTGCCTGTCATATTCACCACCAATGAATCAGGTAATCTATTCATGTCACGTGATCCTTCAGAAATTATTCTCATATGCTCATTTGGTGTTCAGGAAACGTTTATTATTGTTAATGTTAAAAAAAAAAGATGTGCTGAAATTCGAATTTGAATTTGATAGTTGAAATTTAAAAACTATGCAAAACCTTCAAAGAAGAAATAAAGCTACATCTGTGGTGTTGGTGTGTGTTTCAGTGTCAGATGCTGTTGGGAATCTGACCTGCTCCGGATTGGATTGGAATTCAGTGTACATGGAATGGGAGCTTCCGATTCATCCTAATGGAGAGATTCTGTACTACCTTATTCGCTCTGAAGATCTGGAGGAGGAGGCTCATCCTCTCACACTCACACACACAGTGGCACACACTTTTGTCGGCCTGTCACCTGACGTTTTCTATGTCATCAGCGTGGCTGCAGTTAATTCGGCCGGAATAGGGGAGGAAGCCAACTGCACCGCACACACTCCATCAGAGTCAGGTATGATGTCTTAAAGGAATAGTTTACTCAAAAATAAAAATTTGCTAAAAGTTGTAGATGAGTTTGTTTCTTCATCACAGCAGATTTAGAGAAATTACTTGCATCACTTACTCCGCTGCAGTGAATGGGTGCCGTCAGTATGAGAGTCCAAACAACCGATAAAAACATCACTCCAGAAAAAAATCCTCCAGTCCACCAGTTAATGTCTTGTGAAGTGAAAAGCTTCATGTTTGTGAGAAACAAATCCATAATTAAGATCTTTTAACTTTAAACCGGCCAAAATACCCATAATCCATAATAATGCTTCCTCCACTGAAAAAGTTCATACCCGGTTGTCCTGTAACATCAAAATCCACCAACGTACAGTATTTGTTCAGAACTGTTTTTGCTTGTAAACGGTGCTTGATCTGTGCATATTTGTCTCTTAATTCGGAGAAACTGACTTCTTCACTGGAGAAAGTGATATTATGAATAAAAGACTCATATTTTAGCTGAAAACAGTGGTTATAAAGTTAAAAATGTCTCAATTTCTTTATTTTGAACACTTCACAAGATGTTAATTGATGGACTGGAGTGGTGTGGATTACTTGTGATGTTTTTATCAGCTGTTTGGACACCCATTCACTGTTGAGAATCCATTGGTGAGCAAGTGATGCAATGTTACATTTCTCCAAAACTGTGTCAAAAACTTTGGCATATAACTAATTCTGCACCATTTGTGGTACAGACATGATCATGCAGATTGTTTCTTTCTCTTTCTGCAGTTCCTGGTCCACCCCATTCGTTGACCATAATGGATGTTACCTCTGACAGTGTCTCTCTAAGCTGGCAGCGTCCCGTCCATGTTCCTGGTCTGTTGCAGGGTTATAATGTAAAGATTCAGCGACTGGCAAGAAATTGTGAGCCAAAGCAGCACATGGAGTCCTGCGTGGAGAGTGAGGATGTAGAGTGGGTTGAAGGAGAAACTAGAAGAGTCACACTTTCCCCTCTGCTGAAATATAGAGAGTATCGTATCAGACTGGTGGCGTCCACCAGGGCAGGACCCGGAGAGCCCTCCACCTGGATTCACACGCAGACACTCGCAGGAAGTACGTTACACATGTGCATAAACATGTGCATACAGTAAGAAAGAAAAATCACAAATGAGAGCTCTTTAATATCTCATGTGTTTGTCCTAGACCTCAATAGGACTTTTGCTTGAGTCTCTAACTTCTCAGATGTTTCCCCTGAGAAAAAGTTCCTAGTCTCTTTTCTCAAGTTTTAGAAGAGATCTTAACAATGTCAGATCTCAATTTGAATTTAAACATTTTTCGTTTATTTTTTTCACTATCCACTTTAATTTTGACTCTATACTCTCACTGTATGTCTACAATTCAGTTTTGTCTGTGTTATTGCTCCTAAGAAAATTCTGAGGTAAGGTTAATACTTTAAATGTGACCCTGGACCACAAAACCAGTCATGAGTTGCATGGGCATATTTGTAGCAGTAGCCAACAATACATTGTATAGGTCAAAAATATCGATTTTTCTTTTATGCCAAAAAAAAATTAGGATATTAAGTACAGATCATGTTCAATGAAGATATTTTGTCAATTTTCTACTGTGAATATATCAAAACTTAATTTTTGGTTAGTAATATGCATAGCTAAGAACTTCATTTGGACAATTTTAAAGGCAATTTTCTCAATATTTAGATTTTTTTGCACCCCCAGATTCCAGATTTCAAACAGTTGTCTCTCGACCAATATTGTCCGATCCTAACAAACCATACATCAATAGAAAGCTTATTTATTCAGCTTTCAGATGATGTATAAATCTCAATTTCAAAAAATGTACCCCAGTGGTCCAGGGTCCAAAAAATACTTTGTATAGTTTCCTAAAAACTAAAACTAAAAAATATATATAAATAGATATTTACTGGCTAATATAAATATATATATATTTCTATATAATTTAATAATTAATATAATTTATAAATATTTATAATATTTAAAAATTATAAATATTAAATTTTAAATATTCTAAAAATATAAAATCTAGAAATATATTCTAGACATATATAAAATTAAGAATATATATATACGTACACTACCGTTCAAAAGTTTGGGGTCAGTACATTTTTATTGTTTCTTTTCTTTTTTTTTTTTTTTTTAAGAAATTAATACTTTTATTCACCAAGGATGTATTAAGTTAATAATTAAAAGTTTATTAAAAGTTAATAATAAATAATTTACATTGTTATAAAATATTTATATTTTGAATAAACACTGTACTTTTTAAACTTGTTATTCATGAAAGAATCCTGAAAAAAAAAATCACAGGTTCCAAAAAATATTTGGCAGCACAACTGTTGATATTATCCAACATTGATCATTCTAATAATAAATCCGCATATTAGAATGATTTCTGAAGGATCATGTGACATTTAAGACTGGAGTAACAGCTGATAAAAATTCAGCTTTTCATCACAGGAATAAATTCTATTTTAAAGTATGTTAAAATAAAAAACATTATTTTATATTGTAAAAACATTTTGCAATATTACTGTTTTTTTTCTATATTTTTAATCAAATAAATGCAGCCTTGATGAGCATAAGAGACTTCTTTAAAGACTATTACAAGTTTTACTGACCCCAAACTTTTGAACGGTAGTGTATATATATTAATCTTCAGTATAGTATATATTGAATTAAGATTTATACATGTATGGTTTTTTAAGATGGGCCGAGATGCAACAATTTGAATATATGGAATCTGAGGGTGCAAAATATTGAGAAAATCACCTTTAAAGTTGTCCAAATGCAGTTCTTAATAATGCATATTACTAATCAAAAATTAAGTTTTGATATTTTTCCAGTAGGAATTTTACAAAAATATCTTCATGGAACATGATCTTTACTTAATATTCTAATGATTTTTGGCATAAAATAAACATTTAGAATTTTGACCCATACAATGTATTTTTGGCTACTGCTACAAATATACCCCAGTGACTTAAGACTGGTTTTGTGGTCCAGGGTCACATATAGTACAGTATAGTATGTTCAGTTCAGTATGGTATAGTATATATAGTAATGTTCAGATTAGAAGAGAAAGCAAGACAGGAAAGTAATAATGCATGGCCGCACTGTGTTTGTAATATGCCATTTGTCTTTCAGTTCTGTTTGACACTGCTGTGAAATCTCTGCAGTGTTGAGGGATCTTGTGAATCAGAGCTGCATTCTCACGATTTTAGTTCCATACTGAAAATCGATGAAACGCTGCCCAATCCATTAGCTTTGATGCAAGAACTCTCAAGATGAACATTTTTTCCCACACATTTTGGAGCATTTACCTTTTGCAGAGAGCATTGTTTGGTCTACGTGGGAGCAATATGCAGCTTAGGAAACATTTATTTTTTTTCTCTTCCACTCTATCTTTTTATCTTAGACCCTGATGCCCCTCCTGGTGCCATATCAGTGTTTCCTTCTGCCACTGGGTTAAAGATCGAGTGGGATGAACCATTGGTCATCTCAGGGCCCACCTCATACATCATTGACATCACTGCAGTGAGTTCATAAACTTGGGAAATCTTGTTCATCTATTGATTTTCTGAAAGGTTCTACTTCAATTTGTCCTCGTACTCTTTCAGTTGGATGGTTCGGGATATAACATAAGCCTAGTGCGGTATTCAGAAGAGATCAGGACGGTGGTTGTCGGAAACTTGACTGCATTTACTCTGTACTCTATTGCCATCACCGCCTTCACGGGGGAGTTTTCCAACGCCCGCACAGACGGCAAAGCTTCTGAACCAGTCCTCGCCAGAACCCTGGAGGACGGTGAGGATGTTTGTGCATGCTTGATTATCAGATATCCATTGAATGCATGCATGCATAACTTAATCGTGACATTCACGGTCATGTTTTCCCAGAGCCCAAAGATCCTCCCAAAAACGTGACATTGATGGTGATCCCAGAGGAAGTGACACGTGTTTATGTAACCTTCTCTCCACCGGATGAGCCGAACGGAAACATCAGTGCCTACCATGTCGCCATCTATCGTAACGGACAACTGGACTTCTACATCGATAGCTTGTCTGTGGTCAGCAACCCTAATAATACCATGACGGCCGTCATAGGTGGACTGAAGGGTGGATTCAATTACAGCATAAGGGTAGGAAATTAAAACCTGATCATTTTAAGGGTGTTCACACCAACTTTTTACTCCAAAGTGCATCTCCAGCTTCTTTCCATACATGCAAAGTATGTAAAGGTACATTTTTATACCTGATTTACCCCTAAATAGTACATATTATAACCTTAAAGGTACATAATAGTAACTAAAGTGTACATAGTAAAAAACAGCTTTTGTACCTTTTTTCTGGTGTGTACTGAACTGTGGTATGTTTGCATCATCCGATACCACTGTGAGCACTAGCGGCAGCTATTTAAAACCGTATCTAGGTAACAACAGAGAAGGCAGCTCCAAAAATGGAAAGCAATATTTGCATCAGTCTTTTAATTCATGTTTTTATTCCTTTTAGTTTTCAACACTAAAACTTCACCTGCTCAAAGTAGTATTTATAGTTGTTTGATGACTTCCACAGTTAGGCCAAATGCATTTGTTTTGTGCTTGTTGCAGATAGCAGCCATGAATGGAGCTGGTTTAGGACCAAGTTCAGAGGTCCAGGTTACCACAGGTGTGAAAGGTATGAGAAAACATAAGTCAGCTATACTAATTTGCTGAAGTGAATGTCATTTTAAGACTCTTATGGGTTTGTTTAGCACCTCCCAAACCAAAGAAGACGCCACGGGCTGCTCTGAACAATGCAGGTGTCATTATTTCTACTTCCAACACCATCACCATTGAGATGCCTGAATGTTTCTTCACTGATGACCATGGACCAATCCAAAAAGTCCAGGTCATTGTTTCTGAACCAGAAGGTATAAAAAAATGATATTTAACACTAGCAATAATGGCAGTAAACTTGTTTGATTCAGAAAGGATGCATTAAATTGATCAAAAATGACAGTAAAAACATTTTTAATGTTACAAAAGATTTCGATTTCAAAAAAATCATATTATTTTGAACTTTCTATTCATCAAGCAGTCTTGAAAAAAGTTTTGAACATTGATCAAAATAAGAAATGATTCTACAGTATAAGTCATTTTTAATGACTGATGAAAATTTAGCTTTGCATAACAGGAACAAATGACATAAGAAAAATTTATTTAGAATAGAAAACTATGGAAGCCCGTTTCCACTATTGAATAAAAAGTGAAAAAGAAAGTGTTGTTGTGACTTTATCTCACAATTCTGACTTTTTGTTTTCAGAATTGTGAAATATAAACTTGCAATTGCGAGTTATAAAGCCAAAATTGCATGAGGTAAACTTGCAACTGCAAGTTATAAAGTCAGAATTGTGAGATATAAACACATTTGTGAGAAATAAAGTCAGAATTGGGAGATTAAAAAACCTTGCAATTCTGACTTTTTTCTCGCAGTTGCGAGTTTGTCCAATTTTGGGGGGAAAAAGAATTGTAATTGTTTGTTAGAAAGTCAGAATTGCTAGATAGTTTATATCTCGACTTTATTTCTCAAAGTTGTGTTTATATCACAATTCTGAGAAAGAAGTCATATTTGTGAGTTTGTATCTCACAATTCTGACTTCATAACTTACAATTGCGAATTAATATCTTACAATTCTATGAAAAAAAAGTCAGAATTGTGAGATAAAAAGTCGCAACTACCTTTTTTTTAATTTTTATTCAGTGGTGGAAACAGGCTTCCATAGAAAACAGTTATTTTAAATTGTAATTTTACAGTTTTTACAGATTTTTTTTCAAATAAATGCAGCCTTGGTGACCAAATGAGACTTCTTTCAAAACATTAGAAGTGTTTGTTATTTTGTTGTTCTAATATTGATGCAGTGATGGACTACGGTAATCTGTCCAACTGGAAGAGTGTTTTCCTCCACCCCTCCGCGCCGTACCTGACCGACGAGGGCTTCTTGAACCCAAAGTGCTCGGAGAACGCAGAGCGCATAAGCACAAACACTAACACGTACGTTATAGGAGCAGATGAGGGCTGTCTGTCTGAAGATGCCAAGACACTTTGTAACGGACCTCTCAAACCCAAAACATACTATGTGTAAGAGACAAATGCACACACAATTGATTTGTGTTGTAAATGTTTTAATCCAGGAATCTTTTTAACCGTTTTTTTACTGTTTATTTTTGTATTGTAGGTTCAAATTTCGGGCAACAAACATCCGTGGGCAGTACACAGACTCAGAGTACTCAGACAGGGTCAGAACCGCAGGTATGGACACAAGTAGCACATGAAGACTGTTACAATATTAATGCACCCAGACCAGCTGTGATATCTCACTCACATTTTCCCTCTTTCGCTTTCAGATTTTCATACTTTCAGTATTGCTTTTATATATAAATACTTTCAATATTTTTTACTGTGAGATACCCTAATGAAAAATAAATATATTAAAATGTATTTAAAATACATTTATTTCATGCTAAGTATACTACAAATATATTTACATATTGTGTATTTAATAAAAATAACCTGCAATTGCACTTTTAGCATACTGGTATACTGATATATTTAAAGTCTGCTAAACTGTAACAACTAATTTTGTACTTAATGCACTTTATTTGTACAGAAGTAGTGCTTAAGTATATTTGATTGTGCTAAAGTGGAACTATTGCAAGTATACTATAGGTACACTTTAAATAATATCAGTCTTTAAATGCAAAATATTTACAGATCATACAATCCTAATCAGTAGTGACAATAAAACATTTTAGGCTTAATATTAAGAAATGTGCATTGTGCACAAGTAGTACTCCAAATAAAGTTTAATTACAATTTTTATATCGGTAAGTCTCGAGCGATATGTCAGTAAATATGTTATTTGACTTGAACCATACTTATATAAAATAAATGCATTTTAAATCTATTACTCCATTACTAGGGTAGTTTTTAGGGTAATTTTTACCCAAAAATAAAAAATTCTGTCATTGTTAAGCTGTATGCACTACTTTTATGGTACTTTTTAAATTTTGGCTTAGCAGCTTAGCAGCCCCAGTTTCTGTTCAGTCAGTCCTTATTCATTTTCATTTTCAAAAAAAAAAACTTGTTACAAAAAAAATTCAAATATATTGTTATTTTGAACTATATTCATCATGGTTTCCACAAAACTATGAAGCAGCAGAAATATTCTCAACACTGACTAAATTTTTTCCTAAGCAGCAAATCAGCATATTAGAATGATTTCTGATGGATCATGTGACACTGAAGACTTTAATGATGCTGAAAATTCAGCTTTGTATCACAGGAATAAATTACATTTTAGAATATATTAAAATAGAAAACAGTTTTTTGAAATTGTACAAATATTTGACAATTTTACTGCATTTTTGATCAAACAAGGTGAGCATTTCTTCAAGACATTTATTTTAAATTCATTAAAAATACACTTATGTTCTTATATATGTACCTTCTATAATTCTGGGCTTGTAGAACAACACATTTCAATGTGAACAAGTACTGCTTCTACTGTGTATAAATATCAACTTTTTTTTTAGATGACCGCCTGTTGACCAGAGACGAGCAGATCATTCTTGGAGTCCTGCTGTCATTTTTCCTGGCATTGTTTTTAATTCTGATTATATATGGATCTGTGAAGTAAGTTGAGTGTTGTTGTAAAAAGGAATTCAGCAACATACCCAAATAATATTTCCAAAAAAAGACTCACTTTCTCCAATCCCAGGATCCACCGCAGGCAGAAGGAAGGTGGGACGTACTCGCCACGTGAGGCTGAGATCATCGAGACCAAGTTCAAGCTGGATCAGCTCATTGCAGTGGCCGACCTGGAGCTCAAAGAGGAGAAGATTAACCGGTGAGGCATCGTACACATACAGTATACTGTACATGAGCAGTGGCCTTTAGTTATCTGTGTTTATATGCCATTTTATCTTCTGCTCTCTCTCCCTATTTCACTCAATGACTCACTCACTCTTTCATCCTTTCATTCATTCACTCTCACTAATCTATTCAAACACTTGCACTATCCTCTGTTCTCAGGTATTCCTCCTTTTTCTTTAGAAGGAAGGAGATTTTTGTCATCCAGTAAGTAGACAGAGATTTTGGTGTTCAGATGATGCATGATCCCATATGTAGTATCAGTCATTTTAAAGATTAAATGTTTTATTTTCCCAGTTGCATGTTGTGTTGTTAGTACCTGGCGTTGAATCTGATGTATAATGAATATGCCACACTAAATTATCTGCCTTGCCATAATTTGGGGCTGTTCGGTTTCATAATGCTGCTCTGCTTTGTGTATTTGTGCCTGAAAGATCACATAGAATGAATATCTGATTCGTTTTATGTTTGTGTGTCTTCCTCTAATTAGATCGTGTAGTGAACTTCACATAGATTCATTTCTTATTTATCACTGGAAGTGAAAAAGTAACCTAATTTTTCAGTACAAGCCCAATTTCATAATAATTCTCTACTGTCTAATGTTCCAGGCTGCTAAGTTACAGGAAATCTCTCAAGTAAGTGAAGGAGGCTTGATGGATCGATTGATATTTTATTCCTTTTCTCATAACCACCTGCTCTCAAGTGGTGTTCTTTAGAAATAATGCTTGCTGTAGTGGTAATAATGCTAAAGATGATGATTACTTTTGGGTTTGTGGGTATTTTCATGCTCCGTTTATCTCTCTCTAACACATTTGCAGGCCAATTAGTAAGAAATCATTTCTTCAGCATGTGGAAGATCTTTGTGCCAACGACAATGCCAAGTTTCAGGAGGAGTTTGCTGTAAGTTTTAGCATAAAATGTGTGAAGGTGGGTGAGAGAGACAGAAAGTACTAGTGAACTGTAAAATGAGTTTCAGTGACACCTCATTCTGATTGGACACGTAGAGTTATGTGCTCAATGGCGTATGACTTTGCTGAATATTTTCCATGGCTGATTGATTTTCTTCCTGGTTTGCTTTATAATTGGACATTTTCTATGTTTCAGGAGCTGCCGAAACTGCTTCAGGATCTGGCCACATCGGACGCTGACCTGCCGTGGAATCGTGCCAAAAATCGTTTTACGAACATTAAACCCTGTACGAAAAAACTGAATTCTGTCATTGTTTACTAGCTCTCGTGTAGTTTCAAACCTGTATGACTTAAGGACATAAAACCACCTCAGAAGTGTCCCATATGACTTCCATTCAAAAGTAAAATACAGTAAAAACAGGAAAATTGTGAAATTATATTTTAATTTAAAATACTTTGTTTGCTTTTTGAATCTAATTTAAAATAGAATTTATTCCTGTGATGCAAAGCTGAATTTTCAGCACCATTACTCCAGTCTTCAGTGTCACATGATCCTTCAGAAATCATTCTAATATGCTGATCTGCTACTCTAGAAGCATTTCTTGATACAATTAGACATATTTTATAAAAAGTAACAAACAAAAGAATAAAAGTAATAATTCTCTACTTTTTTTGAGCTTTTTTGTCATTTGGGGTTCAATGTTTAATACATTCTGTTATTCAGAATGTTTTTATTTCTGTTCCAAAAAAAGTCATGCAGGTTCTGAGCGAGATCACGGTGAGAACATATTTCTTTAAAACATACCAGGGTTTCTTTATATAAACATTGTTAACACATATTTTGTCTTTTTTTTTTTTAGATAACAACAACCGAGTAAAGTTACTGTCTGAGCCCGGAATGCCAGGGTCTGACTACATCAATGCCAGCTTCGTCTCTGTAAGCGCTCAAATCAGCCCACATATCACCTGCCTTTCTCTTTTATACTGCGGCACAACTTTAATTGAATCGGCTTATGGTCCTGTTCTGTGTCTTGTCTCTGTGTCTCAGGGCTATCTGTGTCCTAATGAGTTTATAGCCACTCAGGGTCCTCTGCCTAGTACCGTCGCAGACTTCTGGAGGATGATATGGGAGACGGGCACCAAAACCATCGTCATGCTCACTCAGTGCTTTGAGAAGGGCCGGGTATGTATGTGTGTGTTTGAACAAAACAATATAGCCAATAAGATGTTTTTATACACTCTTATATGTGATTCTGGACCACAAAACCAGTCTTAATTAGCACGGGTATACTGTATTTGTAGCAATAGCCAAAAATACATTGTATGGGTCAAAATTATTAGTCTTTTTTTATGCCAAAAAAAAAATTTGGATATTAAGTAAAGATCATGTTCCATGAAGATATGTTGTAAATTTCCTACTGTAAATATATAAAAACTTATTTTTTTATTAGTAATATGCATTGCTAAGAACTTAATTTGAACAACTTTAAATGTGATTTTCTCAATATTTTGATCACAGATTTTCAAATAGTTGTATCTTGAACAAGACTGAACAATCTTTAAGATGATGCATAAATCTCAGTTTCAAAAGACTGGTTTTGTGGTCCATGGTCACATCCCTCACAAAATCTTAAAAATACACTCCAAGGTTTTATAGTCAGTGGTCAGTTGCATAAGCTATTTTTAGTAGTCTTAAAATGTTAGTGATCAGATTTTTTTTTCTTCAAGACTGGTCATAACTTTTTCAAGCTTACAAAAAGATAGATTGGTCTAATATGAGTCTTATTTTGAGATATTTTCACATTGAGGTTTTCTGAGGGACTCATATGCAACTATTACAGAAGGTTCAAACGCACTGATGCTTCAGAAGGAAAAACAATGCATTAAGAGATGGGGGTGAAAACTTTTGAAATGTAAAGATCAGGGTAAATTTAACTTTTGTCATCTTCTGGGAAACATGTAAGTATCTTCTGTAGCTTCTGATGGGCAGTACTAAATGAAAAAAATTCTGATATTTAGGCAAAATAAGAAAAATGTACACATCTTCATTCTGTTCAAAAGTTTTCACCCCCTGGCTCTTAATGCATCGTTTTTCCCTCTGAAAAAGTGAGCGTTTGAACCTTCTGTAATAGTTGCATATGAGTCCCTCAGTTGTCCTCAGTGTAAAAAGATGGATCTCAAAATGATAGTCATTGTTGGAAAAGGTTCAAATACACAAAAATACTAAAAAACCAAAGAATTTGTGAAACCTGAAGGATTTTTCTGCAGGCAGTTTTGAATGGGATAAATTTTGTAAATTCAACTATTATTTAAATAAAATAAAAAATAACATGCATTTTGTATGATCCCTCTTATTTTGGTAAAACAATTAACATTTTGCAGATTCTGCAAGGTGTATAAAAACTCTTGACTTCAACTGTATATGCATTATAGTAATAAACTGTAAATGTGATGTGGCTGTATGTTTCAGATCCGCTGTCATCAGTACTGGCCAGAGGACAATAAACCTGTCACTGTTTTCGCTGACATTATAATCACTAAACTCACAGAGGACGTGCATCCTGATTGGACGGTCCGGGCGCTCAGAGTGGAGAGGGTAAAACAGTTTACAATGACATACATTATCATTTTTATCGTTGTAATTTAGGTCAACTACTGTCAGCAGAGCAATAGTTGAAGAGAATTTTGTTGTTTATTGCTAGCTAGCTGCATTTACTTCAATTCACTTAAATGGCCAGTTTAATTTAAAGAAAGCTCTTCTTAATGCCACGGAAATGTATGTATCATGGATCCACAAGCTTGCATGTGCTGATTGTGTAGTCTGGCTTGCATATGCATACTTGAGTATGTCTGTGGCCTTATATGAGCCCAAAAATGCACAATAACCCACACAGATGGATAGATAATTAGTCCCCAAAGACACATTCAGCCCTTCCTCTCTCTCTTTCTCTCTCCAGCATGGAAGCTACATGATTGTTCATCATTTTAACTACACCTCATGGCCAGAACACGGCGTTCCGGAGTCCAGCTCCACACTCATCCAGTTTGTGAAAGCAGTTCGCTCACACAGAGGCCATGACAACACAACCATCGTGGTCCACTGCAGGTGCGTATATCTGCTTGTTAGATTACATTGCATGGCTGTGTATGAGTTTGAGTTGCATGGAAGTCAATTTTTGCCTCAGAGTAAAAGAAAAAGTTAATTGCAACTCCATATCTTATAATTGTGACTTTTTTTGCAGTTGCAATTGATGGTTGTGATTGTGTATTGCACAATGTGACTTTTATTTTATGTTATTTAATTGTTTTTGTTTTTATTTTTTGTATTCTATTTTATTTTATCTGATGCAAAACAGGCTTTTAATAGGACTGGCCAGTGTTATTTTAGTAGCATCGAGATACTATTATAGTTTTTACTGTTATTTTGAACTCATTCTTGTTGTTACTTTTTTTATATTTTTTAAATTTTATGTTTTGTATTTTTTGTTTATTTAGTTTCATGTATATTTAGTTGTTACTGTGTCTCACATATTTTCTTATTTTAAACTCTCACAATTACCTTTTTTAATAGTTTTTTTTATTTTATCGTATTTTATTTTATCTGATGCAAAACAGGCTTTCATAGGACTGGCCAGTGTTATTTTTTTGTAGCATCTAGATAATATTAGAGTTTATATATATATATATATATATATATATCTATATATATATTCAGCTAATATGTGTTTCAAGTTACAAAAAAGTGTTTTTCATGGTCTTAGTTTTACATATGTGTAAATATTACTGACCTGTGTGTGATATCTGTTTGTGCAGTGCTGGTGTTGGCAGGACTGGAGTGTTTATAGCCCTGGATCATCTCATTCAGCATGTGAGGGATCATGATTTTGTGGATATATATGGCCTGGTCGCAGAGCTGCGCAGTGAGAGGATGTGCATGGTGCAAAACCTGGTAAACCTATTTAGATTTCCCTTTATATTTCTTTATAGTTCCATCTCTTTAGACATGTATGAGATGATCATGTTCTCCTGCTCAGATGTTTGCATCTGCCTCTCTCTCAGGCTCAGTACATGTTTCTGCATCAAAGCACTCTGGATCTGCTATCTGCAAAAGGAAACAGTCAGTCCATATGGTTTGTAAATTACTCCGCTCTGGAGAAGATGGACTCGCTGGATGCAATGGAGGGTAAAATACATCCTACAGTCAATGACTTATGCAGTGCAGTGAAGGCTGGTGGTTAAAGATCTCTGT
The DNA here is from genome assembly GCA_012976165.1 of Labeo catla. Lineage (NCBI taxonomy): Eukaryota > Metazoa > Chordata > Actinopteri > Cypriniformes > Cyprinidae > Labeo > Labeo catla. The sequence continues at coordinate 2,763,280 of VONZ01000026.1, forward strand.
CATTCTTCTGTTTAGTTTTGATGGAAACATATTTTGTCATGTTTGTTCTCTCAGGTGATGTAGAATTGGAATGGGAAGAGACAACTATGTAACAAGGACATTGTTTCCTATCAGTCTGATGGTTATGAGAAGACACGGGACACTCATTAAAAATCCAGACGCTGGGACTTTGGACCCTGGGGCCAAACACGCTAAGCAAAGGATAAACGAGGAATACAAGTGCTTCAGAAGCAAACGCGAATATTCTTGCCTAAATAGATTGTCTCTGTCTCTTAGCCTCTCACTTGCATCCACAAGACAATCTCATCCATCAAGTTTTTTCCTAAAGTTCTTGTCCAACTTTTGTAATTATTTTATCTCTAGGCACACCACCTACTCATGGACTCAAAATGGAACAGACACCAAAAATATGTATGTTTCTTAAGGAAGTGGGAATAGTACGAAATTACAGGGTTTTTATGTCCTGCAGTCAAATGTATTATTAATGCAATTATTAAGGATGAGAGTCAGAAGGATTTGGTTTTCTAAATGATTCTTTTAGTCATTTTTCATTATTTGGACAAATTATGAGACTATTTTAAACAGAACAGTACTTTGCATTCACATAGTCTATAGAACATATCCCTCCTTATAGTCTTCCTTACAAAACTCCTTAAAAAATTATACCCATAACAATGCGTCCACAGCTCCACATCAACAAAGAATAGCGTTGTTTGTTCTAATTCTGCACTGCAGTGACGTTCTGTGGAAAACGTTGCATTGATTTTGAACATTTTTCAATGTTTTTATTGCTCATCTGGAAAAATAGCTCTGAAATAGAGTCTAATGATACTCACTTTAAGTCCAAGTTATGAGGACTACACTATTCTTTTTTTAAGGCCCGTTCACACCAAGAATTAAATTAATGTTATAACTATATTAGCGTGCACACCAGCGGACGTAACTCTGATTAACCTCAATAGTACGATGCACTGTTGTGGAGACGAACTAGCTACTCACGACTGTTTCCCGAACACGGTCGCATCTCCGTGGTTTGAACCACACTTGTTCAACAATGAACGGCCGTTGTTAATGACGTCACACGCTGTGGTGGAGTAATAACTTATGGTATTTAACTGATTAGAGATCTCTAAAATGCAACTACATTAAACATGGCACCTGATGACTAATTTACTATTTTTTGTTCCATGTAATTTCGTAATTTGATTAATTTAATTAATCGCGGGTTCCCCCTTACGTCATACTCCGGGGTTCCCTTAGGCATATGTGCACATGCGCACTATTCGAAAACGGCACTAACAGAGGACGCGCAAAATACATAGATTAAAATGCATTTATATTTAGATAGAATGGAAGATATAGATTGTACTGCATGTTAGCTTGCTTGTTGTGCTTATTTTTTGAGCCCATGTGTGTTACTAACAAGGAACTATGTTTCTAACCACAGGTCGTGAGCTGTAGTTCCAACCATGTAAATTTCTGACGTTGTTTGCGAATGTTCGTTTGAACTATGGTTCCGAGAAACACCGAATTGCTGAACTGTGTCGGTAACGACGGAATTTGCGACCATAGTTGGCTAACTGTGCTTTTGGGAAACGCACCCCTGTTTAAAATAAGCTGCAGTAAAATGTAGTCTGTCGCTAGGGTTGCCAGGTTTTCACAACAAAACCCGCCCAGTTAAAAAAAAAATCTCGTTCCGCGGGGTAAAATTTACATTCCAGGGGATAAATATGACGTTACTGAGGTTGCTTCAACTCGCGGACATGAAAAACTACCCGCGGTAACAGTGGTAAGTAGCCAGATTTCGCGGGAAAACCGCGGACTTGGCAACATGCTCAAGCTCTGTAAAGTCGGATGGATTCAGATGGGCTGTCAGTGTTTATCGTTCATCAGCTGGAAATAATAGACCTGAAAGTGGTTTTAACAATATCGTTTATTAGTTTAAAAACCTAATTGTTAGCTAAAGTTTTAGTTATTGTGTAAACTTTTAAAATTAACTTATCCTCCTTATTTGTAAATGTTATGGGTCTGGCTTCCGGTCTCATCCACATCCAGATGTTTTAGCTGTACAAAATAGCTCGTTTTGCTGCTTGATATTGCAAATTGGTTTGTCTTACCGGATTATTTTAATGTATTATCTTAATTTTGAACACTGGTTTGTAGTGCAGACAGTTTTATCGTTTACTACACGTCGTTATTCTTCTCGTTATTTCCGGAAGTCTCACCCATAGGCTTGCTTACGCTTGGAAGAATAAGGTGGATAGTTGTAGTTCTTGGTGTGAACGGGACAATATGCTAGTCTAGACAGTTGAAGAGGTATGACATGAGTGATAATTTACCCACAATGGGAGAATACTGCACTTACTGTTTCATACGTACATACGTTAATGTAACTTGTATATCTGTGGCGAATATTTTTGTAATCAGGAAAGAGTGTTTTATCACAGCATTTCCTTACATTTATCTCTGAATGATGCTTTGTCATTTATTCAGTTGGAATGCTATTATTTTGCTATCCACCTTCTATCAACTTATCTTAAAGCTGATGCAGAGTGAGGTAACGCATACCTTATATATGTTCATTCTTTTGTAAATAACTTGACAACTCGTTGATTTGTCTTTTATTGCTGTATCCATTTGTTCGTGTTACAGAGGAACTGAGTGAGAGGAAATCTGTCATCTCACAAGATTGTAAAGCTTATCTTTTGCATAAATTATTATGAAGCCAAATGAGTGTTAGGAGGTGACATACGGTTTTGTTGTGTGTATATTTGGAAATCAACAGTATTTGTGTTTTGAAATAAATATTGTTTTTCTTCTGAAGATTACTGCAAATATTGTGACTGTCATGATTTTCACTGAATAGTAACTTATGATCTGTTCTTCACAAAGCTATTGTATAACTTCAGAAAAATACTTTTTAATATATGTTTGTGATAGAATAGAGCTTTTTTTGAGTCATTTTGATACTTTACATCCTCAGTCCTCGTTCGCTTTGCATCCTTGAAAACACTGACCTGCATATTTGTCAAAAATGCACCTTTTGTGATAAAAGAATGAAAGGTTTGGAATGATGTGAGGGTGAGTAAATGTTTTTTTTCTCTTTAAATGGTTACATTAATTGAAATTGAGATATAAAAAAAAATATTTAAAAAATCAGAACTGTTAACATAAGTTTCCGAAATATCTGATTGTTGAAATAATTACAGGAGCTCAAATTCATTGGCATTCACAGGCATTCCAGAGTGCACGGACTGTCATTCTCTGTGTTTCTTTGAAGAGTGAGAGCGCATCCAATGTGAAAGCAGCAATTCAGGACCCTGGAGAGCAGCACTGAAGCTTTCAGCCGAAACAAAGGGAAGAAGCTGGGAGAACACAAGGTCCTTCTTGAGAGTAACATTCAGGTAGGGGGATGTTTGGGCGTTAAAACAAAGCAATAACCTATGAGACACTGCATCTTACCAGGATTTTACCTTGAGTGAGAAGTGTCATTAGGTGTAAAATGAAGTGCAGTGACAGCTACAGTATATTAAATGTTCAAAGAAGTCTCTTTTGCTCACCAAGCTTGTACTTCTTTGATCCAACGTACAGCAAAAGCAGTAAAATATTTTTTTCTATTTAAAATGACTGTTTTCTATATCAATATATTTTAAAATTGTATTTATTCCTGTGATTTCAAAGCAGATTTTTAGCATCATTACTCCAGTCACATGATCCTTCAGAAATCTAATATTCTGCTTTGCTGCTCAAAAAAAAACATTTATTATTATGTTGAAAACAGCTGAGTAGTAATTTTTTCAGGTTTAGGGAATAGAAAGTTTAATGAATAGTAATTCAGAAGAACAGCATTTATCTGAAATAAATGTCTTTATCATCACTTTTGATCAATTTAAAGCATCATTGCTAAATAAAACTATTCATTTTTGTAACTTCCTTCCTAAAAAAATGCTGACTTTTCATACTGACTGAAAAAATCTTTTTATTTCAGATAAATGTTGATCTTTAGATCTTTCTATTCATCAAAGAATCCTGAAAAAAATTTACTTAGTTGTTTTAAATATTGATAGTAACGAAAAATGTTTATTGAACAGCAAATCAGCATATTAGAATGATTTCTGAAGGATCATGGGATACTGAAAACTGGAGAAATTTTGCTAAAAAAAAGTATAAATTAAAATATAAAGTTATTTTAAATTGTAAAAATATTTAACAATATTACTGTTTTTGTTGTATTTTGAATCAAATAAATGCAGGTTTGATGAGCAGAAGAGAATTTAAAAAAACATTAAAATAATAGTGTATATATATATATATATATATATATATATATATATATATATATATATATATATATATATATATATATATATATATATATATATATATATTTGTTACATTTTTCTTCAAATTGCTAATTGGGTGGCAGTGTTCTCATACTTGGAGGCAACTCCGACTAATCTAATTTCTAATTGTGCTTTTGATAAATGGAGTTGTTACTGTTTGTTCTCGTAAATAAATTTTAGTGTTTATAATTAGTACTGATTAGTGAGTCAACACTTGAATGTTAAGTTTAATCAATATGCCAGTAGCATTTAATGGATCCAGTCACATTTGAGAAGGTCTAGCCAAACAATAGATTTACTATAAGTAACAGGCTGCTGATCACTGTCTTTTAATATCATTGTGATATTTAAGTCAGTTGGTACTGAAACACAAACACACACACACACAAGATCTCGTCTGTTTTCTGCACGTTTAATGATTGTTGAGATATGATTAAGTGACATTGCATATACAGGATATGAATGTGAGCGTATCAAGTGTCTTTACACTATATAAAACTTCATAATAGTGCTCAATACAAATATAGATCGTAAAAACCTATTGGATGGGACCATTGCTTTGACCACCACAAGGTCATATTTTAATGTTATACATGAAAATCAGCATTTTCTTTTTCTTCATATATATTTGTAGCTTTTTAAAGTGAACTTCTGGAAATTTGAGTCCAAGAAGTTCATCTTAGATTGAAACCATCGACTCAAAGATGGAGTTTATGGTGCATTTTCACAAAAATGCAGTGCAGTTTCACAACTTCACAGTCAGAATACGGCCCCTCGCTGGGTTTAAATGTGTCGCTATGTTCTTGGAAACAAATATGCCGCTACGTACTAATTTAACCTAGCAAATGACAGCTTCTGACTCAACGTGGTGCGTGGTAGAGGAGCGTTCGTGAATTGAACAGTCCCATAAACATGTCAGAGCAGGTGTGCACGAAGAAAAGACGGTATTTGATCAGCGCATCGTCTTAATGAATAAACAGCTGTGCAAACTATACAATAAAGCTTTTCATTCTCCTACTCTGTATGAATAAATAGATTTATAAATACATTTTTTTGCTGCTTTTCCATAATTTCTGTGTCTAAGCACAGAATGACATCATTTCCAATAATGCCTTGGAAAAAAAACAGATATGTAGATACTTGTAATTAAGAACAAAGAAAATAAAAACAAATATTAGTGTCGTACATCTGAGATAAAAGCTCTTTATAGATATCTGCACATAAACATATGAATCTCTTATGACATGCAATGCAGAAAACATGAATTCTAAGTGGCAAACACAAACATAACCCACCAGATCATTTTTTAAAACACAAATGCTTTGTCTGAACATAATAATTTAATAAACATTGTAAGTGATACTTTTTAAAAATATACAATTTATCAGTCATAGTCTTGTAGTATACAACATTTGATATTTTCTCAGAGGTTTGATGTGCACCTGGTTTTCACATGAAGCTACCTGAGCACCAGGCTTGATCACAGTAACACGCTACAGAGTCGCTCTATAGGACCGGACACAATAAAAAGGTTGATTCGAGATGATTAGCTGAGTTCAAGCCGACCCCTGGCTCTAGTTGGTAAACTATCCCACCACCCTCTTTCAAAATTCTCTATTTTTTTGCTTTGTTTTGCTGTAAAAGGTTGTTTTAAACAAAACGAATTAGCAAAGTAAGAAAAAAAATGTCCATACACTTTGATTACATTAAAACTTTAGAGAAATAGTTCAACCAAAATTAAAATATGCTGAAAATGTACTCACCCTCAGGCCGTTTGTTTCTTCATCTGAACAGATTTGGAGAAATTCAGCATTGCATCATTTGATCACATCTCGTGAAGTGAAAAGCTGCATGTTTATAAGAAACAAATCCATCATTAAAAGCTTTTTAACTTTGAAACTGTGAAAAAGTCTATCCCCGTTGACCTCTAATATCAAAACACATTTGTTTACAACTGTTTTAGACCATTTACGCTTGTAAACAGTGCTTGATCTGTGCTTTAATGAAGGCTTTTTGTTTTCCAACAAACATGCAGCTTTTGGCTTCATAAGATGTTAACTGATGTACTGGAGTTACTTATGGATTATTATGATGTTTTTTTTCAGCTGTTTGGACTCTCATTCTGACGGTACCCATTCACTACAGAGGATCCTCTGATGATGTAATGCTACATTTCTCCAAATCTGATGAAGAAACAAACTGATCTACATCTTGGATGTCCTGAGGGTGAGTACATTTTAAGCAAAATTTTATTTTTGGGTCAACTATTCCTTTAATTTATACTCATTTATAAATATTAACAGATCAATACTTGATGCACGTTCAGTGTGAATGTATATGAAAACTATCAAATGAAAAATGTCTATCTGAATGAAAACGAACACTTCTAAGCAGGATTCTTTAAAATGTTTGTCAATACTGTAAATAAAATTTATTATAAATGTAGATTTTCAAACATTTTGTTAAGTAAAAACCCCCATTAGGTTTAACCTCAGAATTTGTGGACAATAATGATTTCTATTTCTAGCAAGTACTACATGGAATTGTTTGTTGCGGCACAGATCAGCAATTCACATTGAGTCAGAATGTGCTTTTTAAAGGACATTAGGATACTTTTGTAAAAGGCACAAGTCAGGAGCCGGGTATCCAAACGTTTTAAAGGGTTTATGGAGCTCAGTCAACACCCTCATTAGGTACATGGTGCACGGCTCTCGAGATCAAGCGCTTCCTCCACACAGGATGGCAGCGTCCTAAATTTCTCAGCAGCTGACACTGGGACTCTTGACAGGATAAGACAGTAAGTAGATGATGCCAAATACAGACAAAACCTACAGCTTTTATCTTGGAAGTTAGAAATTCTTTAGTGGCCACGTCCTGACCTAAATTTCTTACGAAACCATTGATTCAGGACATTCACAACACAGCTAGAATAATTCACTAAGGGATGATTTGATTTGCAGGAATAAAGTCATTTTCAGTAGGAGTTGGCAATTTGAATAAAGAGCAAAATTGATCTTAATTTATGCAAATGTGCATTAGAGCTCACATGATCTGCCTCCTGGTAGAGTTAAGTGGTAATATTCAGTTCAGGATGCATACTGTAGTAACTTAAGGGAGCAATTGCTGCATCTAAACTAACTCAGGGGGTGTTCCCTTATCTAACCTAGTTATTTTACTTTTGCATTTGTTCTTTTTTAGAAATGCTGTGAGGTATGATTTATATTCAAACACTGGAATTGGATTTCGTTTTCAGGTAAGACCTTTGAAAGAGGGTGGTGATTTTCTATTCCCATACAAAACACAATGTGAACATTTATATAATTGCAAACATTATTTTATGGTGGTGTCTAGAAACAGATTCATCTTCACATCACTCCCTCTACACTACATCCATCTATTGTAGTTCAGGTTCGGGGCAACACACGACATGGGCATTTTAAGGAGAAATCAAAATATATAAACGTTTCATTTGAATACGGGGACGTGGTGAACACACAAAAAAGATCTGAGAAAAAAAAATCCCTCTTAAAAAAATACTATACATCTACTCACTTTAAATACACACTTTAAGGCCATGAGGACCTAACAATTCTAAGTGTAGCTTCTTTTGAGCGACGTGAGCCTAACAGTTCAGAACGGGCTGCTTGTGCTATTGTGTCTTCAGAAAGAGTGTACGTGATAGTTTAGTTTTAAAGCAATAATTCACGTAAATATGAAAATCTGTCATGGTTTATTCACCCTCATGTTGCTTTACATCTGTATGTTATTTTTTCCACAGAACACAAAAAGAATTTTTAAAGAATGTTTACACAGCTCTTTTTCCATGTAGTCAGAGTTAAAACTATTAAAAACTATTTTTGTAAACTGAAATAAAGCTGAAAAAATAAATATTAGATTAAATATTGTCTGCCTTGTCAACTAACTAAAATAAAGTTCAAGTAGAAGTGCTAAAACTACTAAAACAGAAGAAAAAAAAACTTAACTTAAAAAACTTAATTTAAGCTAAATACTAGGTTCGTACAAGGTGCTTAAAGTGACTTTTTAAAACTTAAGGCCTGGAAATCCTCATACTTTTTTTTGCTTATTTCAGTTAATGTCAGAACAATCGAGCTAGGCAAGTAGTAGTACTGACAGTGTTGTGTAAACAAGGCTGAAATGCGAAAAGAGGAACAGATGAACCAAATCAACTGAGTCATTTACACTGGAACCGCTCCAACTGATTCAAACTCGTGACTTCGATCATTAATTTCAAGCGATTCACTAGCAAAAACCAGATCAAATTAAAAGAGACATTCATTTTCGAATTTCGACATCGCTTTAAACTTTTTTAAAAGGGTGAAACGGAGCTTTTTGAAACTCAGAATCAGTTAAACCATTGCATCACAAAATGATTCACTATATCGAAGCGTTCCAATCGGATTGCGTATCGCGAATCATTTGATTTTGATCGGAACGTCATGTATTGTTAATTATTTGATTCAGATCATAACGGGTTTGTGAATCATTTCGCAAATTAAATTATTCAAATTAAATGATTCGCAATACGCGGTTTGAAGTCCCGATCGAAATCAAATGATTCACAATATGCAAAGTACCAATCTAAGTCAAATGATTCGCGCTTCGCACTTCGAGAACTGATCTGAAATGATGGTTCAAGAATCGTTATTGAGATTGGAACTTCAGAGCATGGATTGTGAATCATTTGATTTAGATCAGAACTTTGGAGCTGGTTCGTGAATCTTTCGTTTTAGATCTGAAATGTGGAGCATGGATAGTGAATCATTTGATTCAGATCAGGACTTCAGTGCAGGTTTGTAAATCATTTGTTTCACATCAGGATTTCGCAAATGTTTTTTTTTCATATTTTTTTCCTTAAACAGTAGAAAACATCATACCATTAAGGCAAAAAAAAGAAAGAAAGAAAAAGTATACACAAATACAAATCCCTTAAGAAAATTAACTATGGTTTTACTACAGTAAAAGTATTATATATACTTCGTAATACTTTAGTAGTAATACTTCGTATGTGCTTCACTTTATGTTAGCCATTTTTTATTAGTATATTTTTTTTCTTTTTTAGAATTTGAAATGGAAGACATTGTTCAATAAGTGATGTCTCTAATTAAAGAAAATCAGAAAAGTATTGCTTGAAAAGTCCTTGAAAGTCCTGAAATTTCATTTTACAGTACCTGTACTAACCCTGTAAATAGAATATTTAAACAAATAATAAAAATGACAAAAGCACTTAAAACTTGAACCAAAATTAAAATGAAAGCAAAAAATAAAATAAAATAGGAAATGTAAAATATGAGTATATAATATAATAGTATAGAAATAATCCTAAATATATATAAAAAAACAAGTGGCCAGTTCACACTTCATAAACTGCGAAATATCCTAATCTTAACAAGTGTTTTTGTCTATTTTTTATTTGATTTCCAGTTAAAATATCTAATAATGAAAACAAATAAATTTACTTGAAGCAACATTAAATAAAATATTAAGTTCAGACTTTGTATTCATAGACGTAGACACGTAGACATTTATTTATTATTATTTTTTAATGCTGCTTAATGTTTCTGGGAAAGTCATTTTAGTATCCCAGTGAACATAAATTTTATGTACATAAATTTTCACCTTATATATGGCTTCAGAGGGCTTCAGAGGACTTCAGAGCCCACAAAGTGTGCTTTTTATGGTTTTTCTCACTCTAAATTGTCTTTGTACTAAAAAAAGCTGTGTGAAGATTATTTAAAATATTTTGTGTTCTGTTAAAAAAATAGCATGTGGGTTTGGAACAACATGAGGGTGATAAAATAAAGACAGAATGTTCCTTTTAGGTGAACCGTCCCTTTAACAGGTGTAAACTGGTCTGTGTATATGTGTATTGGTCAGACTAGGCTGCGCGTCCCGCTGGAGTACCTGCGTTGGCTCAGCAGGTGGCGTGGCGGCGGAGGGGTCGGGGGGCAAAACTGATGTGGGTGGTGATAAGGAGGCGGTGGGGGAGGAAGGGGCGGCTGCTGCTGCTTGCCTCCCTCCCTTGACCTGGTGGGCGTGGAGACGGCCGATTGGATGAGGCGATGGGCGGGGTTGTGGCTGAGGAACGCCTCCACGTGGCCACGCCCAGCAGAGTCCACGACGATCACCTTCACGATCTGCTGGCACTGGATCAGGGTTTCGGGGGAGATGGTGAGGGCGGAGCCAGGGGCGGGGCTAGGCAGGACGGCCAGGTGTTGCTGAGCGCTGGGTGGGGCCAGAGGAGAGCTGAGTTGGTACGTTTGGAGCCTGTTGTGAATTGACACCTAGTTTAGAAACAGCCAGAAGCAGGAAGCGTTATCAGCCTGGCCTGCTGCACTCTCACGGCCCTCTGGTGCGGAAACACACGACAAGGCCATGCCACAGAGCATGCAGGCGGCAAAACACGACACGTCTACGTACATACAGTGCGGTCGGAGTGGGTGAAAAGGGGCAACGGTGACTTCCTACTGCTGTGATTTAGACTTGTAAAATGTAAAATGCATAATATTAATAGCATATAAATAACACTGCCCTGCATCTTATTTGCTGAATGAAATCCAATATGTGTTTCCTACTAATTTTAAAGTGCTGAATCCAAAAATAGTGGCTGGTTTGCTCTAGCATGTCATGCTTTCTCATAAAATACAATGCATTTTGTAACATTTTGCTTTTGACAACCATGACTCCTGCTTTCGTCTCAGAAAGGGTAGAATTATTTATTCTCAGCCAATTTTCACGTATGAATGATTCTGAAGACATTATTATACAAAAGTTTTTGAACAGTAAGTATTTTTAATATAAAAAGAAGTCAGCTCACCAAGCCTGCATTTATTTTATCCAAAATACAGTAAAAACAGTAAAATTGTGAAATATACCTTTCAAAAGCTTCAAGTAAAAAATAAATTAAATTATAAAAAATTATAATGTTACAAAATATTTTTATTTCAGATAATAGCTGTTCTTCCGAATTCTTTTATTCGTCAAAGAAACCTGACGAAAATCTACTTAGCTGTTTTCAACATAATAATAATAAGAAATGTTTTTTAAGCATATTAGACACTGAAGACTGGAGTAATGATGCTGAAAATTCATCTTTGAAATCACAGGAATAAATTACAGTTTAAAATATTTAAATAGTATAAATATTAAAAATATTTCAAAATTTTACTGTTTTTGCTGTACTTTGGATCAAATTAATGCAGACTTAGTAAGCAGAAGAGACTTTTTAAAAAAAAACATTAAAAATCTTACTGTTCAAAACCTTTTGACTTGCAATGCATATAGCTTATTTTGTAACATTCTTTGACATTACATGGAGTATGTGAACACATTTCCCACTCCTTTGAAGACTGTAATCTAAATTTTATATATATATATATATATATATAAACATTTAAAAAAACAAACTATATATATGATGGAAAGTATTATTAGTAAGTGTTAGTTTTTTTTTTGTAAATCAGAAGAATTTTATATTCAAGAAAAGTATTTTCTGTCTATTTTTGAATTTATCTAATAATATTTTTAAAATATTATTTTTGAAAATATCTAATAATAATAGACTGTATCTTTAATATAAATTGCAAAACTGTATATAATTGTATATTTTGTCTTACTGCAATATCAGATTTTTTTCTCCAAAAATGAATTTTCTTCTTCCATCTTTTATTTGTTTTAGATAGTAAAAAACAAGTGCAAAAAATCTGCCAGAGCATGCCGGCAAAACACAGCATGACTACGTACATACAGCCGGTCAGAGTGGGTGAAAGCAAGCGACGCTGACTTCCTACTTAAACTGCCGTAATTTGGATAATTAACCGCTATCTTATGCATTTCCTTTTATTACCACGCTGCTAATCAGACTGTTATATTTTTATCCGTCTGTAAGAAGCATTAAAGTGCCCCTCGAGGGCCTCGACGCTTGGCAGCGAGGGTCCTTATTGCATGCTGGGTAATTTGCACCTTGTCTTGATAGACCTTGTTTGCATGTGTATACGTGTTATGTGTTTGGCATCTCGTGAAAGCGCATTCGTGTAGCCTGTCTGTCCACAGTAACCACAGCCTGGTCCTTTCATTTCGGCTCTTTTTAATGAAGTATTTGAATTTTAATGACTACCAGTGCAAGAGCTATTGAAACTACTGCCAATGGACGTGCACTGGCAATCTTATCGTTGTTATTCCACAAGCAATAACATTTTTTTCCTCTGGTAGGCAAGTGTATTTTGAAATGCAATTTGCAAGCCGTTTTTACACTATCATTCAAAGGTCTCTCATGCTTACAAGACTGAATTTGTTTGATCAAAAATACAGTAAAATTTTGAAATATTATTACAATTTAAAGTATATAATAAAGTATATAATAAAGTAATATAATTTTCAGCATCATTACTTTAGTCTTCATGATCCTTCAGAAATCATTCTAATATGCTTTTTTTGCTGCTTAACAAACATTTATTATTTTCATTATTTATTTTCATGATTCTTTGATGAATAGATGGTTCAAAATAACAACATTTATTTAAAATAGTTAGTAACATTTTAAATCTCTTTCCTGTCACTTTTGGTCATATTAAAGCATCTCTACTTAAAAATCTTAAAAAATGTAAAAAAATCACACTGACCCCAGATTTTACATCTGAGTGTAAATGTGTCCTTAATTTGTTCATTGCATCAATGTTTGCAAAAAATTGCACTGCAGTCACAACATGAGCCACAATATTTCCTTTAAACACAAAGGCTGTATGTGTGAATGCGCTTGTCAGTGTGTGACTTGAATACCCTTTTAATATCATTTCCACTACATTTAAAGAATTTCACCCCACAACAACAGCAGCTGTATGCAGCATTAAAACACAGCAGTCAGCAAAAGCCCGAGTGAGAGGCCATAGATTACAGATCACAGCGAGGGGCGGTTTTCTGGGGGTTGGCAGTGCTGCTATTGCTCTGCACCAGTGGTGTGTGATTGCAGTGAAGACACCGAGGGCGGGCGTCTCCATTCTGACGGACAGCGGGGTCAGAGTGAGCTCAGGGGTCAAAGGGTAAAGGGCAGGGAGTTTGGGGGCTGGTGGGGAGGTTATTTCTGATTCTGCAAGGAGATAGTGATGATAACTAAATAGACGATTTAAAACTACAATACGTGCTGTCACCACCTACAATGTTCCCCAAAAATCTGGAAACACCCTAGGCTTTAAATGGTACAATGTCAGCATAAATATATATACAATACAATATCAGCTTTACTTATTATTATGGATTCTGATGACACCCATTCACTGCAGAGGAGCCATTGGTGAGCAAGTGATGTAAAGCTACATTTCTCCAAGTCTGTTCTGACATAGAAACAAATTCATCTACATCTTGGATGTCCTGAGGGTGAGTAGATTTTAAGAAATTTGACTATTTCTTTAGTAAAACATACAGTTGAAGTCAAAAGTTTACATGCACCTTGCAGAATCTGCAAAATGTTAATTATTTTATTTTTATTTAAATAAGAGGGATCATACAAAATGCATGCTATTGAGTTTATAAAAATGACCCCATTTAAAAGTTTACATACACTGATTCTTATTACTGTGTTGTTACCTGAATGATCCACAGCTGTGTTTTTTATTTTGTTTAGTGATAGTTGTTCATGAGTTCCTTGTTTGTCCTGAACAGTTAAACTGCCTGCTGTTCTTCAAATCCTTTAGGTCCCACAATTTGTTGTAAACTTTTGAACAGAATAAAGACATTTTTCTTATTTTGTCTAAATATCACATTTTCGTTCCATTTAGTACTGCCCTTCAGAAGCTACAGAAGATACCTATGTTTCCTATTTTGCAAAATAAGAAAAATGTATACATCTTCATTCTTTTCAAAAGTTTACACCCCTGGCTCTTGATGCATCGTTTTTCCTTCTGGAGCATCAGTGAGTGTTTAAACCTTCTGTAATAGTTGCATGTGAGTCCCTCAGTTGTCCTCAGTGTGAAAAGATGGATCTCAGAATCATACATTCTTTGTTGGAAAGGGTTCAAAGACACAGAAATGCTGGAAAACCAAAGAATTTGTGGAACCTGAAGGATTTTTCTGAAGAACAGTAGGCAGTTTAACTTTTCAGGACAAACAAGGCACTCATGAACAACTATCACTAAACAAAAAACACAGCTGTGGATCATTCAGGTAACAACATTTTCCTTTAAAAAAAAAAATAAATAAAAAAAATAAATAAATGGGGGCAGCCGTGGCCTAATGGTTAGGGAGTCGGGCTTGTAACCGAAAGGTTGTGGGTTCGAGTCCCAGGTCCGGCAGGGATTGAAGGTGGGGGGAGTGAATATCCAGCGCTCTCTCCACCCTCAATACCACGACTGAGGTGAGTCCCTTGAGCAAGGCACCGATCCCCCAACTGCTCCCCGGGCGCCGCAGCGATAGCAATATGGCTGCCCACTGCTCCGGGTGTGTGTTCACGGTGTGTGTGTGTGTGTTTGATCACTTCTCACTACTGTGTGTGTGCACTTGGATGGGTTAAATGCAGAGCACAAATTCCGAGTATGGGTCACCATACTTGGCCACATGTCACGTCCTTTCCTTCCTTTTCAGGTAACAACATAGTATTAAGAATCAAACATATGTACATTTTTGAATGGAGTCATTTTTATAAATTCAACTATTATTTTCTCTTGTGGACTATATGTAAATGTCTTTTATGTGAAATATCTTATTCAGGTCAGTACTAAATAAAAAAAATAACATGCATTTTGTATGATCCCTCTTATTTTGGTAAAATAATTAACATTTTGCAGATTCTGCAAGGTGTATGTAAACTTTTGACCTGAACCCCTGATCAATGCAAAGACATCACAAAAAGATTTATGCTGATATTATCCAAAATGTGTAGGGCATTCCCAAATGTTTGGAGGACACTGTACATACATGCACACAGAATCTGAACATAATTTTGCACTGCACTCACACCACGATTTACTGATACAAACCTCTACCGTGTTGCTTCCTGTTTTCTCATAAAAATCATCCCCTGCAATCCACACAAATACACAAGACATCAAAAACAGGCTTATTGTTGTGTATGTAAGCACGTGCAAGTATGTGTGTGTACCTGAAGCAGAACTAGGTCCAGCGTGGATGTCTAGTTGAGTGCCGTTCTTGTTAGTTTGATTTCTCACAACCTGTTGTCTTTCTAGCTCCCCTGAGAACCACATACATAATTCACTTTAATGACAGCCACAACATTACCCACAAGTGTGGCATTCAAACCACTGAGGAATATAGAGAATTCATTATATTTCAAGTTAACCTTTAGGTAATGATAATGAATTAAAATGTTAGGAATGATGTATAAATTACTTATAATGCTAATAAACAACTGAAAATGAGGAAAACATGCATTGTTCTGTTATATACAAAATGCTTTTTCAATTATATTTAACTGGAAACGCTTAGTGGTTGCTAAATGGGGTTTCTTACAGGACCAAGTCAAAAGTCTCTAGATTTTTGGATTTTTAATGCTAGTTTATGGGTTTTTTTAGACAAAACATGGACTTCCAGAAACCCAGGGATTTTTTTACGTTTAAATTTTTAATAAATGTGACTATCACTACCCTAAAGTGTGTGAACACTTAGATAAATGAGCATGCAGTTACATGCAAAAGCACTCACATTCAATCCGTATTTGTTCCATCTCTGCTACCTCTGCGATGCTCTCTCTTAGGTCCTCTACAAACTTGAGCAGCTCCTCGGCGCTCTGAGAACAGAAACTCACCACCTGTTTCTTCTCCGACGAGAACGGAGACAATATCGTGATTCCATGAGGGTAATCTGTGACAGAAAACACACACTGTATGACACTGGAAATACTGAGATCTCCTTTATTCTTTAAAAAATGTAATTTCTCAAAAAAAAAATATTTTTGATAAACGTACATAATAATGGCAGCATGTACACTTCACAGTCAGACATTTCTTTTTTGAAAATTATTGCATCAGATTATTGCATGCATTGATTTTTATTTAATACATTATATTTTCATAATTTAAGTTGTCACTTATCAATACAAAGTCATTATTAAAATGACAAAAAATTACTGCCTTTTGAAAGGCTTTGGGAATATTATTAAACATTATCATATTTTTATTATTAAAAAAGAAAGAAAGATATATCTGAATTTGGGTTAAAACCTAAGAAAATAAAAAATTTGCATTTTTATTGGAATATTAGAATATAAATCTTTTCTAACAATTTAAGTATTTGCTATTACTTTTTATCAATTTAACACATCCTTGGTGAATAAAAGTATAGATTTTTTTTCAATAAAGAAAGAATACAAATTTACTAACCCCAAACTTTTGAACAGTAGTGCATATTATTAGAAAAGATTTCCATATTAAATAAATTCTGTTCTTTTTATCTTTTTTTTCATCAAAGAACCCTGAAAAAAGTATCACAGGTTCCAAAAAAAAATTAAACAGCACAACTGTTTCCAACATCTATGATAAATCAGCATATTAGAATGATTTCTGAAGGATCATGTGACACTGAAGACTGAAGTAATGATGCTGAAAATTCAGCTTTATTCATATCAATAAATTAGATTTTTATGTAAATTAAAATAGAAAAATTGTATTTTAAATTGTGAAAATATTTCACAATATTATTAATCAAATAAATGCAGAATTGATGAGCATAAGAAACCTCTTTAAAAAAAACTCTTACTGGTCCCAAACTTTTGAACAGCAATGTATTTTTGTGTGTTTGTGTTCTTACACTCATTCTCAAACAGATGAAACTGCATTCCCAGTAAGCCCATGCCCTTGCAGAACGTGTATGTGGCAGCAGTCTTCTTCTTAGGGCATAGTTTGAGGATCTAACATTACATAACAAAGGAAAGAAAAAACAAAGGAATTTTTTATTTACAGTTGTTTGTGTATACATGTTTTTATGTATGAACACATGTGTGTTTCTCACCACTATCAGGTCATTGAAGAGGAACACCTCCCTCTGATGTGAGGCCTGTTTCTGCGGTTTATTCACATCGGTGACCTCATAGAGTCGACTGCAGCACACCAGCCTACGGTGAGGAACTGACAGTATCTGAAGAAGAAAGAGAGAGATCAAATTTCAGGTGAATTCAATTCAGAAGGTGCACTTTCCATCAGCACAGGAAATGAAAAGAGGAATGTCTGATGCAGCATGGGCTGAGGAATGAAATTAATATTTCATACAGAGGTAGAATGTTTTGCAGTGCTGTCATGTGAAATCTGAAATTATAGCACCAAACTAATGAGCACTTTTAGTCTCCAGTCTCCTGTTTTTTTAGCTCACGCACTGATAAATTCATTCACACAGCTGTTAGCATACAGAGGTGGGAAAAATTAATGACCAGAAACTGTAATGTGAATTTCACTTGTTTTTGCTTCGAGCACACTTTATTTTTACCTCATCATGTTAATCAAACTTGAGACTGGAAAGTGTTTGGGGTAATACACGTTAAAACTTATTTTAAACTTCAATTTATTTTAAACCTTCTGTGAATTATTATATGAATTATCATTCTGTTGAATCGAACAATAGAATTATAAAATATAAAAGTTATTATTAGAATCATTATGTATAGTTTTTAGTGAATCAAAAGTATACAGCACAGTGTTTTGATGAATCTGGAACAAATGATTCTTTTGAGCCAGTTCTTTTGAGTGAATCAAAAACATTCAGTGCAATCAGTGTTGTCTGATTCTGGAACAAATTAATTGTTTGAGCTTTTTTTAGTGAATCAAAAACATTCATCATAATCAGAGTAGTCTAATTCACAAACACAAATGATTCTTATAAGCTGGTTCTTTTTAGTGAATCAAAAACATATAGCACAACCAGTGTTGTTTGATTCTGGAACAAATTATTCTTCAAATTATTATTTTTTTTAAGTGAATCAAAAACATTCGTTGTAACCAGTGGAGTCTAATTCACAAACAAATTACTCTTATTGTACTTACCCGGTGTTGTCTGATTGTGAAACAAATGATTCTTATTAGCCGGTTCTTTTTATTGAATCAAAAACATTTAGTGCAACCAGTGTTGTCTAAATGTGGAACACATGATTCTTCTTGGTTGTTGTTTTTTTTTTTTTTTTAAGTGAATTAAAAACATTTATTGTAAACAGTGTAGTCTAACTCAAAAAACAAACGACCCCTATAAGCCGATTCTTTTTAGTGAATCAAAAACATGCAACACAACCAGTGTTGTCTGATTGTGGAGTGAATCATACTTCTTATGAGTCGGTTCTTTTTAGGTCATCAAAACATTCAAGCTGCCAGTGTTGTCGATTTTGGAAAAAAGATTCTTTTG
The DNA here is from genome assembly GCA_012976165.1 of Labeo catla. NCBI lineage: Eukaryota > Metazoa > Chordata > Actinopteri > Cypriniformes > Cyprinidae > Labeo > Labeo catla. Next base: position 2,781,975 of record VONZ01000026.1, read on the forward strand.
AACTGTTTTTTAAATCAAAAACATTCAGCGTAACCAGTGTTGTCTGATTGTGGAACGAGTGATTCTTATGAGCCAGTTCTTTTTAGTGAATCAGAAGCATGCAACACAACCAATGTTGTCTGATTCTGGAACAAATGATTCTTTTGATGAGTTTTTTTCTTTTTAAGTGAATCAAAAACATTTATTGTAAACTGTGTAGTCTGATTCACAAATGATTGACTCATATAAGCCAGTTCTTTTTAGTGAATCAAAACATACAGCACAACCAGTGTTGTCTGATTCGCAAACAAATGACTATCTTTTAGTGAATCAAAAACATACTGCACAATTAGTGTTGTCTGATTGTGGAACGAGTGATTCTTACGAGCCGGTTCTTTTTAGTGAATCAAAAACATTTATCGTAACCAGTTTAGTCTAGTTCACAAATAAATAGCTCTTATACGCTGGGTTTTTTTTAGTGAACCAAAAACATACAGCACAACCAGTGTTGTCTGATTCTAGAACAAATGATGAGCAGTATTTTTTAGTGAATCAGCTCACTTTGACTCCTGAACTCTTGAACTCCGGATATTTTTAATGATTTAAAAACATTATGCAACCGTTGTAGTTCAGTTCATGGACCAATTAGTCTATTTTAGTGAATCAAAAATATATAGCTTACAGCTAGCTGTGAGACTTAAATCTGTGGCTATTTGTTCATATAACACAATCTGTTTAAAGATGTACATTCCACATCTGGTCACATCTGGTCATTACATTCAATAATGAATGTAATATGTAACTGCACCTTTTTCAAAAATGTAAACAATCTCATCTTTTGGCAGTGTAATTGCACTTTTTTTTCCCTAAATATGAATTCCTTAAAACTGTTAAGAAACTTGAATCATTAAGAAGAATCTCTAGTCATTAGTTTATAGCACAAACAGTTCAGGATAAGTTCAATGCTGTTAGAGGTTGTTCAAATCACCTGCACTAGTGTGAGTGATAGTAATGCTGATCTTTGGCTTAGCAAGCCCCACTAATAAGTGTAATTTTGAGAAGCCAGTTGTTCGGTCAGATATCTCACTGTCTCTAATCACCTTTTCAAATCTGTAACAAGCGCAAACGGAACCGAAAGGTGATGCACTTTTCACATTTTAGTGACCTTTGTGTATAATTGGTAGAGAACTGACTCACCGTCTTCATTCCGAGTATGCTTTGCTCCACTCTGGTAACATAGGTCACATGATCTTCATTGGAGCGCAGCTCCCTCTGCTGAATCCGCTCGTAAATCCCGGCTAGCATTTCCCGTGGAATGTCTGCACCATCATCCACTCCTAAAGATGAATTGTTATAACTTTTTAACTTTTTATTTTAAAATACTGTGTATTTGAATATGCATAAATTGCTTCTGTAATAGGAAAGAATCTTTTGTTAGATAGAAGTATATTTAAAATCTATGGAAAGGTAATTGCTACTTTTTGAACTCATAATTTGGATATTTTCGAACAATTCAGACTTTTTTTGCAGTGTTTGCGAAATGTAAACTCAGAATTCTGAGAAAAAAATCTAAATTATAAACTTATAATTCTGACATTTTTTCTCAGAATTGAGTTATAAACTGGCAATTTTTGACTTTTTTACTCAGAATTTAAAAAATTTGAAATTTTGAAATGCTAACTTGGAATTCTGAGAAAAATTCTAAATTATATATACAATTCTGAATATAAAATTCAGAATTATAAACTCAATTCATACTCTTTTCACTGAATTGTGAGTTTATATCCTGCAATTGCTAGTTATTAATTTTGAAGTATTAACTAAAATAGAAATTTAAACTCATATTTGAATTTTTGCTGAAATTAATTATGAAATTTAAACTTAGAATTCAGAAAAAAGTCAGATTTATAAACTTTTCAATTTAAATTTTGCAATTCAGCTGAGTTTACATTTCGCAATTGTGAGTTGGTAATTATGAAATATTAACTCAGAATTCTGAGGAAAAAGTCAGAATTATGAACTGTTTTGCAATTGCTAATTATTCATTTTGCAGTATTAACTCATAATTCTGAGAAAAAATTCTGAATTTTTTTTTCTGAAATTGAAATTTAAGTCAGATTTATAAACTTGCAATTCAAACTGTTTTCTCAGAGTCTCGAGTTCACATTTCACAATTACGAGTTATATAAAAATTTTAAGGAAAAAAGTTAAAATTATAATTATATAAAAATCAAAATGATAAACTCAAAATTCTGACTTTTTTTTCTCAGAATTGCACATTTATATCTTGCAAATGTAAGTATAAATGAGCAATTCTTTTTTACTCAGAATTTAAACATTTTGAAATCTGAGAAAAAATCTGAATTCTAAAGTCACAATCAAGACTTTTTTTCTCGGAATTCTGAGTTTACAATTCGCAATTGCAAGTTATTAATTGTGAAATGGTAACTCAGAATTCTGTGGAAAAATTCGGAATTTTAAACTCACTATTGAATTTTTTTCCTCATAATTGAGTTTATATTGTGCAATTGCAAATTATTAATTTTGAATTATGAACTCAAAATCTGAATTGAATTAAAGTTTAAATTTGAATTCAGAAATTTGAACTACGAATTGTGAAATCTACGGAAAAAAAGACAGATTTGTAAACTTGAAATTCACTTTTCTAAGAATTATTTTCTCAGAGCTGCAAGTTTATATTTGCAATTGTGAGTTAGTAATTGTGAAATGTAAACTCAGAATTCTGAGAAAAATCTGAATCTTTTATTTTTTAGAGTTTTTTTTTTAATCTTTTTTTTATTATCTGCAATTGACTTTCAATTATTAGATGTCAACTCGCCATTAGAAAATATTATTTATATTTTATTCCATGGAAAAAATAAGCTTCCATAAAAAGCAGATGTGTCACTGTGTACATTTTCTAAAGTGAAGATTTATTTGGCTTATGGAAAAGTCCCATCATAAACCAGAGCTCGACTAATAGCATGCTCTGATTTTGTTCCAATCCCCATGTCTTTACATCTCACTTTAAAGTACGGCTCTCTTATGCCGTATGTGTTTGCTATATCCGCAGAAAGTAGGCAACAGATCAAAAACTATTTGATCAGAAACCAGGAATCCGTCCAAGACACACACACACACACGCACACACGCTGCCTACGCTCCTAGGAGATAATCAAAATGTCTCTTTTGATATGAAAAAAATGCAAATTTAAACATGAAGATGGAAAGCTGATTAAAATTGGCAAGATTTAAAATCAAATATCCGATCTCTGACCTCAAAAAACATCAACAGGCTCCGCTTTTAATTAACAACACATAAACACACCTCGTAGGTTGCGTATGAAGTCTTCCAGCAGCATCTTACGCTCTGGTTTGATGTTGGGACTGTACATATCTGTGTTTAGCAGCACGATGGCGAAGGCCAGGATGAAGATGGTGTCGGGGTTATGAAACTGCTGCACCACGTCAGGGTTACACATACAATACCTCTGACTGAAAGAGAAACAACATTAATGCGCATAATAAGGAATGTTGTGAACCCAAAGGATAAAATTACCATAGTTAATCTGGATAATTAATAATAAGTGTGTGTCTGATTCTCACCTGAATGCTTCAATAAGTCTCTCAACTTTTTGAGCTTCTCCTTGCACTCGTACGTGAGCCTGAAACTTCCTCAAAGCTTCGTCCAACTCCAGCATAGAGAAATCCATCTCATCCACCACACAGCTGAGAGAGAGACACCACATAAAACTCATAAATGTGCTCCGTTTAAATTAAGAGCCCAATTTATGAGGCTCCAGCACTGTAAGAAATGAAAATGTGCCGTTATTACCTTCAGTAGCTGGTTCTTAAATTATAACCCCCATCTTGAATATGCGGTTATATTCATGTGTTGGTTAATTTAAGCTAATGCAGTCAGATTAATTCACTCTAATCTTAATGTCTCCATTTCAAAACGAGAATATCATTTTAGAGTTTGTTAATTATTACTTGAGTTTAATATTTGTGACAATATTTTTTCATTTAAATGTACATTATGGAAGTGACAATTCAGACTTTTTTGCATAATTGTGCAAAACTTCTGTATAATCTTAATAATTCCTTACATATTTTTAGGTAAATAGCATTTTTGTACATACATTTTGTGTATTCTATGTATATGTATATGTAACTATGTATAACAAAAATCCGTGAAACAAAACAAAAAGTACAAAAATCCATGAAAAGATAATTTCCTTTTTATAAGTGTGAATTTATATCTTGCAAATGTGAGTTATAAATGGGCAGTTCTGACTTTTTTACTCAGAATTTAAAAATTTGGAATTTTGATTAATTTTGAAATGCCAACTTGGAATTCTAAAAATTCTAAACTCACAACTGAGACTTTTTTTCTCAGAATTCTGAGTTTACATTTGAGAATTGGGAGTTGTAAATTGTCTATTGTTTTTCCAATTTATTTTTTATGGTCTGTGTCTTGTTTTTGTTGTTCCAGTGCATCAGAAGCTTCTTTTCTCACCAAGACAAACATACTTGGCAATAAATCCCATTCTGATTTTATGCAGAGCAGTTTTAAATTCAGCTAGTATTATTAATCATTTATCAGGGCTTTATTATAAGCGTTTTATATAATTTGGGACTTTTTGCCTCATCAGACCGAGGATGTGTAATTGTCTGCAAAATGACTGTGATACAGAGAAAAGTATATTGCATAAAACAGTATGAAGACACAACTCACTCTAACACATCTCTGTTGAACTGCCTCTTGCTGTTACCCAGGAACTCTCCAATCATCTGCCGACTCAAACCCTTCCTCTGCAACAGGAAGTGAGCCACACCGATGGCCGTGTCCGGAATAAAGCCCCTGGATATCAGGAACTGGATGCCTTTGTCTGGATTTCTGTAGGAAGATCAAGAAAGATGTAGGTGAGCACTAACTGATTTTTCTCAAGAATAATATTCATTAGGAAAAATAGCTAATGTTACATTATGTAATGATATAACATACTGCATGTACATTTTTTTTGTACATTTACATATTTGTTTATTTATTGTATACTATCATTTAAAGGTTTGGAATCATTAAGATTTTTTTTTACCTTTTAAGTTTTTTGTTTTCAATTTGCATTCAGTTTAGGCCTGTAAAAGTTATTATGAATAGTTTCCAGGAAAAAAAAAAACAGAAGAGGTCTGTGTGCTTGCACTCAGGTTCACGTGCATATACGAGTGTTAAGAGAGATATTCATAGCAACAAACATACAGTATTTACATGCAGATTATTCTTTCCACGTCAGTTAACATCTTGCCGACATTCTGTTCCAGAGACGCAGTCGTCCATATGTGCATCATAGCATCTATATCAGCAGCCCACAGGCAATAAAAACAGGACTGAGCAGCTTATATTTATGTATGTTCACTCTTCAAAAGCCTGGGGCCAGTAATTTTTTTTTTTAAAGAAAATAATTCAGTAAGGATGCATTAAATTGTTCAGAAGTAACAGTAATGACATTTATGTTACAAAAGAATTCTATTTCAATACATTTTTTTACAATGAAAAATTCAGCTTTGCATTAGAGGAATAAATGAATATTAATAAAATAAATTAAATATATTTTATAATTTATATGAAAACAGAAAGCAGTTGTTTTATATTGTAATAATATTTCACAATTTTACTGTTTTTTTTGTTTTTTTTCCTTTTTTTCCTTCCAAAACTTAATTTTTGATTAGTAATATGCATTGCAACTTTAAAGGCGATTTTCTCAATATTTTGACTTTTTTGCACCCTCAGATTCCAGATTTTATAGTTGTATCTCGGCCAAATATTGTCCTATACTAACAAACCACAAAAAAAAAAAAAATTGACCCTTATGACTGGTTTTGTGGTCCAGGGTCACATATGTCATAATGGAGTTTATTTGCAATAAAAGATGATCATTTACAATAATACTGATATTTCCTTCTTTGTATTTGTCTGTTTCTTTCTTTCTTTAGCACTGGACTTGGAGTTGTGCATTATATCCAACACGCTTCACAGGTCACGTCTGACCTTATACCGGCGAGCGCACATGGAACAGTGCACACACACACGTGCAACACCCCAAACATGGTACGCGCCACTTACTCATTGTGAGCAAATAGCTGAAAAAACAAAATTCCCCACATACATCTTCACAGAAACCTTGTAAAAACAACAGTGTCCCTTAGTCACAGCCTGAGTAAAACCGTGTGTGTGTGTGAAGATCACCTGGTTACCATGGCAACCGTGGTGCTACTCACGTCAAGCATGTCAAAGTGAATCTGATCTGAGATTTCAATTGAGTGCTGATGCACTCTGAAGCCTCTGAGGATTGGCTTTATTCTCTGTGTGTGTGTCTGAAAGAGCTACACACAAAATGGAGCAGAGAAAGAGCCTCACAATCATCCCTGAGGGAGTATAATATAGTCTTCTTGAGTATGTGTGTATTGTATACGTGAGCAAGCGTGTGTGTTTTTGTCCGAGTGTATCAGCAGGTATAATGAAAATGCACTCAACTCTTTAATCATGGTCAAACTGACCCAGCAAACAAAAGCTCTTTTCTTAGAGTTAGTATTTTGAACAATTCTGTAATGCATTTGTTTGTTCAAAAGGCCTGTAAAACCCTTCAACTATAAACTTCTTTCAGTACTTTCAAATAAGGCTTTGACAAGCCAAATTTAAAGTTTACTTTGACAAACTGCGTTTCCAATTAAATATGACAGTTATATGCATTTCCTCTAATTGAATACTACTTACTTATATTCACATTGTAATTCTGCATCCTCACATTCATTGAATTGGGATTTAAAAGACGCACAACTCTGAAATCTAGAGACAGACTAACTCAAAGTAATGAAAGAAAACATCTCTTATGAAGCAGTTTTTCTCATAAAGATGGCAAGATTTGGAGTATTGCTATTTTTTTTAACTATTTAATTTTTTTCAGTGACTGAAATAAAATATAAATATTAGTTGAAAAATGTAAACTTAAAAAAGCTTATTAGTAATGTTGCTCTGGCAGCTAAATGAATTTTAAAGTATGAATAAAATGTCAAAGCAACAACAATATCAAAGAAACTAAAATAAAAATGAAAATGACTGAAGTTCTAAAATGACTAAAACTGAAAGAAAAAAACAAAAATAAAATGTCAAAGCACCAAAAAAATACTAAAAATGAAACTAAAATGAAAACTTAACATAAATTAAAAGTTTATTCATTATTACAGGAGGTTCAAACGCTCACTGATGCTTTAGAAGGAAAAACAATGCATTAACACCCGGGGGTGAAAACCTTTGAACAGAATGAAGATGTGTGCATTTTTCTTATTTTGCCTAAATGTCTTTTTTCATTTAGTACTGCCCTTCAGAGGCTACAGAAGATAGTTACATGTTTCCCAGAAGACAAAATAAGTTTAATTTACCCTGATCTTCAAATTCTAAAAGTTTTCACCCCCCAGTTCTTAATGCATGGTTTTTCCTTCTGAAGCATCAGTGAGCGTTTGAACCTTCTGTAATAGTTGCATATGAGTCCCTCAGTTGTCCTCAGTGTGAAAAGATGGATCTCAAAATCATACAGTCTTTGTTGGAAAGGGTTCAAAGACACAGAAATGCTGGAAAACCAAAGAATTTGTGGGACCTGAAGGATTTTTCTGAAGAACAGCGGGCAGTTGAACTATTCAGGACAAACAAGGGACAAACAATGAACAACTATCACTAAACAAAAAACACAGCTGTGGATCATTCAAGTAGCAACACAGTATTAAGAATCATTTGAACGTGGTATTTTTTATACATTTAACTATTATTTTTTATGTGAAATATCTTATTCAGGTCAGTACTAAATAAACAATAACATGCATTTTGTATGATCCCTAATATTTTGGTAAATATAAAAACATAGCAAAACCTGTGACATCCAAAAAAAAAGCTGCTGTAAGTATTAAGATTTGACCTTTAACCTTTGTACTCACACATTAAAGAGGTTGAGTCCAATGCGGTAAAGGCGTTTGCGTGCAATATCCGTTGAGAGTGTGCCGCAGGGCGTGTCCTGGCAATGTGGGCGGGGCAAAGACAAAATCATCGTCTCACACGCTGATGTCGAGGTGCTGCTGCTACTGACAGGCTCTGAGCTGTTTTCCGCCATCTCTGGCACAATCTGATTGGTCTGTTTCCCCTCAAGTCCCGCCCCTGCTGTCGGTGCGTCCGTTCCGGTTGGCTGTTGATTTTCTTTCTCTTCTTCACTGGGTGGCGGAGCTGGAAACTCCGGTTCCACCATGGCCGACGGTGCCGACTGGCCTGCGTTCTGTCCCCCCGTTTGGGGTTCCGAGCTGGTGTCCTTGGCTACGCCGTTACCAAGGGAAACTGACTCCAGCATTGAGGAGGAGAGGCGAAAGTTGTGGTTATCAATTTGAACAGTCACGTCCCTGAAAGCCATCATGAGTTTACTGGCGCTGCGGGGCATGTTCTCCCCACAGCCACTCTGTGTGGTGTCCTGTAGGGTAGCGGAACCTGTCAGGAGCCCCTCGGGATGGGATCCAGAGGGAGGGGCCACAGTGGATTTTTCTCCTTCCCCATCTCGAACAGAACTCCAGCTGCTTAGAGCCTCGTCGATTGACCGCGCTAATGACTGAACCTGGCAGATAGAATAGAATAACAAATGTGAATAAAATAAAACAACATATTTGAATAGTACAGGACAGAAAATAGAACTGAATACAACAGAGAAGAACAACATATTTAAACTGAATAGAAGGCAACCAAATAAAATAAATCCAAATACAACTGAACAGAAGAACATATTTAAATAGAACTGTATATAAAGGAATACAATAGAATGTAACAGAATAGAATAGAACAGAATAGAACACATTTAAATTAAATAGAATAGAACAAAATATAACAGAATACAACATATCTGAATTGAATAGAATAGAATAAAACTAATTACAACAGAACAGAATCCAACAGAAAACCACATATTTAAACTGAATAAAAAAGAACCACATCACATGGACCCAAACACAACAGAATAGATTTCTGGATGGGATGGGATACAATAGAACAAGATGTTTGAATAGAATAAAAAAAAAATACAGAATACAACCAAATACAACAGAACAGAACAAGATATTTGAATAGAATAGAACAAAATACAACAACATATTTGAACTGAACAGAACCAAATATAACAGAATACAACATATCTGGACTGAATAGAATAGAATAGAATCGAATCAAATAGAATAGAATAGAATAGAATGAAATACTACAGAACAACAAATTTAAAAGAACCAAATAGAAAGGAACAAAATGTAACAGAATAGAACAACATATTTGAATAGAATTGAATAGAATGGAATACAACAGAAGTGAACAATAGAAAAACGTATTTGAATAGAATTGAATTGAATAGAATTAATATAATAAAACAGAACAACATATTTGAATAGAACTGAATAGAATGGAATACATAGAAGAGAACAGAATAGAACAACGTATTTGAATAGAATGGAATACAATAGAAGGGAACAATAGAAAACGTATTTGAATAGAATAGAACTGAATTGAATTAATATAATAGAACAGAACAACATATTTGAATAGAATCGAATAGAATGGAATATATAGAAGAGAACAGAATAGAACAACGTATTTGAATAGAATGGAATACAATAGAACAGAACAGAGGAACATATTTGAATAGAACATGATATAACATCATATTTCAATAGAATAGAACAGAATGAAACAAAATACAACAGGATCCAACAGAAAAGAACAACATATTTAAACTGAGTAGAAAATTGAGTAGAACCAAATCAAATAGAACTGAATCCTACAGAATAGAATAATATATTTAAATAGAATTAAATAGAATGGAATCCAATAGAATCAAACAGTAAAATAGAATGAATAAAACAGAATAGTTTACGTACTTGAACTTAACAAAGACTGTAATAGAAATATACTGAACGGATAGCACAGAATTCATGCTGTATCATGTAAGTTGATGGTGTAACTTTACCTGTTCAGTGAATGTGTCCTCCAGGTGTGTGAGTGTGGTTGTTGTGGTCACTGGCAGTGAAGTGGAGTGTGTAAGTGGGATGCCCATAAGTGAACAACCCTCCATCAGCGCCCGTTCAGCAGAGAACCCGTCCCTCTGTACCCGAACCCTACGCACTGACATGCGCCGTGGAATCCCGCTCTCCAGAACCGAGTTCCGGATCTTCTGGAAGTTCTTACTGAGCTGGTACTGACGAAACGCCGTCTGGATCTTACAGGCCGCACGCCGGGAAATCAGAGGACCGCCATACTTCTGCTCCAGTTCCTCTATCTGCAGATAAATAGATAGATACAAAAATTAAGTCATCATTTCATGCTCTTTATATGTAAGATTGATTTTGCACAGATGCATGTCCATTGGGTACCTGTTTTTGTTTGAGATCAGGAGAGAGCTCATATTCTGGAGGATGTGAGCAGGGCGGTGCGTCATGCTGGGAGTCTTTTTTCTCATCTTTCCGTTCTTCTCCTGCAGCAGGAATCGAGCTGCGGTTTCAAATGACACAAGTGAGCAGTGGCTGACCCAGATTCACCGTCTTTTAATCTAGACTGATCAGAACCCACTGCGCACTCAGGACTAATTAACTCTGCTTAATTACTACATGCAGGCTTTCACAGATTTCAGATTCAACACAGCCTTCTTGGAAAATGAGGTAATCAAATGAAGATTTCAGATCATTTTTACAAATAATCATTTAATTCTCAGAATCTGTTAATCGAATGATACAGCAAAAATTGAATTAAATTAAAATAAATTACCATTAAAATATTTTCTGATCACCAAGCCTGCATTTATTTGATCCAAGTACAGCAAAAACAGTAACATTTTTAAATAATTTTACTTTTTGAAATAACAGTTTTTTTTATTTGAATATATTTTAAAATGTAATTTATTCCTGTGATCAAAGCTACATTTTCAGTATCATCACTCCAGTCTTCAGTGTCACATGATCCTTCAGAAATCATTCTGATATGCTGATTTGCTGTTCAAGAAGCATTTTTTATTGTTATTATTATTATCAATATTTAAAACATTTTTTCAGGATTCTTTGATGAACAGAAAAATCCAAAAATCAGCATTTATCTGAAATAAAAACTTTGTAACATTATATACTGTACCATTCAGCTTGGATAATTTATTTATTTATTTTTTTTTGGAAAAGGTATTATAGAAATTGATCAAAAATGAAGATTTATAATGTTACAAAAAATTATATTTCCGATAAATGCTGTTCTTCTGAACTTTCTATTCATCAAAGAAACCTAAAAAAATTCTACTCAGCTGTTTTTAACATAATAATAATAATATTAATAATAAATGTTTTTGAGCAGCAAATCAGAAGATGAGAATGATTTCTGAAAGATCATGTGACTGGAGTAATGATGCTAAAAATTCCGATTTGAAATCACACATTTGAACAACAATCTGAATAGAATTGAATAGAATGGAATACAATAGAACAGAACAGAACAGAACAACATTTGAATAGAACAGAATAGAACAGAATATTTGAATAGAATAGAATACAATAGAAGAGAACAACAGAACATAACATCATATTTAAACTGAATAGAACAGAATAAAATTAAATACAACAGAATAGAATCCAACAGAAAATAACAACATATTTAAACTGAAAGGAAAAGAACCAAAAAGAATAGAACCAAATAAAACAGAATAGAACAACATATTTCAATAGAACTGAATGCAACAGAACAACATATTTGAATAGAATGGAATGGAATACAATAGAACAGAATAACATATTTGAATAGAACAGAAGAGAACAGAACAGAATATAACAACATATTTGAATTCAAAAGCTTGGAGTTTGAAGGATTTCTGAAGGATCATGTGACTGGAGATATGATGCTAAAAATTCAGATTTGAAATCAAAGAAATAAATTACATTTCTAAATATAATCTAATAGAAAACACATTTTAAATAGTAAAAATATTTCAAAATTGTACTGTTTTTGCTGTACTTTGGATCAAATAAATGCAGGCTTGGTGAGCAAAGAGACTTCTTTAAAAACATTACAAATATTACTGTTCAAAAACTTTTGACTGGTAGTGAATTTCACTAAATAAAAAATAAATAAATTATTTCTATATAATAATATAATTTAAAATATGAATATGTTTTTGATTACACAAATAGTAAATTTAGAAATTTCATTGGATATGCTTTGTATAAATTCCAAACACCAAAGTCTAAATGAAGCCAAATTTCAGAGGTTAGCACCCCACACAATCTTACGTAAGCCCATACATGACAAAGCCATTTTCCTCTTATGTTGAGCTCATGAAAAAGCATTTCTGAGTGGAAAGCAGATGTTTAAATCATGAGAGATGTCTCAAAGTATGTTTCTTCTGCTTAACAACACAGCTCAACCCCATTTCCATTTTCTCCAGGTTCTCCCTCAGTGTAGACACGGGTTTACAACACACACAAGCACACTGCTGACTGCATTCACTGTCAGCACATTAGCTGCTACCCTGGAGTAAAGGCCACTTAAGCTCTGTAAGCACTCATACACGAGGAGCAGGGTTTTCCATCTTTCATGCGCCAAGTACTGCTCGCCTCTGAGGAACGACAACAAATGCAGCAGAACCTCAAAAAAGAGTGAAAACAGACGCCAGTGCACAGATCATTAGGTCGCTACGCAATTGATCCGAGAACCCAAACTGTAATGTGATAACACGCCTTATGTGTGAGAGAGAGAGTGTGTGTGAAGTGATGCAGGTAGCAGAGTTTGATGTCATTTCCTGTGTTTATGAATCTCTCTCTCAAGCTGTTTAAAAACAGATCATGACAGTTTTCAACATCAAGTAGAAGCCCAAGCAATTGATTTCTGCAAATTAAAGGAGAAACTACTGCATGCCTATATTTTCTTGATTTTTCCATTTTCTCTCTCACTAACCCCCTTTCCTCCTAATCATTTGGGAAATAACTGGCACACAATCACGACAGGCTCTCTGCAAAAATTAAACTGCTCTCTCCTGTTCATCAGTAAAATTGGCATCGATAAAACTTCGTTATTAGTGCTTACTCAGGTTTATGGTTAGTGATTTAAACAAACCTCTAAGCCTAAGCATTAAACTTTGTTCACCACTAAACTGCCACCATCTGAGCTACGGATATCACTTACTCACCAACCAGAACTTCCTAGCACCTGCATAGAAAAATGCTAAAAATATTCAGAATAAGTTTTGCACTTACAGTTTCCGTTTCGCTGTAAATAATGCAATTTCTACAGAAAAAGATTGATTTTCCCAGAAGACACCTACGTGACACATCACATATGACTATATTTTGTATAAATTATTTAGTTTTTTATTTATTTTGTATTTGTTTTATTTTATTTTATTTTATTTTATTTATTTTTTTATGTTTTTGTCAAGTGGATTTTGGTATGTATAGTTGGGATATTCCCAGAAGACCATACATGACACATCACATCTGATTAATTTTGTATAAATAGTTTTGTTTCTTATTTATTTTATTTTATTTTTATTTATTTATTTAATTAATATATATATATATATATATTTTTTATTATTTATTTATTTATTTATTTATTTTTTTTTCGTGGTTTTGTCAAGTGGATTTTGGTAGTTGGGATATTACCAGAAGACCATACATGATACATCACATCTGATTAATTTTGTATAAATAATTTTGTGTCTTGTTGTTTCTTTTTGTGTGTGTGTGTGTGTGTGTGTGTGTGTGTGTTTTCAAGTGGATTTTGTTAGTTTAAGTAGCTTGGTAATTTAACATTAATGACATTAGTGACATTTCATCACTTGATGAAAAATACATTCACAGTCACAGTATTTTTACATTGAATTTCTGGCAGCCAACAGCCAGTTTTTTTTTTATTGTCAATTTAACAGAATATTTTTTAAACCGTATTACAGGTGAAAAACAAAATGTACTCTTGACTGCATGCTTATCTTGGTTCTTCCTTTCCTATATTTTTGTCCTTTTTTAACCATTCGGCATAATTGGCACGAAACTAAAATAGATTTTCTGCAGAAATAAAGCTCCTCTTTAATGTTTGCCATATAAAATTGGAAAATTTGATTCCGAGTTTTCCATTAGGGTCAAAAAATAATGAGCACTTTCTGCTTTATCAGTTTGCAGCAAACATGAGGTCATGATTTTTTAAAATTTGGACATAAAGCGTAGATTTTCTGTTGTTAAAAACTGATTTTGTTATGTGGTGTTTAATTAAGAATAGCTTTTAAGACTTGGTTTTGTTGGCAGCATAAAATATGCAGTCAACAAAGCTCAGATGGTTTGAAGTTCCCAAAATAGTGCAGAACCGCCAAATTCACACATGTATTCTCACACACACACAAACTCTCCACCTGAGTGACGGTGCTTATCCATGCCGAGAATTTTCCAGTCTATCAGACAGAGGACGGACCAGGGTTAAACTACACCTGCAGCATGCACTAACTCTCTTTCTCACAAACACACACACACACTTACACTCCGCTAGCTTGAATCCCATCACCCAGAATGCCTCAGGCCAAGAGAACAGGGGCCGCAAACAGAAAACCACTACCGTTCAAGGATGGAATACCTAACCAGTGCAGACAGCTGCGGTAAACAAGTAGATTCACACTCTCCTTACTGCATCACTTGCTCATATTGTGCATTTTGTTTGTTTGGCATGTAGAGACTAACTCTCTTCTGATTGGTTCATTACAGAAGGTGTCATTCTCACCTGGAGCAGGTTAGAGAGTCTCCTTCTGGGGCTTCTGGTGCGGGACAGCAGAACTGGTGCAGGACGGTCTGACTCCTGTAAAGGTTCAAAACCACATTACTGCAATTAAATGCAATGCAATATTATTTACAGCTGTAGCTTAGTGTGGTGGTTCTCAGCTGGTTTTACTTCAGAATCCACTCAAAAAGTACTTAGGCATAAATGTAATATTTATGTATTTCAATTGCATATAAAATGTCCATCCATTTGGATTACACAGTTTCAGTATAAACTAATTAATAAACTTAATGTGTGATGCATATTTGTCAGACATATACATTTAAACAGTTTTTTTTTTAAAGAAGTCTCTTCTAAACTACAAGCCTGCATTTATTTGATCCAAAGTACAGCAAAACAAAAAAAAATTTTTTAATATTTAAAATAACTGTTTTCTATTTGAATCTATTTTAAAATGTAATTCATTTCTGCGATTTCAAAGCTGAATTTTTAGCATCATTATTCCAGTCACATGATCCTTCAGAAATCATTTAATATTCTGATTTGCTGCTCAAAAGGAGGATCATGTGACACTGAAGACTGGACTAATGATGCTGGAAATTTAGCTTTGATCACAGGTATAAATTACATTTTAACATATATTCAAATAGAAAGCAGTTATTTTAAATAGTAAAAATATTTCAAAATATTACTGCTTTTGCTATATTGTGGATCAAATAAATACAGGCTTGGTGAGCGAAAGAGACTTCTTTAAAAAACATTAAAAATCTTACTGTTTAAAAACTTTTGACTGGTAATATATTTTTGATTAGAACTGTTTTTTGCTTGAAAACTGGTAGTATAAATATATCAAAATGCATTCATTCAGATTGCTTAGAATCTGAAAAAATCTGTTCTTTGTGAAATCAGTTCAAAAAGTATGAACTGCTCTCGACAGCCAAAAATTCACTGTAGAAAACATATTATGGTTGGCACAAACCATGTCCTTGATGCAAGTGAACCTGTACTTAATGTAGTCTGAGTCATATTTCCCTTTACCTTACATATGGTTTGTTGCATTTAATTTTTTAAATGTTATTATATATTTTCCAGATTATTACATGCATAACAGACCTGTAGTTTCACCAGTTAAGAACCGCTTCTAAATAACACTTCAATAAAGTTCTAAATGAAGTCTTAACAGTTCACTTTGGCAATCACAAAGCAATGGCTGCTCACAACTCCTTCTTGATTTCTGGTAATTCTCTAATATTTTAAATACTTCAGTCTCTAATTAAGGAGTCTAGGGACATTCAAAGCTCAAGATGAGTTTTCTTTGAGCCTCCATTGTTGACAGCACATCAAATATGTTTGCTTCACACTCAAGCGTAACATGAGAATGTGAAGTGCTATTAATATAATCATATTTGCATATCACCTTCTTGCAGTCCTGCTATTGTTATTATTATGCAATATTCATTATTAATATAATATTCTGTTGTGTATGTTAAATTCCCAGCTGCTTTCTTAGTTAAAAAAGTGCAATGCTACTATGGGGATATTATAGAAATTAGAAATCAATACTTTTATTTAGCAATGATGCTTTAAATTGATCAAAAGTGATGATAAAGACATTTATAATGTTTAAAAAAATTCTGTTTCCGATAAATGCTGTTATTCTGAAGGACTGAGGACTGGAGTAATAATGCTGAAAATTTATCTTTGATCACAGGAATAAATTAAATTTTAAAATATATTCAAATAAAAAAAACAGTTATTTTAAATAGTAAAAATATTTAACATTTTTACTGTTTTTGCTGTACTTTGGATCAAATAAATGCAGGCTTGGTGAGCAGAAGAGACTTTAAAAAAAAAACATTAGAAATCTTACTGTTCAAAAACTTTTGACTGGTACTGTAATTTTGATTAGAACTGTTTTCGCTTGAAAACGGTGTTTGATCTGTTCATATTTCTCTAATGATTCAGACAAGATGAACTGTAAGCACTGTAAAAAGCAATATTATGTATAGAGGACTTGTATTTTTAATTTTAGAAGACTTTAATGTATTGGTGTGGTGTGGATTACTTGTCGATTATTGGACTCTCATTCTGACGGCACCCATTCACTGCAGAGAATTCGTTGGTAAGCAAGTGATGCAATGCTAAATTTCTCCAAATCTGTTCAGAAACAAACTCATCTACATCCTAAAGGTGAGTCATTTTCTTAGCATATGTTCACTTTTAGTGAACTATTATTGCGAACACTCGCTTCACTCGCTAATAAAGATGCAACAGTCTCGAATTATACCTGTCATAACCACACATGTTGATGATAGTGATGTGAGATTAACTTTAATGATTTGCGTGCATGAGCATAATTGGGCCTTAAAACTCATCAGCAATGAGCATCTCACACTTCCAGTAGAACTAAACGTACTCTGCCATATAAAAATACAAGCACACAACAAAGTAACACACTCTCAGACTCAGAATTAAGTGTTTTGTACCCTAAAGGACAAGATAATGCTACCATTAAACAAATCAGAGCAGAATGTATCATTCCAGTTTTGCTTGTGGGGTTCACACACACACACACACACACACAAACACACACACATACACAGAGGGAGTACTCTACAAATGCAGCATGAGATGTGCACTGAAGCAGATGAGCAGTCGTAATAGACGCCACACACACACTCACTCAATCTCTCATTCTTTCTCTCTCTTACTGTGGATTAGATTCCAGCTGGCGGATCAACTTCACATGCACTATGGGAATGTCACTTAAAGCCTCACTTTACGCATAAATCCATGTGCGTGCGTGTGTTTGCATGCCAATAAAGTGTTTTAAGTGCTTTTTAAAATGCATTCTTGCTGCAAAATAATCAGGTGCATTAAAAAGCTGTTTCTTAAGACCTTCTGCCCTGGACAGAGTGAACTAATTTTGACCTATAATCATTTTTCTTGCATTTTAGAGTGTTGCATTTAAGCATTAATAGATGACAAACCCACATGATCTCCAAAACAGCACGCAAAATTATTTTATAAATACAAATGCTTCATGCATTTTGTGATTGGGGAATTATTGATGTGCAATTGCATATTCACTGTGGCCTACATAGAGTGAATTCCTCTGTTATGTAATCCTGATGGCGCATGTAATCTGCCTCAACATCTCACCCATTTTGTGTTTTCCTAGAGAAAAAGACTGATTTGTTGAGCTTGTGTGATGAGAACTCACTCGGATGCCCGTGGGAGTCCCACGGCTCGGCACAAGGTGGCAGGTGTCTGTGGGACCAGGGACCGACAGCAGGGGTCCTGAGCGTCATTATCGTCTTCATCAGCAGAGTCCGGACTGGCATTGCTGGGTCCCGCAGGCACAAGCTGCATGTCCAGCGGGGAATGATGATGCTGCTGCTGCTGTTGCTGCTGCTGCTGCTGAGTTTGAACCGGGGGCGTCCCGGATCTGTTGGTTCGGGGCAGGCTGGAGGTCCGGGGGGGCGGAGGCGGATGATAGCGGGGAGGGTGCCGGTGATGGCTGCTGGAGTCCCGGAGCTGCCGATTCTCAACCGCTAGATCCTCCAGCCGGCGCTCGAGTATGTCTATCCGGTATCGCTGGGTTTGGATCAGACTCTGTTGGTTCTGCACGATGGCGGTGAGCTCCTTCAGATAGAGCACCGCCTGCAGAGGGTTCTCCAGGAGGCTCGACATCCCGGTGCGACGCTCCTCTTAAAAAAGCCGAGAATTGATCCGATCCAAACGGGGCGTCTCGGTGCCAGTATCCCTGACCAGTTGCACGGGTTGATATGTAAATGGCTGAACCGAGAGAGAGAGAGACAGAAAGAGCGAGAGACCCCCGCCTCTGCCTCCACCTCCGTGCCCAGAGCGCGCATGTAGGGATGCGCGGAGTGGTGCTGATGCGAGGATGTCAAAACACAGGATTGAAGGGGGCGGGGCCGCGTTCGCGAGTGACGTCACCGGCACGCAATGAGGCGCAATAACAGAGTTTGCTTAGTTTATCTCGTAAATATATAAATGATAAAAAATCTAGATATTACTTTGTTTATATGTTTATCTTAACCGTTCATTAAGATTTGTTTTTGATAATTAATAACTAATTATAAATTGTATGTACCTCCACATGGATCCTTAGTTTGTATCCCATTTAATCTGCAATAAAAAATAAATAAATAACATCCCTATGTATGAAACATCCATAGTGTCTTATTGCTACATATTTAGATTTCTGTTGCTTAGTTACCATATGAATGTTCTTTCTCCTTTATTGTCAGAGTACATTTTTAGCATGACTGTTTCTTGGTGAAAATCAATAATAATAATAATAATAATAATAATGGAGAAAACAAAAATTAGAAATGTAATGATGGGAATGGTTCACCACTAACAAATCTGATCAAAACACCGTCATAATTCTCTATATAGCCTACATGGAATATACAATACAAAGACAAGTGACTTTTGAAAGTTGTTTATATTTATAATTATTGTAATGTCCTTGTAGCCTATGCAAAATTACAGAAATATACACAAGGACACTCTTGTAAAAAAGCAATATTTTTAAAATACATTTATCTTATACTAAGTGTAGTTCAAATCTATTAAAGTATTTACTGACATAATAATCAAGACTTACTAATATAAAAATTAAATTTTATTTGGAGTACTACTTGTGCACAAGGCGTATTTCTTAATATTAAGCCTAAAATGTGTTTTAATGTCATTATTTATGAGGACTGTATGACCTTTGAATAATATTGTTATTTAAATGCAAAATATTTAAAGTGTACCTGAAGTATACTGCAATAGTTCCACTTTAGCACAAACAAATATACTAAAGTGTCTGTTTAGTTGGACTTCAGCGCTACTTCTGTACAAGTTTAGTATACAAAAGTACATTTGCAGGGTATTTTTATTAAGCAAATAAATATGTAAATATATTTGTAGTATACTTAGCAAAAAATAAATTGTATTTCAAATATTTATTTTTATATTCTTTTTTTTTTTTTTTTTACATTTTTAGCATTTAATCGACATTTAATAAACATTTCAGTAATTCCTAAAATATTGGTATGTAGATAAGTATATCTCTTTTTTGTTTTGTTTTTATGACTTATTCTACGTTTTTATGACTTATTCTACGTTTTTATGACTTATTTTTTCCCCTTTGTTACGCGCCGACGTCAAGCGTCACGTGACCTGAGAGTGCGGAAGTTTTGATCCTGAAAGACCGAGCGTCTTTAAGCTGCTAAACGTTTGTGCTTTTTGACGTATTAATGGTCAGGTAAGGGGTTTCCTTTTCATTTTAAATCCTTTTTATATCTACGATATTTCATAGATATTTTATAGATATACATTTGAGTTTGTGGCCGCTGTGTTTTCTCCATCGGAGATAGCAGGATGATCGCGTTGTGTATATAAAATGAAAAATCGTTGTCTTAATCAGATGATTTGTTTCAGATAACTGTCATATTATTATTATACTCTCTTCTTAAAGGATTTGCATTGTGACACAAAACACAACAGTGTTTATTCAACTTTATCCGACTGTGTGTGCGAGTCATCATGTGACTGTCATTCGGTTAAGCTTCGGTTTAGGCTGGATCAATGTTTCATGCTGCTGTATTAGATTAGAGTCTCCTAGATTGGATCTAGATACGTGACCATGTATCTGTGATGACAGTGAAACAAAATCCCAAAACAAATGACATGACAAAAAACAAATCCCAGAGGATATGAAATTTGCATTTCTATACGGTGTCCATTGCAATATAAATGTGATGTGTGTTGCCAACTTCAGTGCAGTGCATTTGAATGTCATAGTCAAGTATAACACGCCAAATATCAGTTTATCTTAGCAAATTATAACACTAGATAGTTGAGACTGACTAAAGACTTTAATATTTCACAATGTGCTTATACAGATTGAATGATTTTTTTGCTTTGTGTCTGTGTATATGTGTAGGATGACTCAGAAGCGTTACCTGGAGGGACAGGTGTACTCTGTACCGCTCATCCAGCCGGATCTGAGGAGAGAAGAGGCTGTGCATCAGATCACTGATGCATTACAGTACCTGGAAACCATATCAACAGACATCTTTGCTAGGTAAGCACACAGTTATACAAACTTTTTGTAGAGTGCTTTTGTGTAGATCAGAGTTAAAGTAAAAGATCAAGAGTCTAGAATCAATAATATAGCAGTTCATGCAAATGTTATATGTGACCCTGGACCACAAAACCAGTCATAAGGGTCAATTTTTTTAAATTAAGATTTATACATCATCTGAAAGCTGAATAAATTCTATTCCATTTCCATTGATGTATGGTTTGTTAGGACAGGACAATATTTGAGATACAACTATTTGAAAATCTTGAATCTGAGGGTGCAAAAAAATCAAAACATTGAGAAAGTCACTTTTAAAGTTGTCCAAATGAAGTTCTTAGCAATGCATATTACTAATCAGAAACTAAGTTTTGATATATGTATGGCTTACAAAATATCTTGAAGGAACATAATCTTTACTTAATATCCTAATGATTTTTAGCATAAAAGAAAAATTGATAATTTTGACCCATACAATGTATTGTTGTCTATTGCTACAAATATACCTGTGCTACTTATGACTGGTTTTGTGGTCCAGGGTCACATATGTGAGGGCATGTTTTGGCATATATTTTGCTGAAAATACATTTATTTTAGCAACATATTTTATATGTGATAAAAATATATAGATTTTTAATTTATTAGTTAATTTTTAAGAATTTCTGGACTATATATACACACACACACACTACTGTTTTTTTTTTTTTTACAGAAATTAATACTTTTATATAGCAAAGATGTATTAAATTGTTCAAAAGCAACTGTAAAAAATTTATAATGTTACAAAAGATTTCTATTTCAAAAGCTGTCATTTAAAACATGTGACACTAAAGACTGGTGAAATTACTGATAAAAATTACATTTAAAATGTATTAAAACAGCAAAAATATTACTGTTTTTACAGCATTTTTGATTAAATAAATGCAGCCTTGATGAGCATAAGAAAAAATTAAAGTAACGATTAAAAAAATGAACGTTCCAAACAATATTTCAGTTGGTAGAAATAACAAAATTTAAGTGCATAACACTTGGCAAATAATATGTAAGGCATAAAAACACATATCAAAATGTATATGATCAACAAACATAACAATGTGGCACTGGTCCTTTAAGGTAAGTGACAGCTCAGTCCTCTGGCCCCAAACCTCCTCACACCGGCCCTGGGCCGTCCTTATTGTTGCGCCTGTCTATTGAAGGAGAGAGCATGATTAGACCGTGTCAAAATAACAAAGGAGAGAAACACAATAAAAGGTGTGTGTTTTGCATGAGATGCAGTTGTGAGGGAGTGAGTGCTCAAATATGCTAATTCCAGCTGAACAGGCTGGAAAACCATCCACAGCGTTACCATGACAACATGGCACGTAGGGGTCCAGGGAACATATTTGTGTGTGTGTGTGTGTGTGTGGTGAAGCAGTGCGTTTCTAGGTCAGCTCCATTAAGCCTCTCCTTCCCCCTTCTCTTTTAGTCATTCTTCTGTCATTTTTTTCCCCCTCGTTTCTAATGGAGGGTCTTTTCAGACAGCGTGTAGTGCCATAGGCTAGAAAGGAGCACGCTGACTCAGTAGTGATGATAGGACTGTACACATGCACAATTACGCTCTCATTCCCACTGCATTTTGTTGATGTTTTCAGGCTGGCATACTGTAGCTGCCTCCTGCAATCAAGAGATCTTTTTTTTCCCGTTTGCAATGTTTGTCCACAGAAACGGTGTAGAATGGAGAAACGAAAGAGATATGTGGCTGGTAAACACAGATGGCTTCCAATAGGTGTATAAAAAAAACATTATAATATCTAGCCAAGACAAATGGCATTGGTGTAGAGCCACCAAGGTCACAGTGTACTTGCTGTTTCATCTGCTAATGTGCTGCAGTACACCATTATTCGGCACGATGACTGGAAAAGTTTGTTTCTCATGCGTCCAGGTTCAGCTGTCACAACTATGCTCACCAAGGCTGCATTTATTTGATTTAAAATACACTAAAAACTGTAAAATTGTATAATATTATTACAATTTGAAATAACTGTTTTCTGTTTGAATATATTTTAAAATGTAATTTATTCCTGTGATGCAAAGCTGAATTTTCAGCATCATTACTACGGTTTTTAGTGTCACATGATCTGGCAAATCATGTCTTTAATGTCACTTTTAATTAATTTAATGCATTCTTGCTGACTAAAACTAATTATAAAATAAAAAGTATATCTTTCTTTCAAAAATAAATCTTACTGACAAACATTTTAAATTGTAAAATGCATATGTATTACATATGTGTATTACAAGTCTTTCTGGAAGAAGAGAATGTAATATGGGTTTTTCTTGGTTAAATAAAGAAAATAATAGTAACAATTTACATTATAGGTTTCATTTGTTAACATTAACTATATTAGTTAACATGAACAATATACCATTTATTAATCTTACTTAATATTAAGTTGAAAACTTACTAATACATTCTTAAAATTTTAAGTTGTATCTGTTAACATTAGTTAATGTACTGCAAATTAATATGTACATGAGCATTTTTATTAACTAACATTAAGAAAGATTAATAAATGGTCAATAAATGTTTATTGTTAGTGTTAATTAATGCATTAACTGATGTTAACAAATGAGACCTTATTGTAAAGTATTACTGAAATAATATACTGTTTTAAAAAAAGCAATGATGCACTTATTTCTTATAGCATATTAAACACAAAATTGCAAAATTGCAAAATTAAATTTGTACTTAATGCAGTGTTTATGTAGAATTCACTCAGAAATAGCTGAAAAACAGAATGTTTATTTGTCAAGGTCATAAGTAGATTAAAAATTACATTTCTGAATTTGAAAATGTCAGTGTTGATCATGTAAAAATAGTTAACCATCAATCAAATGTACTGGTTTAAATTGGATTAATTGTGAAACAGTTTTAATCTGCAACAGATTAGTTTAAAAAGGCCTGAATTTCAGGTAAAAGTTCTGCTCTAAATGTATTCACCTGTACTCTGCAGCGATAGTTTGACTTGCTTTGGTTTTGACAGGGTTTCTCAGAGCGTGGAGAAGAACCGTGCACACCTTCAGTCCGTCACAGACCGGATCAAACTGGCTCAGGCCAGAGTCCAGAAGATCAAAGGAAGCAAGAAAGCCACAAAGGTGATGCAGATGATTCAGACACATAGAGAATCTGACAGTCAGTCACACAGCGTAGAAGAGAAACTTATTCTGCAATAAATGCCTGGAGCAAAAAGGGAATATGAGTGTAGGATGGGCTTGAGCTAATGGTGAAAACAAGAAATGTCAGGGGCATATTTTGGCTGAATACCAACAAGAAATGCTTTTTTCCATTAAGAAAATTAAGACAATTTTTAGGAATTTTCTTTCTGTAATAATTGTACTGTAAATCACTTTGAATTAAAGCACCAACTAAATGACTAATTAGTAATTTTTGGTTATATGTCTGATGTGTTTGTGTAGGTGTTCTCCAGTGCCAAATACCCAGCTCCAGAAAAACTGCAGGAATATTCGTCCATCTTTACTGGTGCAGTAGATCCCGCCTCCCAAAAGCGACCTCGCTTTAAAGTTCAGAGCAAACTCCGCCCACTGGATGACAAGGCGCTACAGGTGACCAAATTCAGTCATTCGTTTTTTTAGCTTCTTCTCCTGCTCCTGCTATATTTCTTTATCTGCTCACTTTCAAGTGTATATGGCTCATATTTTGTTAAAAAAATACATAAAGAGAGAAAGTGAGGAAAAATGCACATAATGAGAGAGATTATAATGACTCATTTTATTTTGTTTATTATTTAATTTTTAAAACGTGAATGAAATTAACATTTTTAAATGTGTATTAATTTGTGCATTTAAAAAGTGATTTATTTCCTTTTTTTATTTCCAAAAATCATAGTAATAGAATTGCTATTGTAATGTTAAAATATCAATTTATTAATTCAAACATAAAAATAAATATTTTTTTTAAATTGATGAATAGATAAATTAATAGACATATTTAAAACTGTTTATTTAATTAATGTTTTAAAATGTAGTTAAAATAATTAATACATAATTTTTTTTAATAAAAAAATCACATATTTAAATTAATATATTTATTAATGCATTTAAAAAGTTTATTTAATGTATATTAAATAGTTTAAAATAGTTTGTTAAAAATACTTTATTTAAAATGTATATAAAAAGATTTTCAGTAAGTTTTTTATTGGCATGAAGGCTGCATTTATTTGATCAGAAATAAAGAAAAAATAGTAATATTGTGAAATATTGCAATTTAAAATAATGGTTTTCTATTTTAATATACTTTAAAATATAACTTATTTCTGTGATGTAAAGCTGAATTTTCTTCCGTCATTAGTCACATGATCCTTCAAAAATCATTCTAATATGCTGATTTATTATCAGTGTTGAAAACAGTTGTGCTGCTTAATATTTGTTTTGGAACCTGTGAATTTTTTTTCAGGATTCTTTTTTTAATAAAACTTTGTTATGAACAGCATTTTAATTTAAAAAATCACATATTTATATTAATATATTTATTAACACATTTAATTTATATAAAATAGTATTACAATTATTAATTTTTTACATTTTATATAAAATTTAATTTTGAAAAACCCGCTTGCAGGTAGCTTTTCGTTGTTGATGTGTCACATGCTTTATCCATTTTCTTTTTCCATGCCATTGGACAGTTCTCCCAGCTTTCAATTCAGTTTTATCAGCCACATAAGCACTTAACAGTTGTTAATTGAGGATATTTGTGAAAATATCAGCATCAGATTGTCTTTATGAGAAGTTCTTTGTAGTGTCACGACTTTAAACACTAGGCTTGTAATGTCAAATTACAGTGTAAACCCATCAGCGCAAATTTACATTAAAAAATATAAATGTGTTTTATAGGAGAAGCTGATGTATTTGCCAGTATGCGTAAACACTAAGAAGCGCTCTGAGGATGAGACAGAGGAGGGTTTGGGAAGTTTGCCGAGAAATGTCAACTCAGTGAGCTCCTTATTGCTGTTCAACACAACTGAGAACCTGTGAGTACACAAACACCTACACATATTGACTGAATGCCGCACTGCCGATGCAACCTTATTAACGCTCACATAATCGTCGCTCTGTGTGTTTGTGTTTTTTAGCTATAAGAAATATGTGTTTCTCGACCCACTGGCGGGAGCCGTGACTAAAACGCACACCACGTTAGAGACGGAAAAGGAAGATAAACCGTTTGATGCACCGCTGTCGATCACCAAGAGAGAGCAGCTGGAGAGACAGGTGAGCCGTTCAGTCACTCCCGTAATGAAGCCATATATTGAAAACAGAATGCAAGTTCAGCTGATGTGTCTGTCACGCTTCCTTTTCAGACTGCGGAGAATTATTTCTATGTGCCAGATTTGGGGCAGGTGCCTGAGATCGATGTGCCATCTTACCTGCCTGACTTACCTGGTATCGCTGATGACCTCATGTACAGCGCTGACCTCGGCCCGGGGTTCGCACCATCCGTTCCTGCCAGTAACAGCATCCCTGAACTTCCTTCGTTTGGCACGGAGCAAGATGAATCGAGTGGATCTGGTGGGATCATTATTAACAACAATTCTCGGCAGATTTATTTTTTATTTATTTGAGAAATTAATTTGTAATTATGTAATATTGAAATATACATTTCATGTATCATTATATAATCATAAAATATTTAATTATAAAATTATATAATCGTAATTATAAAATGATATACAGTGCCGTTCAAACGTCTGGTTTCAGTGAGATTTTCTTATGGTCATCAAGGCTGCATTTATTTGATCAAAAATACAGAAAAAACAAATATTATTGCAGTTTTAAAAATTGTTTTTCGTTTTAATATACTTTAAAATATTTATTTCTGTGATGTAAAGCTGAATTTTCTTCAGCCATTAGTCACATGATCCTTCAGAAATCATTTTAATATGTTCAAGAATGTGTTAAATTGATAAAAAGTGATAGAAAAGACTTGCATTGTTAGAAAAGATGTCTACTTAAAATAAATGCTGTACTTTTTATTCATCAAAGAATTCTGAAGTATGACAGGTTCCAAAAAAACATTAAGCAGCACAGCTGTTTCCAACATTGATGATAAATCAGCATATTAGAATGATTTCTGAAGGATCATGTGGAACTGAAGATGCTGAAAATTCAGCTTTTCATCAGAGAAATAAATTATGTTTTGAAGTATATTAAAATACAAAACCATGTTTTTAAATTGTAATAATAATTTCATAATATTACAGTTTTTTGGTCAAATAAATGCAGAAGAGATTCCTATATATAACATTAAAAATCTTACCCAATCTTACCCTTTTGAACAGCAGTGTATGTATATAAAATGTGTAAATATCATTTAAAAAACGTAAACAAAATACAACAAAAAAACCTTAAAAATGTAAAATGAATAAAAGAACATACAATATTATTTACTAATATTTAAATTCTTATTTGTTTTTGTTTTAAGACTCTCATTTCAGGCTTGAGGCTCCGCCCCCTCCGCCACCTCCACCCCCTCCTCCACCAGAGCCAACTCAGGTATCAGTCCCGCCCCCTGGAACTTCTCCAGCCCCGCCCCCTCCACCCCCACCTCCACCTATCACAGCAGACAGCACTGATGCCACGTCAAGTCAAGCCCCTCCCGGAGGTAAAAGATTCATTTTCAGAATTAACATCTAGAGAGTCTTTTTAGCGCATTATTATATATTACATTATTCTTTTATTGCTTGCAAGGCAAACGGACTGTGGTGTCATTGCGGGTTGCATTTATTTAGTGAAAAATACATTAAAATTATTACAATTTAAAATAACTGTTTTCTATTTGAATATATTTTAATATTTAATTTATTCCTGTGATGCAAAGCTGAATTATCAGCATCATCACCACTGTCTTCAATGTCACATGATCATTCAGAAATCATTTCTTGAAGTTATCACTGTTGAACTTGCTGATTGAAGGAATTAATTTCCACTTTCTTTCGTGTTTGTGTGTATCAGGTATGGTAAAAGGCGCCCCTACTGAGGTGTTACAGCCGTCGGACGGGCGAGCCAGTTTGCTGGAGTCAATCCGAAACGCAGGCGGTATCGGCAAAGCAAACCTGCGCAATGTAAAAGAGCGCAAGATGGAGAAGAAAAAACAGAAGGAGCAAGAGCAAGGTCAGGCGCCACCAGTGTTTACACTCTGCACTAAAAACATACTGTCAGACAGGGTCAATTAGAGGGTGTTAACATTAGCTAATCTGCTATTAGGGTAAGAAACTTGTTAGTAGTGTTTGCTAATGGAAGCATTAAAAAAGCCAAGTCATGTGGAGACTTTGGACCAGTGACTACATAGACTGTATGTAAAAATGTACATGCAGCTATTTTGCAAGATGAGCATATTAAGAGTACAAGAGTATTCATTTTTAAAACAAGAGGAATTCATTGTTTCAGTATCGCTGATATAAGGAAGAGTGCTGTGGTATTTGGAAAGGTCAAAAGAGAAATTTACTTTCATTAAATCTGCCCTATTAAGCCTTTTTAAATCTGCTTGACATTTGCTCTGAAATCGACTGACTCTGGACTCACAAAGTCTCAGGTATTTCAGATTCTGCATTGATATATTATCAATGGATAAACTTTGTGGTCTTTTGAATTTGCCATCTCTGAGAGGTAATTACTAATGATTTAGCATTGGGCGAGAGTAAATGCCACACTTAAGATTTAAAAGAATGCAATTTAATAATCTTTTCTACTTGTTATTCTCCTGAAATATGCACTTTTTGCTGGAGGAAATAACACAGGCAGTCATAGGAAACTAGTTTTCTGTCTTTTGAGGAACACAAAAGGAGATGTTTAGAAGAAAATCCAAGATGCTGTTTTCTTTTCAATTAACGCTAATGCGACAGATGCTGTGGAGTCTGCAAAAAGATAAAAAAAAAAACACAATAAATGTGCTCCATATGACTTTTGCATAAAATATGCTAGCATTCAAAACTTTTGGCTTGATAACATTTTTTAATGTATATGAAACAAGTCTCTTAAAAATACAGAAAAAAGTATAATATTGTGAAATATTATTACAATTTAAAAGAACTGCTTTCTATTTGAATATATTTTAAAATGTAATTTATTCCTGTGATGCAAAGCTGAATTTTCAGCATCATTACTCCAGTCTTCAGTGTCACATGATCCTTCAGAAATCATTCTAATATGGACAGGATTCTATCATGAATAGAAAAGATCAGCATTTATCTGAAATAAAAAGCTTTTGTGACGTTTAGCGTTCTGGCATTTAAAACTTTTGATTTGGTAGCATTTTTTAATGTTCATGAATGATGAAAGAAGTCTCTTATGCTCACCAAAGCTGTTTTTCTTGATCAAAAATACAGAAAAAAACTGTAATATTGTGAAATATTATTACGATTTAAAAGAACTGTTTTCTATTTGAATATATTTTAAAATGTATTTTATTCCTGTGATACAAAGCTGAATTTTCAGCATCATTACTCCAGTCTTTAGCATCACATGATTGTTCAGAAATCACTCTGATATACCAATTTCCTGCTTATTATCAATGTTAAAAACGTTGTGCTGCTTCAAATTTTTGTAGAAGCTGTGATACGTTTTTTCAGGATTCTTTGATGAATAGAATGTTCAGAAAGAGCATTTATTTGAAATAGAATGCTTTTGTAACATTATAATGTCTTTACTGTTACTTTTGATTAATTTATTGCATCATTGTAGTTATTTTTCCTGTCGCATAACCAAACAATCGTCTTTTTTCCAGTTGGGGCAGCGGTGAGCGGTGGCGACTTGATGTCTGACCTCTTCAACAAATTGGCCATGCGCAGGAAAGGTGCGTTTGAAACCTTCATTTTAATGCCTCGGTCTCGAGTGCTTTCATCCCACCTGATGCATTTTTCATTGTGAATATTTGACAGGTATCTCTGGCAAGGGCCCAGCGGGCGGAGACTCATCCGAAGCACCTGCCAGCTCCGGCGGCGCGTTCGCCAGGATGTCAGATGTGATCCCGCCCCTTCCAGCGCCACAGCAATCGGCCGCAGATGACGAAGATGACTGGGAGGCGTAACCATGGTGACCCAGAGTTGAGTGCGAAACTCAAGATTCACGAGTTGAAATCCTCATAGACAGGGTCTGGAGATATCGTCTCTCTAAGGAGAGCTGTGAAGTGTCGAGTGAGACGTTTGTTCTCTTGTTTTGTATCCTGAAGGTCAGTGAATTAACAGAAGTGTAAGATGATGTGTTCTATATGTCATTAAAACCTGTATAGTTTGAAAGATTATATTATTAAAGTCAACATGACATCGAAATTCACAGTGTTTACATTCTCCATTCACATTTTTGCATCGGTGCAAATTATTTCAAAATTTAATAACATTAATATTTTTATAATATTATGTTATACTACTACAATGATACAATTATACTGTAAAATAGAAAATAATATACAGTACCAGTCAGAATTTTATAACAGTAAGATTTTTAATGTATTTTTAAGTCTCTTCTGTTCACCAAGCCTGCATTTATTTGATCCAAATTGCAACAAAAATAGTGAAATTTTGAAATATTTTTACTATTTAAAATAACAGTTTTCTATCTGAATACATTTTAAAATATAATTTATTCCTCTGTTTTCAATGCTGAATTTTAGCATCATTACTCCAGTCATATGATCCTACAGAAATCATTCTAATATTCTGAAAAACATTTTGTTATTATTATTATGTTGAAAACTGAGTTGAATTTTTTCAGGGTTTTTTTTTTGTTTTTGGATGAATAGGAATCTTTTGTAACATCACTATATAAGGCATCCTTGGTAAATAAAAGTATTAATTTCTATAATTAATGAATTATAGAACCCCCCCCCCCATGTTAAACTATTTTAAATATTGATAATAATAATAAAAAAATGTTTCTTGAACAGCAAATCACCATATTAGAATGATTTTTGAAGGATCATGTGACACTGAAGACTGGAGTAATGGTGCTGAAAATGTAGCTTTGATCACAGGAATAAATTACATTTTAAAATGTATTTAAATAGAAAACAGAGTTATTTTAAAAATAAAACAGTTATTAGAAAATAGAGTTATTTTGAATAGTAAAAATATTTCACAATATTACTGATTTTGCTGTACTTTGAATCAAATAAATGCAGGCTTGGTGAGAAGAGACTTCTTTAAAAAACATTAAAAATCTTACTGTCCAAAAAATTTTGACTGCTGGTGTATTTAAATAAAATCAAATAGATGCAAATAATTGATCTCATCCATTTAATTATGTATGGCTGGTAGTGTATAATAAGTATAAAAAAAAAAAATCACAGAATTAATAAATGATACTAATATTTCTGGCTTTCAAATGTTAAACTATAGAGCTTTAACCTTGTCAATGATTAAAAAAATATAAAAATCATAAACAAAATACAAAAATTCATATAAATATGGAAAAAAAATCCCATTTTTGATGCATACTGTACATAGTATGCATAGAATTCCTGGATGACCTACAGTATACAGTGGGGTACGTGGTATCCCATAATGCATTGTGCTTAACTAGAGCCATTTCCATCATGATGAATGAACTGGAAGTGATACTGTCATTTTTAGACTAGCAAAAGTTAAGACATTTTAACAAAAAAATTGGATTAAAAAGTCAACTTGTCTCTAAATTCAGCCTATTTGCATACTTCATTTGTGTTTGATAATTCATGCACAATTTATTAAAAATTCTCAAAAACATCTTTGTAATCATTCATCAAATTTTGTAACTTTAACCATTTTTAAATTACTTTCCTTTTCATCTGATGTCATCTAGTTCACACAAGCATATTGTTGGTTTATGTTGACTTTAATAATTAATTGCACTTTTTGATGAACATTCTTCACTTCTCATGCACATTCAAAATAATGTGACATCATGAAGTTGATGGTGAAATAACTAATGTTCCATAAGGAAGAAAAGAATGTAAAAATATATATATATTTTTTTTTTTTTTTGATATTTTGTGTTTTACATGCTCTGGTATTAGTAGTGTTAGCACAAAAAATAAACTCTAATCTACTATGGTTGTTTTAACCCATCTGAGCAAGTCTGTTGGCTTCACATTTCAGATTACAAACACAGAAACCAATCCAGTCTTGTAAAATCAGCTTTATTTAAATGAAACTCAAGAACAGAATCCAAAACATGCTTAAACGCAGAACCTGAGGACAGAGGTGACAGAACTCCGCCTCAATAATTCACAAGGCCAGAGTAGTCAAACAAACATCCATAATGCAGGACACACCGTAGTATTTTTACACACACGGCTCGGTCCTGTTGAGGCGATGGCCTCAGAGCGGCGGTCTCTGTCGCTTCTCCAGGAAGAACTGCGGAATCAAATAAAGGATCAGACAGGGAGCATACGGCTAACAAATCATCCTCCTCATCCTGTCATCCTCGACTTCCTGTCATTAGAACAGACCTGCTTACAGAGAGCACAGCTGGAGAACGTCTGTCTCATTAAATCGGCACGCAGCTGGAGAGACGCTCTCAGTCGCACTTCACACGCTCCTGTCTATCACTCTACCACAATGACATTCTGTCTATTTTAGAAATGAAGCTGAATGTGTCAGGCAAATGATCAGCTAAAGAAAAAAAACGGTTTTTCCCCTTTTTAATATGATTATACAATCATAACTATTATTATTCAAAATAGTATTTTCTTTAAATAAAATTACAACAATAATTTTAAATTATAATTTTTATTTATAAAATTAATTAAATAAAAATAATAAGCACACATGTGTAGACATTTAAACAAAAACTGGATTGAAAATGCTAAATATTTAATTCTGAGATAACAGGATACTGGCTGCAACATAAAGATCATTTGATCAAAAAATTATTTAAATTTTAAAGGGGTCAAATTTTTTAAAAAGCAGGCAGTGCATACTACATACTGCACAGTATGCTTACCTTCCTGGCACTGGCGAAGGCTGGACCAAATGTCGTGTGCGTATGTGTGCTGGATCGAATCCATTCTGGAAGTTTCTGGAGCGTGCCTGGTCGGGCGTATCGGTGGTCACACAGCACGATACATGCGTAATCGCCACGATGACGGATCGCACGACCTGTGTGGGATGAGAGGTCCAAAATAAATGTGAGAAACTGAGCTTTTACTCTGCTTGCATACTAGTCTAATATGGAATAAAGGATGAAGGTACTATGCTAGTATGCTATTCTGAGTATTTGTTTGGCCTTTGTTAAACACAGCATTGAATTACAGGAGTACGGGGCTCCGCCTACCAATAGATTGATTGACAGCTTTCATGCACAGATTCTCAATCAACGCCTTCCCAGGACTTTTACCACCAATGTGAGGCTGAAACAGAAGGGGGAGAGTTAGAATTGGTGGATTGTCCCCACAAGTTCCCATATGCACCATTTTGTAGGAAGTTTCACCATGTGCTTGTCCAGGTATGCCATCTTTTCCTGCAGCTCTGGTGACTTTATGTTGGGATATGGCATTCCAACCATGACGATACATCTAAACACAGATGCAAAGTGTTTCATTCAATGATTAAATAAAAACTTTACTAAAAAAATAAGTTTAATTTCTAACATTTCAGTATCATTACTATAATATAGTTTTTGTAAATATTTTTTTTTTTTTTTTTAGTACTTATTTTATTTTTGTATTTTTAATTATTTCAGTTTAACATTTTATTTATCAGTCTATGTATTTCCATTGTTATTATTTTTTTGTTTGTTTGTTTTAGTGATTTTAATACTTCAACTTAAACTAAAAAAAATGTTGCCTTGGCATCACTCATTTATTTATTTTTCCAAAAACATTTTTATTAATATTTATTCTTTATTATTATTATTATAATAATAATAACAAAAAATATATATTTTAATTATAATTTTATAACAGTAAAAATTTAATTGAAAAAACATATATGATATTGAAAAATAAATAAATAAATAAATAAACAAACATGATTAGTTGCCAAGGCAACATTTTTTAGTTTTAAGTTGAATTATTTTAAATCACTAAATCAAATGGAAATAAATAAACTTAAAATAATTAAAACTACAAAAATAAAAAACTACTAAAATAAATAAATAAATAAAACAACAACAACAAAATTACTTAAACTAAAATAAAAATGAAAGATTTAGGGCAGCGAAAATTCAGCCTCTGAAAATTATGGCTCGTGTTTTTTCATTTAGTGTCACTAAAATGACTGAGTTAAATTAAACTGTCTTTACAAAATGACTTTACATTATTTAATAAAACAAAAATTTTTGGTTTAATTTTTTTGGCCAAGTGCATCCAGAATTTTTGATTTCAGTTTTGGCATAGAATTTTCATTTCGGTGCATCCCTAGTGTTTTTTAATAGTCTTACTTTTAGTTAATGATATTAACACTAGCATGCATTATGCAGTGACAAACATTTCAGATTATAGTAATATATGCTATATTGTATACGCAAAATATACATATTCTATATTAGTGTCTTGTTGAATTGTGTTCTGCAGTTTATGGCACATTTTCGAGTATTTATCCATACTGCTTACAGCATACATGCTGCAAAAACAGTATGCAATGCGATTCTGAACAGTATTTACCTGCCCAGGTCATCAGAGAAGTTGATTCCTTCACTCATTTTCCCTCCAACTACAGAGAACAGCAGCGCCCCTGTCTGGCCACTTCCGCCATTACTGCAGTGCTGCGTTAACATAAACCACAACATGACATTTGCTGTAGATATAAACAGACAGACCTGTTCTAATTTACTCGTAACTATAGTAATATTCACACACCTGTATACACTTGGAATAGTCACTGAGCACCTGCTCAACCTGACTAGCTTTTTTCGGCTCTTGGAAAATCTGAAACACAAAAACATCATCTTAACTTGAGTATAAACTGACTAAGTATGGCAGTGCCGGCGTGTTTGTACCTTCTTCTTAGACTGTAGCCGCTGAAGGATGCCAGTACTCTCCCAGTGTCCCAGAATCCTCTTCTCATATTCGTAGGAGGGGAAGAAACAGACCACGCCCCCCGGCACTATGTTACAGAGATTTGATAGAACGCGGCCCGTCTCCTCCATCTGATATAGGTAACATGTTATGGGTAAATGTTAATT
Organism: Labeo catla; assembly: GCA_012976165.1. Lineage (NCBI taxonomy): Eukaryota > Metazoa > Chordata > Actinopteri > Cypriniformes > Cyprinidae > Labeo > Labeo catla. The sequence goes on from VONZ01000026.1 coordinate 2,817,020, forward strand.
ATTTTACCAAAATAAGAGGGATCATACAAAATGCATGTTATTTTTTCATTTTGTACTGACCTGAATTAGATATTTCACATAAAAGATGTTTACACATAGTCTACAAGAGAAAATAATAGTTGAATTTATAAAAATGACTCCGAAGTTTACATACACTTGATTCTTAATACTGTGTTGTTACCTGAATGATCCACCGCTGTGCTTTTTTGTTTAGTGATCATTGTTCCTGATTCCCTTGTTTGTCCTGAACAGTTAACTGCCTGCTGTTCTTCATAAAAATCCTTCAGGTCCCACCAATTTTTTGGTTTTCCAGCATTTTTGTGTATTTGAACCCTTTCCAACAATGACTGTATGATTTTGAGATCCATCTTTTCACACTGAGGACGACTGAGAGACTCATATGCAACTATTACAGAAGGTTCAAACCCTCACTGATGCTCCAGAAGGAAAAACCATGTATTAACAGCTGGGGGGTGAAAACTTTTGAAATTTGAAAATAAGGGTAAATTTAACTTATATTGTCTTCTGGGAAACATCTTCTGCCTCTGAAGGGCAGTACTAAATGAAAAAATATGATATTTAGGCAAAATAAGAAAAATGTACACATCTCCATTCTGTTCAAAAAGTTTTCACCCCCAGCTCTTAATGAATGGTTTTTCCTTCTGGAGCATCAGTGAGTGTTTGAACCTTCTGTAATAGTTGCATATGAGTCCCTCAGTTGTCCTCAGTGTGAAAAGATGAATCTCAAAATCATACAGTCATTTTTGGAAAGGGTTCAAATACACAAAAATGCTTTTGAGGGAATTTGAGGGATTTGAAGGATTTTTCTGAAGAACAGTAGGCAGTTAAACTGTTCAGGACAAACAAGCACTTTTAAACAGGGTCATTTTTATAAATTCAACTATTATTTTCTCTTGTGGACTATATGTAAATGTCTTTTATGTGAAATATCTTATTCAGGTCAGTACTACATAAAATAGCATACATTAAAAATAAAAAATAACATACATTTTGTATGATATTCATTTCAATGAAGATATTCATACAAATGAAGATATTCATTTTTTGCCATGATTATGAATATAAGACTTTCTGCTCCAATTTAAGACATTTTTAAGGGCGTTAAATGACAAATTAAGACTTTTTAAGTGTAAATCTGATGGTCATAATTTAAGATAAGCAGATTTTTGTTGTGTTTGCATGCAACCATCTGTGGTAGCTTTAAAATGCTCATGTAAGTTTTACCATCTGTGGTGTGTCTCTAGTTTGAAAAGTGAACTCCAACTGTTGTCCTGAGGGGCCGGCGCAAAGGACTATGGGTAGGATGTTCTCAGGGGGTATGACATGACCTGAAGCCATTATGCAAGAGTTACACACATAATTAGCAACACTGCAAAAACAAAATAATGGCAAGAAGAAATGTGCACAGTATTGTAAACTCACCACATGAGAAATCTAAAATACGGTCTTCTGGGACGCCAGCGGAAAATAGAAGCTGCTCTTTAAAATCAGCAACCTGCAAAGCAAAGTCTTGCTTTCAGCATGCTGTTTTACACGCTGAGAGTCTTTAATATGTCCGTTTAAGGTTATGTAACTGAGACAGCTGTGTCACTGTGTCCAACAGTGCTTTTGAAGTGTGTGTGTGTGTGTGTGTGTGTGTGTTTGTGCACTGACGGGCTGCATGGTTCCCCCGGCGATGATCACGGCCCTGCACTCCTTGACGATCTGTGCGAAGTGAACTGCGGCGTTCAGCAAGAGAAACTTCAGGCTGCTCTGAGAAAGACATGCTGGAGGAAGACAGGAGAATTATGTGTGAGACAATTTCATATGTGTATCTGTGTGCATGTGATCAAATACTCACTGACCCTGCTTTTGTATCACGACTCGACCGTCTTTGTTGGCGTTGGTGAGGGCAAACAGGAAACTTTCAACCAGCATCATTGGAGAAGCCATGATTGGTTTGTCTTCTACTGCTACCTGCTGCTCTGAAACATCTAGAAGATCAAAACCACACTGCTTTCATGCAAAACCAGTGTGTATAAGTAAGTGTGACTTAATGTTGACTGAGACCCAATTGTACCTGTAGGCTTGTTCTGAAGCGTCTGCAGGAAGCGTCCGAGTCCTTCTGTGCGACGATTTTCTTTGTTTTTAGAGCTGGAGTGTATGTTTACACCACTGCCTTCGTATTTCTCCACAAATCCACATAGCTACACACAAGACACAGATTATCAGTGTGTATTTGTGTGAATTTTTTTTAAAAATGGAGTCATAAATGTGTTGTCGTACGCACCTTTTGGCTGATCATGCTCTTCTCGAAATATTTCTGAACCTTTAAAAGACAGATTAAAGCACATTAAGAACTCTACCAATGTAAAATTGTATAAATAAATCTGAAACAAAATAAGTTTAAGAGATTAAAATAGAACTGAAATACAAATAAAGCTAAATAGAAATTTAAATGAAATGCATTCAAAAAATTTAAATTAGTATATAAATAATACATTAAAACACATGTAGTAGTACATTAAAATAACCACACACACACAAATAATAATGATAATTTTAGGAATTTTTTGATGAAAAACAAAATCTCAAATGACAATGAGAAATGTTGCACTGGAACTGAAATAAAATTTGAAATATTAAAATATTTGTAGTAATTTACTAAAATTGCTAACATTTAAATAAAATTACAGCTAAATCGAAATATTTTTAATAAATAGTAAATAAAAATTAATTAAAAAAATACTTATGAAATATATACTGAAAAATGAAAAGAAGAGCTAATTCAAAATATTAATATATAATAGTATATAAATATATAAATAACAGTCAGAAGTCAGTAGTCAGTGTAGTACATTAATATAAAACACACATATGAATAATTTTATATATATATATATATATATATATATATACACACACATACATATACATACTTTTTTTTTTAATTAAACTAAAATAAAATAAAATAGAAGTATTTGATTAAAAACTAAAACTCAAAATGAGAAATGTTGCACTGGTAGCTATCTGAAATAGAAATATGCTTAAGTTAAATTACTAAAACTAAAATAAAAATAAATTACAGCTAAATATAAATATTTACAAACTGAAGAATAAAAATAATATGTAAATAATAATAAACATAGATAGATAGAATAATAATCAGTGAAGTTGGTGTAGTGTTGTTATCATTAAGTAAAACAATTAAAACTAAAAATAAAGCTGAAATACAACAAAATAGAAATATTTAAAGTAAAAAGCTCAAATCACAATGAGAAATGTTGCACTGGTAGCTATATGAAATAAAATTGGTACTAATATTTAAATAAAAATATTTACTAATTTACTAATATTTACTAATATTTAAATAAAAATAAAGCTAAATTAAAAAATGTAAATATTCAAAATATTAATATATAATATAGTAGTATATAAATAACACTGAGTCAGTGTAGTACATTAAAATAAACACACACACAATAATAATAATTTGAACTAATAGTATTAAAACTAAAACTATTCAAATTTTGTAAATTAAAATAAATCTGAAATTAAATAAAATAGAAATATTTGTTGAAAAAAACCCTGAGTGAGAAATGTTGTGCTGGTAGCTATCAGAAATAAAATATGTTTAAGTTGAATTATTAAAACTGAAATAAAAATCAATTAAAGCTAAATAGAAATATTTAAAAAATAATAAAATAGAAAAACTGAAAAATAAAAATATAATGCAAAAATAATAAATGGTAATTAAAAATGTTAACAAATAATATAATAGTATATAAATAATACTGAGTCAGTGTAGTACCTTAAATAGGTTTATGTTATCAACTTGAGCCTTAAACAGGAAGTCATTGATAGTCAGCAGCTCACTTCCTGTTGTGTAAAGGAATTCAAAATCAAAAGAACATTTTTAAAAATACTTCATGAAGGACGAAAACACTTAGGAGTGAAATGTTTTTTGTACTCTGTGTGCAGGTTGTTTGTTTACCTGGTTGACAGGACTGAGTGTTCGGATTCTGACCCACTTTACCTATTACAGGAAACCACAGCAATAAATCAGCCAGATAAAATGAGATAGAGCAAGATAAAATACACGAACAAAACAATATGCCACAAAGCTGACCTCCAAGTGTGCGCACAAGACCCTCCAGCACAAAGAGGATCTGTTTGATGTACATCAGATTTTTGGCCTTCAATCGACTTCTGCAACCATTTGACACGATTTACATTAAATCACAATAATGAATAATCACAAACCTGATATCTAAAACTACTTTAGTAGCTAGAAGACATAAATTTCATTCACTGAATGACCTTTTATGATGCTTATGTTTCTTGAGCAGCAAATCAGCATATTAGAATGATTTCTAAAGGATCATGTGACACTGAAGACTGGAGTAATGATGCTGAAAATTCAGCATTGCATCACAGAAATAAATTACAATTTCAAATATATTAAAATAGAAAATAGGTGTTTTAAATTATAAAATATTTTACAATATTTACAGCATTTTTGATTCAATAAATGCAGCTTTGGCAGCACAACAGACTCTCATAAACAGCTCTGACAGCATCAGATCAATTCATTTTCATTGTGTGAACATTCTTCAAAAGTTCTCTTTTTGTGTTCCACAGAAGGTGTGAAAACAACATTAAGGTGAGTAAATAAACTTTATCCTAAATTAGATGTGTTGTATTTGTACCTGTAGCGCTCACAGTACTGAGAGAGCTGTGAATGAGCCCTGCAGAGCTGAAACATAAGAAACACACCTCAGTTAACTAGTCTGAATACACTAATCAATGAGTAAGTGTGTTTGTGTACCTGCGCTCCACTGATTTCTGTGCTGTGTATGGCTGAGATGGTGTCAGTCAAATTATGAGCCTCATCTATAATGACAATCTGATCCTTTAGTTTGATCCCCGACGCCTTACGGGTGGACGCATGGAGCAGCGACTGATACGGCAACACCACCACCTGAGAAAGAGAGAGAAAGACTGAATGCACAGGGTTGTATATGAGCAAGAGTGTTCTGCATCAGGTGTGTGTGTACCTGTGCTGCAGGTATGGCCATCCGTGTGCTGTAGTAAGGACATGTGTGTGTCTCCCGGCCGTGCTGCAGGAGCTGCTCCACGTCTCGCACCTTCACCAGGACCTCGTCCCTCATCGCCATCAAATTTTCAAAGCCTGAGAAGGGACACGTTGCCTTAGCAACGCCACGACGGCGTTTCGTCTCAGAGTCTGATGCCTTTTCTCGTTTCTCTGCAGATGGAGGTCAAAACTTCCAACATGTTATACTGACCTGATTATGTTATCATTGAAATTGGCAGAGATTGCAATGATGTTTCTGACCATGTTTGTTTTTCTGCATTTCTAAACAGCGGTCGTTCATCATTTGGACGTTTCCGAGCCGGACGACCTCTGGATTAATGCACAGGTTCTATAAACGACAACATGACATACATCATCTAATTGGCCGTTTATTGATACATAGGAATTTACTGTTAAAAACTGGCCTAGCATTGTGGCAGGACTAATTTTCTACAAAAAATTAAAAAATCTGAAATTTAAAAAATCCAAAAGCATAATTCTTGTAATAGAGACTCACAATAAAATTGTCATATTAAATATATCATATTAAAACTGATAATAGGATAATCATATCAATATATACTACTGTTCAAAGTTTGGATTTTGGTAAGATTTTTTTTTTTCAGTGATTAATTATTTTATTCAGTATGGATGCATTAAACTTTACAGAAGCCCATTTCCGCTACTAAATAATAATAATAATAATAAAAAAAGGTTATTGTGATGTTTCATCTCACAGTTCTAACAGATATTAACTCACAATTGTGAGAAATAAAGCCAGAATTGCAAGATAAAGACTCACAATTCTGACTTTTTTTCTCAGAATTGAGATATAAACTTTGAGGGGGAAAAAATACTGATATGTTCTCAGAATTTAATTTATATCTCGCAATTCTGACTTTATAGCTCACAATTGCGAGTTTATATTACACAATTCTGAGAAAAAAAAGTCAGAATTGTAGATGGAAAATTACCTTTTTTAATTTTTTATTCAGTGGTGGAAACGGGCTTCCATATTAAACTGATTAAAAGTAACAGAAAAAACTTGTGAGTTTATATCTTGTAATTCTGACTTTTTTTCCCTCAGTAATGAGATAAACTTTGAGGGGAAAAAATACTGATATGTTCTCAAAATTGAGAGTTTATATATTGTCTCACAATTCTGATTTTATAAATTGCAATTTTAAAGTTTATATCATGCAATTCTGAGAAAAAGAGTCATTTGTGAGTTTATATCACAATTCTGAGAAAAAAAAAGTCAGAATTGTAGATGAAAAGTCGCAATTACCTGTTTTTTTTTAATTCAGTGGTAGAAATTGGCTTCCATATTAAACTGATCAAAAGATTTTTTTTTTTTTGGTTACAAAACATTTATATTTACAATAAATGCTCTTTTAAATTTTGAAAAAAGTTACACTGTTAAGCAGCACAACTGTTTTCAACCTTGATAATAATAATAAATATTTCTTGAGCAGCAAATCAGTATATAAGAATGATTTCTGAAGGTCATGTGACACTGAAGACTGGAGTAACTATGCTGAAAATTGGATTCAATTACATTTAAAATATATTCGGATAGAAATAGATTTTTTTAAATTGTAATAATATTTAACAATATTACTGTTTTTACTGCAATTTGATGAGCCTTGGTGAGCATAAGAGTCTTATTTCAGAAACATTAAAAAGTAAAGTTTTTTTTAATTGATAGTGATAAAAGAATCACAATAACAATTGCGTGTGCATGTTTACCTGTCTGGATCCCAGGTTGACCAAGCGGACAGCAGCCCCGTATGGACTCTTCTGCACCTCGTGCACAAACTGAGCCAGCTGAGAGTGAGTTCGGCTACAGTAATAAATCTAAAGATGTAAAAAAAAACATTGTTAAACATACACAAACACCTTGTTCACCAATGCAGGGTGGAATGTTTTAACATGCACCTTAGTGACATGATCCTCCTCTAGATCTTCATCATCATCCTCATCACACAGCCTGTGGAGGAAACGCTATGAGAACTCCAGGGTGGAAAAGACGCTCATCCGTTTATCTACAAACACAATCAATACCTGCTCTTGGGCGTGGCCTCATCATCACTCTCATATTCTGCTACAATAAGCCCCTCTTCCTCTGGACTGTGTATCTCTGACTCCGCCCCCTCTTTGCTGAGCTGCAGTAATTTCACAGCCTCATCTTCTTCACTGGCCTGTTAAAGGTACAGTAAGCAACCTGATACTTTTACTGGGTAAATGTAATAGCTTATATGAGCCAATGGAATAGCTATTTATTTGTGATTTGTGAAAAATCTTTCAATATTCCTTCTTCATTTTTTAAGCTTAAATTTTCTAAATAATTAAACCTTATTTTTAGGTTTAACTGGGAAGAAAACAGTAACGCACTTACTTTTCTCTTCATGGCATATCTGAGCTGGGCATTGTGTCGGATCATCTCCAGTCTCTCCTCTCGCTTCTTCCGTTTCAGTTCTTCATCCTAAATGAAAATATGGACAGGGATGATATTTTTAATCATTTTACACAGGGGTTTTCAATCTTCCAGATGTCCCCATATGATATCCCTTATGCGATGGACACCCATCCTAAAATTAAAAGGCAGCTAGACAATTTAATATATCAAGAATACCCAATTTATAAATAATTTTAAATTAAATTAATTAATAAAAAAATTTACTATTATTATTAATAAAAAATTTAGTAACATAACAAAATTACTGAAAAAGCAAAAATTTAAATATCTAAAATTAATTAAATAAGAAGAATAAAATTAATTAAATAAAAGGAATAATTCAATTGTTAAAAATACTCATTTGTATTTCTGCACACTTTCAAAAAAATTACAAAAGCAACATAACAAAATTACAAAAAAAGCAATAAATAAATAATAAATAAATCATTAAAATGTATTCTATATGCAACACTCAGTCCAGCATACAGTGGGAAACTGTATAGTAGATATTTGTAAATAAAATATTTGATTTAAAATAATCAAATATTTTCATAAAAAATATTTAAATCAAAATATTTATTTAAATTATACCTTATCATTTAGTTATTTTTATTTTAATTTAATTATTAAATAAATGTAATATTATTTTGAAAGAATTTTTTTACATTACATTATTGTATACAATTTTTTACTCACTATAGTACTGATGTATTATTTATTTATCTGATTTTTATTTTAATTCAAATTTTTTTTTAAATCAACAGTATTTTTTAAATCTTATTTGTATTATTTATTTATTAGTAATTTTGCATTTGCAATGCGTGGGACCCCCATCCTACGATTTAAAGGCGGCTAAATATTTTAATATATAATTCATAAATATTTAATAATTATGTATAAATAATTCAATTAAATATTATTTGTGAACAGTACTAAAAAAACATTTTTTACATTACATCATTACTTTTTTATACTTACTATTATAATGTAAGATATTACTTGTTGTAATTTATTACTTGTTTATTTATTTATTTATTTTACTTATTTTAATATTTTTTTAAAGAACCTTTAAAGAAACATTTGTAATTTACACTGCTTTCCTCCTTTTTCACTTTTTGTTTCACTTTGCACCTAGGACCATAATAAAACCCCCTGCTTAGAAACACATAACTTGATGATCTGAGGAACTGTAAGAGATACATAACTATTAGCTCTCATACCTTTAACTTATTCACCATGTCTCTCTCTGCTTTCTTCTGCACAAACTCAGACACCCAGTCTGGCTCTGATGGTTGGCTGCTGCTGTTCTCCTCCTTCACAGCATCACACTTCTTCTCTGGTCCATCCAGAAGTCTAGCAGCCTCCTGTTTCTTCTGCTCCTCATAGTCTCTCAGCCATGTCAAGGCACCACATATAAGACTCAAAGACTTTCCCTGCAGGATCAAACACATGAAAGCACAAACATCCACTGATATCTTACCTAAGACAGTGAGATGAACGGATCTCATACTCAGACTCACCGTGCCAGTGGGACTCTCGAATATACCAACTTTCCCCTGATCCAGAGCAGTGTAAAGTGCCTCCATGAAGCTCTCTTGAATAGAATAGGGCTGGTAAGGAAAAGGAAACCGACTAGTCTTGCTCTCCATGTCATGTAATTAGGATCAGTTCAGATTCTCTCATACACCGCATAAACTGAAAAGTTCAACACTGCATTTAGCCGAGTCACACTGACGATAAACACCTCACAGTGTCAACGAAACATGACTAAAGTTCATATCTAAATCTGTCGCTTTTCCCGTGTAATTATATTGAGATCACAGATGGCTATATAGACATATCACGTTACTTCTCATTAAAGAAAAACCCGTTCTGACAGCGTAAACTTCCTCGAACAACCGCGCCAGTCTTCTGTCTCAGCCAATAAAAACGAGGGAAAACTTCTTAGCGGATAGGGAGCAGCATCAAATTTCGCTCTTTTATGAAAAACGAAATAAGAAACTCCAGATATTCAACCTTTCTAGAAAGTCCTCTGCTAATGTTCAAGAACTATCATTCTTTTATTGAAACATCAGTAATGTTTTCTGTTTGTTTTTATTCTGTTACCTTTAATTTATTTTTATTTTAATTTATATTTATTTTTATATATTTATCTTTTAGAATTTATATTTATAATTTATAAAGTATTAAGTTTTTAACCAGTTTTTACACTTCTTTCTTGAATGTCTTCTGTCGATTTTCTCTATCTATCTATGTCTGTCTATCAGTAATGTTTTCTGTTTGTTTAATATTTTTATTGTATTTATTCTGTTTTATAGTATTTTATGATCTCAGTGTTATTTTAGTATTATTTATCTATTATTATAGTATTCATATTTAAATTATTATTATTATTATTATTTTTTACTTCAGGTTTAATTTTACTTTTTTGGGGGGTTTTGGAAGTTTTGTTATGTGTTTTTTTAATTTTTAGTTTTTAGAATTTCTATTTATAATTTATTAAGCATTAACTAGTTTTAGTTTACAGAATACAACACTTCTTTTATGAATGTCTGTTGATTTTCTCTATCTATCCATCTATCTATCTGTCTATCTATCTATCTATTTTATCTTATTTAATTAATTCTGTCGATATAAATACATATATAAATTTTAATATAGTACATATTTTAGTTTACGTGCATTTGAAAGTGTGCAGCTTAAATACAAATGTGTATTTTAAAACATAATTGTATTCTTTTTATAATAATATACACCATTAAAAACACTAAGTACATTATACAGTGTGAAAAATAAATAACATAGTATAAACAGGCTACACATATTTGCTGTCTTTAAATAGTGTTAAAATATATATAAAAGGTGTGTACAGCACATTGTTGATTAATTATTCATTTATTATTCTGGATTTTTTTAATTCATACATGCAATTTTTGGGGTGTGAATCCATTCGTCCAATTTTTCTGGTAGAATATAATTCATATGCTTTGTTTTGAATAATTTTAATAGTTACTTTCAATATTTAAGCTTTTACTGTTTGTATTATATACGTCTTGTTTTATTTTTATTACCTATTATATTTATATTTATTATATTACCTATTTTAGTTGTTGTTCCATTCTTGTTACAAAATCATTTACGTTGTTCGGCATGAATAAACACACACAAATGTGTAATTGACTATAAAACGTGTCAAACCAGTTTTCGTTATTTACTGTAGTTCACGTTTTAGCGACGGCGCCTAAGGTTGCAGTCCGTTCTATACGCTGCCATCTCCTCTCTCTAGCAGCTCTGGAAAGTTCGCTGAGTCGCGTCAGTTTCCAGCGGCGGGCCGAACGTTATATAAACGCCTGTCGAGGCTTGTCTGCGGACTCAGAAACTACATTTAACAAGCACGAACAGTCAAAGTCGCGCTGTGGAGCACCAAATCCATTCCTGATAGCGAAATTAATTCCATTTAGCCCTGCAGACGTCGAGTCTCCAGTGATTTCTGTGAAGGAAAGACCTCAGAGAGACGCTCTGTGAGGAGTGTGGATCTATTCTTTGGGCTGTTTCGAAGGAAATATTCATATTAAATCAAAGATGACTGCAGAAGAGGTGGTGAATGAAGGCTGTAGCATCCCCATGGAGGGTGAAGACATCACCCCGAAGAAAGATGGAGGTGTTTTAAAGGTAAATACTGCAGTGCTATGAGCCGCATTGACTCCATGAGGGAGGTGTGACCGACTGAATGCACGCTACAGACGATATTTATCTCTTTTAGCTCGCTTTACTGCAGCTGCATGCATTAAACTGTGAATAAATGTGTTAAATTTGTTGAACTAAACGTTGCTAACTCGTTTCAAACACAGCCTGTTGCTAATCTTGCAGCATTGCTAGATCTTTCTAGCGAGCCTGTCCATCTTAAAGGGACAGCTCGCCAACCAAAATGACAGTTTTATTCTAATTTAGTTATTTTTGGATGTTTAACTTAAGGTATGTGACTGTCTTTTTTATGTGGAACACAAAATGAGATGTTAGGCAAAACATTTGCAGTTGGCAGTTCTGGTCACCATTCACTTAGATTGCATCTTGGCTCATACAATGAAACCGAATGGTGTTGATATTGACATTGTCATTTTATTTTATCAGACAAAAAATAAAGTCATTCAAGTTTGGTACAACATGAGGGCGAATAAATGAAGAGAAAAATCTTACTTTTAAGTGAACACTACTTTTCAAGTGTGTTGCAATGTTGTAGTTTTATTTGTACAGATTAATCACATGTAATGTCAGGTAAACATTAAAATGTCATCAATTTTGTATTTGCATGCAAGTGACACGTTTGTGTAATGAAATGAATGGCAACTTATTTAGTATGCACATGTAATTTCTGGAAACTTCTCTCAGGTTGGCGTTTTCAGTTAGAAAGTGATTCAAACAGGAATGACTTGTTTGGGATAATTGAAGACTTTAAGTGTAATGATTTTGAGAAATCTGTCCTTAATCTGAGCTGCAATTATAATGCGCAATAAGGCACACCTATGAATTCATTCGTTTATTGTTTTTGAGGATTATGTCAGAAATGTAAGCACTGGGCGTGAACATTTTTCTGCCTGCGGCCTTTGAAGATTGACAGATCACAGGTGTAATGCAGTGCGACCTACAGATTGATGATTAATCTCTTTCTCTCTTCTACAGATGGTCAAGAAGGAGGGTTCAGGAACAGAGTTGCCTATGACCGGTGATAAAGTATTTGTACACTATGTCGGAACGCTGCTTGATGGCACGCAGTTCGACTCCAGCCGTGATCGAGGAGAGAAGTTCTCCTTTGAGCTGGGCAAAGGTGGGTGCTGTGAGAGTGAAGTGGATTGAATGTTTGTCTGCCCTCTCTGACATTTAAACAGGTTTGTGACGCTGTAGTTTTATATGGATATAACACCTGTTGTGAATGGTTAAAGTAGCAATTTGAAGCAAGTAGTGACAGATAATGATTTCTTATGTCAGCGATGATACATTTTTGTAGGCTAACCTAGAAGTTATCATCACCCTGGTTCCCTCGATGAAAACCCAATAGGATTTTTGTGTTGGCTTTTGGACTCTTGCACAAAACAAGCACTGTGAACTTAAGAATTTTAAACTCTAAACACAATAATAGAAGTATAAAAGCTAAACATAGGCTATAAATCTAATATAAACTACGTCACAGTTTGAGTTAGAATACTTAGCAAAATTGTAATTATAAACATGATGAAGCTGTGAAAGCAATTAGTGAGTAGATGAGTTTTCCTGTTTGTGTGATGTTTAACATCCTGACAAACTCTGTAGTCCCAGTTAGACACCTGTTAGCAGCTGCTTTTTTCATATAAAAACCACAAGAGGGTATTACTGTTTAATTTTATGCAGTAGAGTAAAATGTCAAAATATCTTGAGCTTGTGTAACTGCAGACCTATTTTAGGCATTTTTTAAAAAAAATTAAAAACCCATTGACCTCAGGATGATTGAACTGGGCATGCTGAAATTCTTGTTTACAGGTTTTGACTTACAACATGCGTCAGGAATGCACGATATTGGATTTTTGCCAGTATCCAATATGCTGATATTTTTTTTTACTTATTTTGTCTGATAGCCAATTCTGATACCGATCTATTTCCTTTTGTTTGGAAACCACACTAAGTCTCTCCTGTGCAGAAGTTGTATGCAAATAATTTTTATTTTTGGTTAGTTTTTAACAATAATTTACTTGTTAGAATTAAATAAACAATAATAAAGTTCTTTTATAAATACAGTACAGTGAGGCTTTGAAAATAACTATAAATAAACTATATATTAATCGCTGCATTTACCTTAACATTTAGCACTGCTGCACGTGCTTACTTTTATCGGTTTACTTTATCACACACCGAATACATTCTCAGAGTAAATGCAGCGATCCAAAACATTAAATCTAATCATCATTCAGGCAAAACTTTGCTTCAAGAATGAGACACATTGCTGATGTGATCTAATTGCTAGCACACCGTGACCATGTGTGAATTATTTCTTTTTGTCGGCAAGACATATCGGCATAATTTTTCATACCGGGCCGATGCCGATATTTACATTTAAAGCCATTATCGGCTGATTCCGATATCACTCTAATAATATCATGCATCCCTAGTCATCCCTATTGTTTTGTACATTTGAGTCAAACAAATAATCAAAATATTTTGGATTTGGTTCTGTACATCAGTTGTTGATTTAGATGGAGGCAGATGAATGTGAGCTTGGACTAAATGATTGGAGAAGTCAGTCGTTTCATTGGAACGTCAACATGTTGATTCAGAATTATGAGGTAAAAAAAAAACAACGAAATGATGCGTGCATGAATTCTTTATAGTGTGCTTTTAGAAAAAACGTTTAGAGGAGAAGTTCACTTCCAGAATGAAAATTTCCTGATAATTTCCTGACCCTTTTCTTTTGTGTCTTTTTTCAGTCAAAAAGAAATGAAAGTTTTTGAGGAAAATATTCCAGGATTTTTCTCCATATAGTGGATTTCAATGGGAGCCAATGGGTTGAAGGTCCAAATTGCAGTTTCAATGCAGCTTTAAAGGGCTCTACACCATCCCAGCCGAGGAATAAGGTTCTTATCTAACGAAAAATTTCTATACTTTTTAACCACAAATGCTCATCTTACACTAGCTCTACGATGCTCGTCTTCATGCATTGTGTAATCACGTTGGAAAAGTTGTGTGGTTAGTTCTTCGTTTGTGTACTTTGGCTAAAAAAGGTAGGATAGGCCGAAAAACTCCATCTCATTTTCTCCTCCAACTTCAAAATGGTCCAACATTATTGCTTTACCTTTTTTGTAAAGGGTGTTTGACTATATTTGCACAATAGGTCGATACTTGCACCTACACCACGCGTACATGATTACATAACCCGAGAGGTCGAGCCAGTGTATGTTGAGTTAAAAAGTATAGAAATTTGTAGTTTTCTTAGAAAATGACCGTTTGTTTTGCTAGATAAGACCCATGTTCCTCGGCTGGGATTGTTTGGACCCCTTTGAAGCTGCATTGAAACTGCAATTGGACCTTCAACCCATTTGGGAACCATTGAAGTCCATTATATGGAGAAAAATCCTGAAATGTTTTCCTCAAAAACAATTTTTTTTCGACTGAAGAAAGACATTAACATCTTGAATGACATGGGGTGAATAAATTATCAGATCTTGAATTTAACCATGTGTACTGTGGATATTGCAGGGCATGATGCAGTTAAAAAAAATTCATAATGGATAAAACATTGTCTAGCATGCAAATCAACCATTATAAACCATTATTTTCTCTGTCTGACAGGTCAGGTGATCAAAGCATGGGACATCGGTGTGGCCACGATGAAGATTGGTGAGATCTGCCAATTGATTTGCAAACCTGAGTATGCCTATGGAGCTGCTGGCAGCCCACCCAAAATCCCACCTAACGCTACCCTTGTGTTTCAGGTGAGGTACAGATGCATGCAAACAGGATATTCAGAATCTTGCAAGAAGTTTGTTTATTGAAACGTCCATTTGTTTGTCTGGCAGGTGGAGTTGTTTGAGTTTCGTGGGGAGGACATCACAGATGAAGAAGATGGTGGAATAATTCGCAGGATTATCACTAAGGGGGAGGGTTACACCAAGCCTAATGAGGGTGCATCTGTGGAAGGTAAAACGCTGTTGATTTTCTGCAAAGGTCCACTAAATGACGAAAGCAAACGTTATCAGAAGCTAAAGTAATTTGAAGAAATAGCTGACCCAGAAATTGCTTTCTGCAGTGAACGATTTCTTGATCATTCAGTATTACTGCATCCTTTGCAGTACTTAATCTTTCTATTTCTTTGGCTTAGTGTGGTTGGAGGGCAGTCACGAGGAGCGTGTTTTCGATGAGCGTGAGCTAAAGTTTGAGGTGGGAGATGGAGAGAGTTTGGGTCTGCCACCAGGTGTGGAGAAAGCCCTGCAGGCTATGGAGCAGGGAGAAGAAGCACTCTTCACCATCAAACCAAAGTAAACACATGTTTCATTCACCTGCATGCAGTGTCTGTTGATATCAATGATTTATGTTCATTTATTTATGTGTGTGCATCATTTTCAGGTATGGCTTTGGAACTTCTGGCAGCGACAAATTCAACATTCCACCTAATGCTACGTTGCAGTACAAAATCATACTGAAAGCATTTGAGAAGGTCAGTGTGTCCTCCTAAATAAAAGCAATGCACAGCAAAATTCGTTCCTGCATTACTCAGAAAAAAAGCCAGTATATGTTTTCTTTTTGAGGTTTACATTTTAGGGAACTTCTGGGTATGTGATATAACGTTACTTGATATAAGGTCATTGAATCCATCCCTAAAGCTTTATTTAAAAACAAAAAAACACATGCCTTAAGATTAATTACAGTCTGTAAATGCTCAGTTATGCAGGAATTGTCATTGTCATGAGTGGATATGAGCTTAAGATGTTGTGTTCTCTCACACAGGCCAAAGAATCTTGGGAGATGAACGCGACTGAGAAACTAGAACAGAGTGCCATCGTCAAAGAGAAGGGAACTCAGTATTTTAAGGTAGCAGAAATGTTACGTACACTTACATTTATCCACTACATCCCATTTTAATCTAGTAGTACACTGATTTATAAACTCAAATGTTTCATGTGCACAGGAGGGGAAATACAAGCAGGCATCCATGCAGTACAAACGCATTGTGTCCTGGTTGGAGCACGAGTCCAGTATGCTGCCCGACGAGGAAGAGAAAGCCAAAACGCTGCGATTGGCCGCTCATCTCAACCTAGCTATGTGTTACCTAAAGCTGCAGGAGCCAAACCCTGCCCTTGAGAACTGTGACAAGGTAGGAAATTAACAAGTAATGCACGGTCATGCTTACACAGTCATATTTAAAGTCTGTAAAAGTTAAGATGAGATTTATTAAACATGTTGATAAATTATACTAATTTTGTCTTTATTTAAAATGGTTAATGAGCAAAAATTATGAAAATAATCATTATTCGTTTTTTTTTTTTTTTTTTTAATTTTATGCTTTTTTTTTCAGTTTTAGTGCTTATTATTCAATATATTCTGTATGAAAATGCTATTAGACCTTTTCTCTTTATTGATTTTCAGTTGGGAAGTGTGAAATGTATTAAACGTTAATAAATAATCTTTCAGATCCTTTAAAAAGTGGTAAATGAGCAAAAATCATTTATGTATTTTTTTTTAATATTTCTATTTGGCCTCTTTATTTTTCTTTTTTTCTTTTTTTCTTTTACCATTTATGCACTACCAGTCAAAAAATATTTAATATTTTTTTTTAAGTCTTTTCTGGTCATCAAACCTGCATTTATTTGATCCAAAGTACAGCAAAACAGTAAAATTGTTAGTATTTAAAATAACTATTTATTATTTCTATTTAAATACATTAAATGTAATTTATTCTTGTGATTTAAAAACTGAATTTTTAGCATCATTACTCCAGTCACATGATCCTTCAGAAATCATTCTGATATTCTGATTTGCTGCTTAATAATAATAATAATAATAATAATAATAATGAAAGCATTAATGTTGAAAACAGCTGAGTAGAATTTTTTTGAATTTGAATAGAAATTTGAGTAGAACAGCATTTATCTGAAATGGAAATCTTTTGTGATATTATAAATGTTTTTGTCATCACTTTTGATCAATTTAAGACATCCTTGCTAAATAAAAGTATAATTTCTATAATTTCTTTCCCCAAAAAATATAAATATATATACTGACTCAAAGCTTTTGAATGGTGTATAATGTTACAAAAGCCTTTTATTTCAGATAAATGCTGATTTTTGGATCTTTCTATTCATCAAAAAATCCTGAAAAAAAAAAGAAGATACTCAACAGTTAATTACTGATAATAATACAAAAATGTTTCTTGAACACCAAATCAGCATATTAGACTGATTTCTGAAGGATCACAGACACTGAAGACTGGAGTAATGATGCTGAAAGTTTAACTTTGATCACAGGAATAAATGACATTTTAAAATGTATTCAAATAAAAAAACAATTATTTGAAATAGCAAAAATATTTTAAAATTTGACTGTTTTTGCTGTACTTTGGATCAAATAAATGCAGGCTTGGTGAGCAGAAGAGACTTCTTTAAAAACATTAAAAATCTTTTGCCTGGTAGTGTATATTATTGAATATATTCTGTTTTGGTTAAAAAAAAGACCTTTATTTTGTCCTACCAAACTGTTCTCATTTCTCCTGGTTTCTTTCGACTTTTTTGCATAGGCACTGGAGCTGGACGCAAATAACGAGAAGGCGTTGTTTAGGCGAGGAGAGGCACTGGTTGTCATGAAGGAGTTCGACAAGGCGAGAGCAGACTTCCAGCGCGTCGCTCAGTTGTATCCAGCCAATAAGGCTGCGAAGAGTCAGATCATGCTCTGCCAGAAACATATCAAAGAGCAACACGAGAAGGACAAACGCCTCTATGCCAACATGTTCCAGAAGTTTGCAGAAAGAGACGCCAAAGTAAGAGTCTACGGTTACTAGCTCTTAGTCACCGCACAAAAGATTTACCCGCCGGATATCTGTTGTCTTCGATCTAATGTGGTCTGTGTTTTTATTTTCCAGAAAGAGGCGGAGCAAGAAAAGGAGCAGGACAAGAAAGAAAACGGTAGTGCAATGGAAATAGATGAAAACGGAGCCCAGGAACAAACCGCAGCATAATAGCGTGCTTGCGTGTGCGTTTGTATTATTTACTGTCTTTTGTGTTTTGTTTTTTTTTGTTTTTTGTTTTTTTTGTACCTTCTATAATATCTGTCCCCCTGAAGCGACTGTGTTTGTGCGAGTGAGGACGCGTACTTGCTCCGGTTTCTAATCTAATGTAGCAAGTGGTTTGCTTTTGTACCGTGGCCAGATCCTTGCGGCCAGGTGTGCACTTGCATATGATTGCACATGTATATGAATGTTTATGTGTGATACTGTAAGGCAGCTAGTCGGCTTGGCCGTGTTCATTGCTGCATCTCTCCGAGAGATGGTGGAAATAAAGCGGACTGGCTCTCAGCCTATAGCCTGTACCGCAGCCTCTCGCGTCGGCCGCAAATCCGTCGCTGATCCTTAGAAACTCTTGAGTCGCACTGCTGTAAAATAAAGCGCTTTTCTGTCCTGTCACTAAACTTTACGAAAAGTGCATGAAAGGGCAAAAAAGACTGTTCTGATTTCTTTGATTTGTAAACATGATTTGTTTTTTTCCTTTTTTAAGAAGATCTTTCCACTGTTAAAATTCTTCACGTTTAATGTTTCACAACTGGAAGCATTTTGATCTCTGCTGAAGTCTTACAAGCATTTTAGAGGAGAAACAACGCACCTTTCCTGTGAAGAATCATCTAGTTTCTGCTTCACTCATTTTTTGTGTGCAGCCTTTTCGGTGAGATCGTTCTAGTAGATATTGTCAACATGAGGCTTTGCCATTTTAAAATGCAAAGCGAGAACATGAACTTAGACCTACAGTCTCTTTGTTTTGCAGTTATGTCCCTTGTCTCTTCATCTTCTTGTGGACAAGATTTCCCCATGATTTCTCCATAATCGCGCTCACACACTGTAATCTGATGGTGAACTGTCATGGCAGAAGAGGGCTCCGTGTGAACTCGAGCAGGACAGAAGTACTGTCGTGTGGTTTGTGTGGGTTAAAGCTAGGCATACAGATAGTTCTGTTCCCATGTCCTTGATGCACCTCTGATGTTGACTAGAACAATAAAACAAACCAAACTCAAGATCCTCTTGCTGTTGTGTCTTTTGTAGCATTTAGAGCAAAAATTGATGATAAAAATCAATTATGAGCCAGTGAAACTCATAAAAGGAAATAGATGCATTAGATTAATCAGTACTACTGCAGTTAGCTAAAATACAGAAAAACTACAGAAATGCTAGGCTAATAAACAGTATATGTTTTTTTTTTTTAAAGGTCTCATCTGCTCACCATGCCTGTATTTATTTGATACAGAGTACAGCAAAAAGTCAAATTAAGAAATGGTTTTATTATTTTAAAATAACTTTTCTATTTGAATATATTTTAAAACGTAATTTATTCCTGTGATCAAATTTTCCGCATCATTACTCCAATCTTCAGTGTCACATGGTCCTTCAGAAATCATTCTAATATGCATTTTTATTACTATTATTATCAATATTTCAAACAGTTTTTGAAATAAAAAAGAAATGAAGAGCTTTTGTAACATTACACACTATACTGTTTAAAAGCTTGGCGTCAGTATAATTTTTTTTTTTTTGTAAATATTAGAATCATTTCTGAAGAATCATGTGACTGGAGTAATGATGCTAAAAATTCAGCTTTGAAATCACAAGAATAAATTGTTTTAAAATATATTCAAATAGAAAACAGTTATTTTAAATAGTAAAAATTGTACTGTTTTTGCTGTACTTTGGATCAAAATGCAGACTTGGTGAGCAGAAGAGTGTTCTTTTAAAAAATGTTTTATTTATTTATTTATTTTTCAGTGTAATAATGAAGACTTCAATTTGTTTTCTTAACTGCCATTTCCATTCAAGATCCAAGGTGTTAATGGTCTTGAGCAACCTGGATAATTAAGATCATTTTAAAAGTGTGATGTATAGACCTGGAAAAGTAATAAAAGTTATTTTTAAAAAATTAAGTAACTGACATTTTTTTGTAATAAATACACTTTTCTTATTTATTTAAATTAATACATTGTACAATTAAAATAGAAATTGTTATTAGTGGGTAAATTATAATTTCAAAAACATTCCTATTATCACAAATGACTGGGAAAAGTTGTACACCCTGAAGAACATTACTGAAATTATTATTTTAATATACTACCACTTATAGTTTATGTAAATCAAATTTGAAAATAAGCAGCTTTGTCATTACAGTAGACACATCAGAAATATCCCTTCGAGATATTGTGTTGGACAGTAGGGGGAGCGTTGGAGCCAAAAGGTTGAACACCTCTGCATTAGGCCGACTTGTTTTGTTTTTTTTTTTAATTTGTTGTTGTTGTTTGTTTTTTTGTGAAAACTTTACCAACGTTACATGGTTTTACACCAAAATACCATAATCATGCAGACAGCTTGCATTAGATATAGAAGGAGAATGCAGATTTAGAATGCAGAAACCAGTCAATGTAATCAGTAAATGTATTGGCCAAGTTATACTTAAAGTCAGTGGTTCTAAAAGAGTAAACATGCCAAGAATGCATGATATCATGATATATAACATACAATACAACTGTAGGGTAAGAGTGCACCCTGATACTCTTATCTGTGGTGATAAGAATAAATAGTGTGTACTGTAAGTAGAGCATAGCTGCAATGAAAAAAGAATGGAGTGAATAAAGCAAGGAAATGCAAGTTGTTTTCCAAGTGCATCTGCATGGAACTCGTAAATTCGTTCACACTGCCATCTGCTGGTGCCGTCGACACACATGCAAGACACCTGAGAAGACATCTTACAGAAAAGATCCTTACTGGGAGACTTATGTGGATACTGTTGTATATGGATGCAGTTAGATCCATATAACACTTGTTGTTGATGAAAAACATTTCAATGGTCATGTTTGTGTGGATCACATTGTGCAAATATAGACTAAATCAAACCATATACAGAGTGAAGCATGAAATCACCTACATTGCAACCATCAGCCAACAAAGAGGATTCTCTAAGGGTTGGGTTTAGGATCATCATTAGCACAAGTCGATGAAAAGTCCCTACCCTCATAAACAAATTGTGTGTGTACATGTAAGCTCAGGTTGCTCCAAGGCATTATCAGTATAAAAAAATCAGTCTCTATTGATATATCTGTGAAATGAGAGCTTATTTGACTGTTTTCTCAATGTAAGTATGAAGATGAAATATAAACATTGTCCTTATATTTAAAGACAAATACATATAACATGCAAAATAACACAGTGTTTGACCCAAATATGTAAACCAATAGTACTAATACTCCTTTTGATATGCATAAAAAAGCAAGGTAAGCTGAGGAGTTAAATGTTGTAAAGTACGATCACACAACCTAAATCAAACTCCTATATTTTGACATTAATGAAAGTGTAAAGCGTCTCTAACCAAGTGTAATTTTATGTTACTGGCTTTGAAAACTTGAGATCTTCCCTCATGTCTGCCTGCAGCGTGTCACTTGGTAACACAATGGTCATTGGGGATGGTAAAGTCCCCAGGCAGATATGTTTGTCAGTGATATATCTAGTAAGCACATCTCTCTCTTTCTCACATTCAAATGTGTGGCCCATGCCATATCTGCTGGAAATGCCACTGACACTGAAGACAAATAAACCTGCATGCAAAACAACCTGCAGCAACAGTAGCAGGTCATACAGGTTTATCCAGATCAGCCGCACAGCACAACACATCCAAACATATTTCTCTAAACCCTCTAAGGACTTTCAGGAGACAACCTCAATTTCTTGTGAATTAACTTTTTTAAAAAGAAAAAAAGAAAAGGAAAGCAAACTATCTATATATCTATCTATGATAAGATATAGATAAAATGTTAACTGTGTATATATTCCCCCAAATTGTCCCAAAGTATAAGAAAAAAATAATTAATTAATTACGTTATGGGGTGCTTTTAAAATGCTAAATTAAATTTTGTATATAATATTTATAGATATGTTATAGATATTTTATTTATTGAACCAATATGTCCTGTATATGGGGATATATATATATATATATATATATATATATATATATATATATATATATATATATTCCCCGAAATTGTCAAAAAGTAAATAAATAAATAAATAAAAATAAATTATAAATTCCAGTAAGCAGTGTTTTTAAAATGCTAAATTATATTATATATATTAAGTATTGATGTGATTTATTTATTACATAAAAATGTCCTATACATGGGGGACTATATATATGATAAATAAATAAAAAATAAATAAATTAGGGGGTGTTTTAAAATGCTAAATTAAATTATATATATATATATATATATATATTAAATATTGATATGTTGATTTATTTATTAAATAAATATGTCCTATATATGGGGGAATATATATATATACTGTATACATATATATATTTCCCCAAATTGTCAAAAAATAAATAAATATAAATAAATAAATAAATTAAAGGGGTGTTTTTATAATGTTATTAAATATAAGGATAGCTTATGTTTTTAAATGATTTATTTATTTGTTTATTTTTTAAAGTTGTTTTAAAAAATTAAATGTAAAAAATCTAATACTAAAATGCTAAATAAGATTATATATATTAAATATTGAATTAAATGTTCTATATAAGGGGTATATATATATATATATATATATAGTAGTCATTATTTGAAGTGGGTCAAAACCTTTCATCAAAGTTGTCCTAAAAACAAAACAATATCCATTCTTATCTTAGGACAGCTTTGGATGAACTTTTTTTAACCACTTCAGATGTTGACTACTGTATATATATATATAAATAGATAGATGTATGTATATTCCCCCAAATTGTCAAAAATTAAATATATAAATAAAAATAAAAAAATAAATTACGTTAAAGGGTGTTATTATGTTATTACATGTAAGGATAGCTTGTGTTTTAAATGTTTTTTTTTTAAAGTTGTCATTCTTTATTGCAAATGCATCATTATATATATATACATATATACATATGTACTATATTATAGACTTAATATAGTACACACAACAAGAAATAAAAATACCAACTATAATAAATAAATGACGAAATAAAAAAATATCAAATCTCGACAAAATACATGACATTTTTAACTAAAGTAATGAAAAAGACGTTTAAGTAATTTGAAGTTGACTGAAGATTAAAAAAAAAAAGAAGCTCTGATATATTGGTCTATATCTTGTAGTCTAGTATTTACCTCTGTTGTACCTGTTCAGGAGCAGTGACGTCACGCAAAGGGCGTGGCCTCGTCAACCTGTGCGCTCACTGGTGTCTGAGGAACGCTTACAGACGCTGAATCACAGTGAAGGCAATGTGAACCAGCGTGACGAAAGACCGAGTTTTTCCACCGGGTTTGAAACCAGGAAAGCGCGTGTCGATGGTTCTTACAGTGGTTTTCAACTTCTGTGATCCACACGGAGCCTGAAGCACTTAAAGATGATGCTCAACTTTTTCCCGGTGCGGAAATTCAAGCGCAACGGCAGATATATCGTGGTCGGGGCGGTGCTGATGGTCGTGTTACTAGCGGCTTATCTCGAGTTCATGGCCACGACCGAATGGAGCAGCACTGGTGAGTGACATCCGATGCCCTGTCCACTAATTACTGGTGATTTTATACATTCGTTATGCTAATGCTAGCATATTAAAGTTACGGTGATGCTTTACAATAATAGTTAACAGATAAAGTAGTCTGTCATAAACGGTCAATAAACAACATTTTTATAGCATTTATCAAAGTAGGTCAGGGATTTCAAAACTTTTGTTGTCAGCCGAAACCATTTGACCCCAAATTTACCTCAGGAAAGTTAAAATCTTGTAAGTTATACAGTTTTCTGTCAGTGGTCACATGACATGCAGGTAAACAGATATAATATTTAATATTTTTTATTGCTAAGTGATATTTTTTGTTTTATTCTATTTGTATGTTTTACTATTTTCATGACTTAATTATTAGATTTTCATCAGCACAACACAAATACTGGAAAACTTAAACTAGGTTGTAAAAGTTAATACCAGTCAAATGTTTTTGAACAGTAAGTCTTTTCTGTTCACCAAGCCTGCATTTATTTGATCCAATATACAGCAAAAACAGTACAATTTTGAAATATTTTTACTATTTAAAATAACTGCTTTCTATTTGAATACATTTTAAAATGTAATTTATTCCTGTGATCAAAGCTAAATTACCAGCATCATTACTCCAGTCTTCAGTGTCACACGATCCTTCAGAAATCATTCTAATATGCTGATTTGCTGTTCCAGAAACATTTTTTTATTATCATTATCATTATCAAAAATTATAGAAATTAGTACTTAAATTTAGCAAGGAGGCTTAAATTGATCGAAAGTGATGTTAAAGACATTTATACATGTTATGGAAGATTTCTATTTCAGATAAATGCTGTTCTTCTGGACTTTAGATTCATCAAAGAAACCTGAAAAAATTCTACTCCGCTGTTATCAGCATAATAATAATAAATGTTTTTTGAGCAGCAATTTAGAATATTAGAATGATTTCTGAAGGACTTCATGTGACTGGAGTAATGATGCTAAAAATTAAGCTTTGATCACAGGAATAAATTACATTTTAAAATATCTTCAAATAGAAAACATAATTTTAAATAGTAAAAATATTTCAAAATTTAGTTTTTTCTGTACTCTGTGAGCAAAAGAGACTTTAAAAAACATTAAAAATCGTACTTTTTAAAAACTTTTGACTGATGGTGTGCAATGTTAATTCATGTGTGTTTATAATAAATTATTTATACAATTTGAACAGTGTTTAAATATATGTGGAAATAACATTAATTTGGATATTAAATGCTGTAAAAGTATTGTTCATTTGTAGTCATTTTTGCCTTTATTGAATATTATCCATATTACATTATTAATTACATTACATTGTCTAATTCTATTTATTTCAAAATACTTTTACATTCCATTTTCTTTTTAAACTAGTGATTCTATTTACAGTCAGTTAAATCAGCTAATTACATTCGACTCTACCTATTTCCTATAATATTACATTGTACTACCAAATATTTTCTAGATCCTTCCATTCCTTTTTCTAATTTCTAACTTGTAATTGCATTCTGTTTACTTGGAAGTCTATTCTACTAATTACATAATTTTCTTTTCTGTTGAATCGTTAGTTTGATTGCGTGAGTCTTTAAATAGTCACTAATTTTATGTAAGGCAGGGAGGGACGAGCTAGATTTGAAGTTTGCAGTTTATTGGCTTAGTATGTTTGCTCTTAAAGGAACTGTTTACCCAAAAATAAAAAATTGCTAAAAATCACCCTTACGCTATCCCAGATTTAGATGAGTTTGTTTCTTCATCAGAACAGATTTGGAGAAATTTAGCATTGCATCACTTGCTCACCAATTAATCCTCAAGTGAATTGGTGCCGTCAGAATAAGAGTCCAAACATCTGATAAAAACATCACAATAATCCAGAAGTAATTCACACCACTCCAGTCCATCAATGAATGTCTTATGAAGTGAAAAGCTGCATGTTTGTAATAATTTGGACGAAACTATTCCTTTAAGAAAAGTTTGTCATGGTGAATTGCTTCCATTATTATTACACATTATTATTACACATAATGCAATACGATATACAATACCTCATGCAAACAGTACAGGACAATTAATTTTATGCAATGACAGAATGCATTGTGTTGACGAGAACACGGATATGGAATTCGTGTGCATGCAGACATAGAAATGTCAGGCTCGGTGTTTCTGTCCCACCGGTCTAGTTACTTTCTTTACGCCAGTTCAAAATCAGGGAGTTTCCTTCTCATTCCCATAGTGACTCACAATGTCTCCTCTTCTTTTCTTTTATCTGCTGACTCAGGGACCTTGAAATAACATTTTTTAAAATAACGTTTTCTCATTGGCTCCGAATTACAAAGGTTGCACAAAGAGAAGCTTATGCTGACATCTCAGGGGAAACCTGAGAGACGTCAGGTGAGCTCTGACCTGCAGAAGGGGTTTGTCATCTTGTTCGCGGTCAGTATCAGGTCAGAGGAACAGCACCAGTGTCACACCACCTGGACAACAGCCTGCTAAGTTTACATTTGAGTTATAAACTCTCACTGCCCTGTAAGCGAAATCAGATTAAAAACAACAGCTGCCCAGTTGAGCTTTGAGGAGGAAGCTTAAATGTAATGAAGGTTCTCCTGTATTTTTTAGAGCAGTCCAGAGGTGAATGTTTGACCTGCACATGGCATTGACACGCTCTTGTGAGTCCGTTGGCCATGAATTCAGATGCATGCCATTCCTCTGTGAACCTGCATATATTTTGCATGCTGACATTACACTGTACTTTTTTTTTATTTTTTATCCTGGGTTAATGTTATTTGCATATTGTTGTTAATAACATTAATTGGACATGCACAGCTCACAAACCTTTTCTTCTATTAAATGTCATCATGTAAATATATTGTTAAACTTAACACATTAAGGCCTGGTTTCACAGACGTGCTTAGCTTAAGCCAGGACTAGGCTTTAGTTACGTTAACAATTTAACTAGAGAGAAAACAATGCCACTCACACTGACACTGATGATTTTATGATGTCAGAGCAAGATATTTTCATTTGAGACAGCTCAGACATGCATTTTAGTCTGGAACTAGCCTTAAGCCTTGTCTGTGAAATGAGGGGGTGGGGTGGGGGGGGTAAGAGTTTTTCTCCAACTATGGGAAAAAAAAAAGAAAAAGTTGTGGAAAGGGTGACTTTTGAACTCACAATTCTGACTTTTTTACTTGCAAATCAGAAGTTACTTATGTCTCTTAATTCTGAGTCTTTTCTAAGAATTGTAAGAAAAAAAAATCCATAATTGTGAGATAAAAAGTAAAATCCCACAATTCTGTCTTTTCTGTTTCCACCACAAAATTGTCAGAAGAAACGTCTGATTTGTGACATATTTGTAAAAAAAGATTTGTAAAAAAAGGCAAATAGTGAGATTTCTTTTCATTCCATGCTGGAAATAGGCTTTTGTACAATGCAATTATGAGCAATGTTTTTTTGTTTGTTTGTTTATTATGTCAAAGCTGTTGGTAGGTTTTAAAAATGTGTAGTAGCCAACAGTGTCGGGTGTAACACATTACAAGTAACGCAAGTCTTACAATTTGATAATACTGCGATATGAAGTCCACAATGTAATATTTATTGCGATATTAAAAAAAAAAAAAAAGACAAATGGAAGACTTGGAAAAAAGTCTATTGTTACATTTGATATTGTTCAGATAGGCCTTTTGAAATTATATTTAATGTGAATTTATCAGCCTGTGATGGATAAAATACAGAATTGTATTTAATATTTTCTTATTTTTTTCTATTATACCAAACCTGATTAGCAAGGCCAGATTTTCCGCCAGTTAGTCATAGTGACATTGTTTTTATACCTCACTGTATTATATAGCCACAATTAAGTCACTATACTTGCCTGTGCCGCACGTGTTTGTATATTTTCAGATTCATTTTCTAAATTCAACTGTATCACTGTAGTAGAGCTTTTATTTTGATGTAAAAACAGGCTTACAAAAACATGTCTCTCTGCAAATCTAGTGAAATGCTATAATCATCTGCCGTGAAAATAAAGCACAACTGGTGGCTAAACTCAGCACGTGCAATAAATGAGTTTACTACATTCACTGAGGCGCGGAAAACACAGAATCACAAGCTTGATCGTGTGAACGACGTGCACGCTTTGCTTTTAAGTATGCAGCGAACCAGACTTGAAGGGATTGAACCATATTGTGCTTTTTGTTTAAGGTCGTTTGACAGATACTGTGCCAAAGCATAACGGCCAAAAACACAACTTTTATGTTAGAACGTTAGAATATTTTAAAAATCTACCCTTTTTGCCCGGAAGACCTATATTGTTTCATATGGTCATGTGACCACGATAATATCAAGAGAGTTTTGCTATCGCAATACCTTGATATTGATAATATCATTGCATCCCTACGAATTATGTAATCAGATTACTTTTTTAAGTAACTAGTAAAATAGCACATTACTTTTGAATAAAAAAAAAATCTAAATTGCTTTCCAAATAAGTAACGCCAGTAACTTTTTCTCATTTATTCGCTGACGCCTCTCCTGTCCCCATGTTGAGAGAAATCAAGAGTAATTGCAGAGGCAGAGGCACTTCCTTCAGCCTGAGGCTTATTCATTTCACTTTGGCGTGAAAGGGCCCTAACAGTTGCCAAAAATATGAAATTTGTTTTTTTTATTAAAAATAAATAAGTAAGCCCAGCTCAGGTGACAAAAAGTAGCACAAAAGTAATGTAATGCATTACTTTCCATAAAAAGTAAGTAATGCAATTAGTTACTGTTTTATGGAGTAATGCAATATTGTAATGTATTACTTTAAAAGTAACTTTCATCAACACTGGTAGCCAAATATTAATCTAAAAAGAAAATTCTGTCATTTACCATCATGTTGCTCCAAACTTGTATGTATTTCGTTCTTCACAAAGATATTGTGAAGAATGTTGGTAACCAAGTGGATTTAGGTCCCATCAACTTGTATTGTATTTTTTGTAAATACAGAAGAACAAAATGCATACAAGTTTAGAACAACATGATGGTGAGTAAATACAGGATAAAAAGCTTTCCGTATTCTTTTTCAATTTTATCTACTTGTTTTCTTTTTAATATAAATAAAACTTGCATACTGCATTAGGCTATTTGAGACCTGTCAGACCACTTACATATTATTGCTCTTATGTTTGATTACTTCTAATGGCCTCATTTGTAAGTCGCTTTGGATAAAAGCATCTGCTTAATGACTTAATGGAATGCAGTAGAATGTTATTTAAAAGAAGAAGTTCACTTCCAGAACAAAAATTTACAGATAATTTACTCACCGCTTGTTATCCAAGATGCTCATGTCTTTCTTTCTTCAGGCGATTAGAAATTATGTTTCTTGAGGAAAAAATTTCAGGAATTATTTCCATATAGTGGTCTTCAATGGTGCCCCCAAGTTTGAACTTCCAAAATGCAGTTAAAATGCAGCTTCAAATTGCTCTAAACGATCCCAGTCGAAGAAGAAGGGTCTTGTCTAGCAACATGTCATTTTTGAAACAAATTGGCAATTTCTATACCTTTTAACCTCAAATGCTCATCTTGTCTGGGTCTGCGTGTTTTTTTTTCCGGGTCAGTACAGTCAATACAGTTAGGGTATCTCGAAAAACACCCATCTCATTTTCTTCTCCAACTTTAAAATCGTCCTACATCGCTGCAGAAGTGCCGACCTAGTGAACATGCAAAGAACATCAAATACGCTATACAAAAAAAAAGGTAAAACAGCAATGTAGGAAGGGTTTTTCGACCTATCCTAGCTGCATAGACCCAGATTACACAGACTACGCATGCGCCTCGCAGAGACGAGAAAGGAAGAGCATTTAAGGTTAAAAAGTATATAAATTGCCAATTTGTCGATCGTTTGGCTAGATAAGACCCTTCTTCCTCGGCTGGGATTGTTTAGAGCTGTTTGAAGCTGCATTTAAACTGCATTTTGGAAGTTTAAACTTGGGGGCACCATTGAATTCCACTATATGGAGAAAAATTCTGGAATGTTTTCCTCAAGAAACATACTTTGCTTGTCGACGAAAGAAAGAAAGACATTAACATCTTAGATGACAAGGGGTTGAGTAAATTATCTGTACATTTTTGTTCTGAAAGTGAACTTCTCCTTTAATTTCTGTGCAAACTCTAATGAATGGGCGAGTCGTGCCGATCTCTCTTTTTTAAAATTAGTTTTATGTCTTAGTACAATGTCTTCGGGAGAAGATGCACCGTCAAAAGTTCTTGCAAATTCTGTTGTTTTGAGTGTTGACAGCCAGCTACTGCTTTCAGCTTTCGTTTTCAAGAGCTGTTGTTGCTCATCCATGTGGCCTAGTCTAAATTTTGTGTGTGTGTGTTAGTTTAATCCCACTGGGGTGTCAGTGTGAAGTGACAGACCCTTGTGACTGACCCTTGACCCTTTTTGGCACAAGCTCTGGATTTTTAGATTATGCTAAACTTTCCTTGTAGTTTCCTTCTGTAGAGGATCATCAAAGAGCAGGTGCATGACGCAGAAATGGAACGAGACTACAGTAATGCATGTCTCACTCTCTCTCCCATGCTGGACTGGACACAAAGGCTTTTACTTTCTTTTAAACAAACTTGACATTTCTCCAGAGGCTACCAGTGACCTCTAGGGAGGACATTTAAAGAAAGGATTTAGAAAATGGAGAAGGCAAAGAAGGAAATGTTGGTTGCTTGCTAAAAACTGACTTTGAACATGCACATGACATGCAGAAATCCTGAGGGTCTCATTTGTTCTCACGTACACACTAAGAAAAGTTCAAACACAGCACAGTGTGCAAATACACCTGAAGACACGGAGCATAATAGTTTGCCCACGCTGGCCCTCCCCGCAGTGTGTGTTTAGTGGCAGTGGGGGTCAGATGACCCTTTCTTCTGTAAGGAGCGTCGTCATTTCCTGTACTCCTTGTTGCTATAGCACCGATGTGCAAGGTTAAGCACACTTGCACAACTCTGTACACACACACACACACACACACACACTGTCTTTTGCAGGGAGTGTATGTGTATTCTTCAACATCTAGACATTTGCTGTAAATGTTTGCAGAGATCTAACGTTTTTAATGTACGTATTGTGTGTGTGCATCTTCTGTTTGACAAACTTACAACATCCTCTTTGCCCCTGTTGAGCAGGATGTTTGTCGAAAGATAATCAATGAATGGCACGTCAAAATTCTCATTTTTTGTAACTGGATACTTGAAAGAACTTGAATAACTGGTTTTCCTCTTTTGATTAAAGGGAAAACGTGTATACAAGACACATTCATGGGTGTATAAATGATGAAACAGAAGTCTGTTATTATTATATTAGCAATGTGCTGTGTGTGTTCTTACAAAACGTCTTCTTGGGATGTCCTCAAGGTGTAATGTTTTTATTCTTAAAACTGTTAGTTGTGCTTTTGTAATACACTTTCTTATGTTCATTCGTGTTTGTTTCATGCTTTAACTAGTGCTAAAAATGAAGATATGTTCAGTTCACACGCCTTTTGATCTGAGACGGCTACAGCGATCTGTCACAGTCACGCCACATTATAGACCAAACCACATTTTTCCAAAACTATTTGAATTTTTGGTTGCTCAAATTTCATATGAAACAATAGATGTTTATGGTATTTGTAAGGTACACTGGGTCTGTGTGTTTAGTCATATTTAGGAAACAAAATTGTCCTTATGTAAATCTGAAAAAAAAAAACATCTTCAGTAATAAAACATATTTATAAATGAATAAGAATGTGTTTATATTTTTTAAAATGCACAAAATTCCTTTTAGAACTGGGATTAGGATTAGTCAGAGTAATCATAATTGTGACCTTGTACCACAAAACCAGTCATAAAGGTTAATTTAATATGCTTTCCATTGATGTATGGTTTGTTAGGATAGGACAACATTTGGTCAAGATAAAACTGTTTGAATATCTAGAATCTGAGGGTGCAAAAAAAATCGCCTTTAAAGTTGTCCAAATGAAGTTCTTAGCAAAGCATATCACTAATCAACATTATATTTTGATATATTTACAGCAGGAAATTAACAAACGTGATCTTTACTTAATATCCTAATGATTTTTGGCATAAAAGAAAAATCAATATTTTTGACCCAAAAATATTTTTTTGGCAATTGCTACAGATATATCCGTGCTACTTAAGACTGATTTTGTGGTCCGGGGTCACAATTGACTTAATTGACTTAAAAACAATGTAAGTGGGTTCTATGTCCTAAGCCTTGCTGGCATGTAAATCAGCACCAGGAAATTATCTTTTGTTTTATATAGAGTTATATAATGATCAAGGAAGCATGTTTGTGACAGAAAAAAAAAAGAGAGAAAACAAACCAAATAATAATGAACCTGTTTTGCATTTCGGGGAATTCCATAAGTGGTATTTCATTTTATAAATGGATTAACACGGACGCTGAACACCTGGTTTAAAATCAATTGCCTATATTGTGTAAATTATATTTTTGATTTTATCTAATTAGGGAAGACATTGAAAGTGTGTTTGGTGTGATTGACAGTGTTTAAGGTAATCGTTTTCCATCCTGTTAAAGATTAATGTGAACATGGAATCAGTTTCAGTATTTCTGGAGAAATCCTAAACCGTCAATGGCAATCTAATGTCACTGTCCCGGATCTTGGTCAGGTGTAATTAATTACTTGTCTACTTGACTAAATATTTACTCTTTTTCTCTTTCAGGTGTAACCGTCCGCAGTGAAAGTGTCGTCTGGGCAAAAGCTACTGCTCGACATGCGGTAAAAACTCACTCTTTGATTCATTGTGTTTTGTGTTTTGTTTACGAAAACGAGTTATAATCTTGGAAATTATTTTCCTTTTTTTAAATTCAGTTTTCAGTTCATTTGGAAATGAAGGTTCAAAGGAATAGTTCACCCAAAAATGAAAATGTTCTGAAACTTTACTCACCCACAGGCTGTCCAAGATGTAGATGACTTTGTTTTTTCCTTTAAACAAGTAATACAGCCACAATTGTACTTGTAAGGATGTGTGTACACAAAAACCTTACTACTATTATTAGTTTAGCATGGTGATGTCAATTTTAGCCTAATATCAGTTCAAACATAGGCTTATCCCCATGTTAGCTGTAATGGGTAACAAGCTACGGTATTAATCAAGCTACCAATCAAGCTAGGTAACATTATAATCGCTAACATAGCAGATTCATGGAAAAATACATGGGTTATCATCTTTTTTTGTCATGACTAATTTATTGATGACTCAGCATTATCTGTATTAAAGGAGAAGTCCACCTCCAAAACAAAGATTCACATATAATGTACTCACCCCCTTGTCATCCAGGATGTTCATGTCTTTCTTTCTTCGGATGTAAAGATATTGTGTTTTTTGAGGAAAACATTTGTACGTTTTTCTCCATTTAATGGACTGATATGGTGCCCCAATTTTGAACTTCCAAAATGCAGGTTAAATGCGGTTTCAAATGATCCCGTATGCGGTTGTAAATGATCCCAGCCGAGGAAGAAGGGTCTTATCTAGCGAAACGATTGGTTATTTTCATTAAAAAAAAAAATACAATTTAAATACTTTTTAATCTCAAATGCTCGTCTTGCCTTTCTCTCCCTGAACTCTGTGTATTCTGACTCAAGACAGTTAGGGTATGTAGAAAAACAATCGTATTTTCTCCCTCAAATCATTTCAAAATCATCCGACCCAGTCTTTGCAAAGTGAACATGCAAAGGAGATCAAACACCCTCAACGAAAAAGGTAAAACAGCGATATAGGACGATTTCGAAGTTGAGAGAGAACATGAGATGGGAGTTTTTCGACATACCCTAACTGTCATGAACCGGAACAAAAACAGTCCAGGCAGAGTAAGACGAGACGAGCGTCGTCTGGCATTAAAAAGTATATAAATTGTATTATTGTTATTAAAATAACAGATTGTTACGCTAGATTAGACCGTTCTTTCTCAGCTGGGATCGTTTACAACCACATTTGGGATCGTTTGAAGCCGCATTTAAACTGCATTTTGGAAGTTCAAAATCGGGGCACCGTATCAGTCCATTATATGGAGAAAAATCTACAAATGTTGTCCTCAAAAAACACAACATCTTTACATCTGAAGAAAGAAAGACATGAACATCCTGGATGACAAGGGGGTGAGTACATTGTGAATCTTTGTTTTGGAAGTGGACTTCTCCTTTAAACAGGTTAGAATGCTCACGAATGGATGCTCTGCAATGAATGGGTGCCGTCAGAATGAGAGTCCAAACAGCTCACTCCACACCACTGCAGTCCATCAATTAAAATGAGAAGACAGCTTTGCACATTACAAGACATTAGCTGATGGACTCTGACGGCACCCATTCACTGCAAAGAATCCATTGGTGAGCAAGTGATGAAATTCTAAAATCTGTTCTGATGAAGAAACAAACTCATCTGCACCTTGAATAATCTGAAGGTAACTAAATTCCTGATATTTTCATTTTTGAGCAAACTGTTTCTTTAAGTACACTGCATTGTGGGATACAGTGTTCCGTGCAATATCCTCTGATTGTATTCTGTAAATTTTGGCAAGTGTAGTGGGTCATTTCGGTATTCCATGCATGCAGAACACATACATACTGCGGAAATAAAAATGTCAGCATGATCTATGATGTTCAAAAATGTTGTCTGGATAATTGCTGAGTAGATTTTGAAGCATGAATGAAATCCAAAATGCTGCTGGAATGCAGATGCATGAAAACAAATTCTGTGTGTTTTATGTGTGTGTATCATAGGCTCACATCTCCGAAGATCACATCTCTGATGATAAACATGATATCTGGACACCAAAAAACACTCAACAGACATGGAGGGTGGAGGTAATGACAGAAACACACATGGATGGTATTATCATAGTGTCCAAAAACACACTTTTAAGATAATGCATACCCAGAAACATGGTATTTCCTTGGTATGTACCCAAGAAACAGCACCATGGTGCTTTTTTTTTTTGGTGCTTTGTTAGTGTAATAGTTTGTAATATTTCTGTCACTCAGAGCTCTGTATGCATGATTTGTTGATGTGCATATGCTGTAAATATCACTGAAAGTGGTATTAAGCCACGAGTATGTCGCCCACGGCTCTTTCTGTGTGTCTTCAGCAAGAGTTTTGCTGTCTTGTTAAATTTAGCAAGACTCTGTGTCTCTGGTGTCACCGTACTATTTTAAACACGACACCTGAGCTGTACATTTTTGCTCATTTTATATGTTTGTAGGTGATTAAAAGAATATTTGTAGCACTTACTGACTTATTACAAGCCGACGGTAATGCACTTACAATGGAAGTCTATGGGGAAAGATACTCCACATAAGCTTGTATTTTTATTATTTTATAAGCACTTTAAAGTGCTTATATTAACTCTTACGTACAAAAATGTGTTTTCTAAATCGTCCTTTTGTACTAGTACAACTAGTACATACAGACAATCACATCTCTTTACACTATCTTTTACCTGATTTACACAGTCAAGATAGGAGTTCGGATATTGGATTTTATTTTGCATAGACAGTGGGTGATTTTATCACACTTTTGAAACAGTGTGTTAATGTTTATTCTAGTGCAGTTGCTTTCCCCCATAGACTTCCATTGTAAGTGCATGAATGTAAACAAGATTTTTCCTTGTTTGTACAGTCTGATGGGTGAAAAATCTTTGAATGATATGGACTATTCTAAAGTTAAAAAGAAATGTGTGTTGTATGTTTGCCGCAGTATAAAGGACTGGCGAATCTTCACGTCTTTGAGGACTGGTGTGGCTCATCTACAGCTCAACTACGGAAGAATATACATTATCCACTGTATCCTCACGTAGGTGCTACATCTGTATAGATGACATATCATTTGGTAAATATTTCTTGAGCAGTAAATCGGCATATTAGAATGACTTCTGAATTCATGTGACACTGAAGACTGGAGTAATGATGCTAAAACTTCAGCTTTGCATCACAGGAATAAATTACATTTTAAAATAAATTCAAATAGAAAGCTGTTATTTTAAATTGTAATAATAGTTCACAATATTAATGTTTTTACTGTATTTTTGCTTCTGGGACATTTAAAAAAAAATGAAAGGGGTTTAATGGCTTTTAGTACATAACTGTTAGATTTGATAACATTTCTTCTAAACCTTGACAAAATAAGCACATATACACATTTCTTGCTTTTGGGGGGATTTTAATCAGTTTGAACAGATAAACGGAACTAAATATGGCTAGAAAAGGCCTAGGTTGTATAAGTTGCATTAAAAAAAAAAAGTAGTAATGAATAGAAACATTAGCAATAGAACCGGGGGTGAAAACTTTTTGAATTTAAAGATCAGGGTAGATTTAACTTATTTTATCTTCTGTAGCTTCTGTTCGGCAGTACTAAATAAAAAAGATATGATATTTAGGTAAGAAAAAAAAATGTACACATCTTCATTCTGTTCAAAAGTTTTCACCCCCAGCTGAAAACATCATGTTGTGTTTTGGTGTGTGTTTTTTTTGCATCGTTTTTCCTTCTGGAGCATCAATGAACGTTTGAACCGTCTGTAATAGTTGCATATGAGTCCCTCAGTTGTCCTCAGTGTGAAAAGATGGATCTCAAAATAATACAGTCATTGTTGGAAAGGGTTCAAATACACAAAAATGCTGAAAAACCAAAGAATATGTGGAACCTGAAGGATTTTTCTGAAGAACAGCAGGCAGTTTAACTGTTCAGGACAAATAAGGGACTCATGAACAACTATCACTAAACAAAAAAACAAAAAAACAGCTGTGGATAATTTAAGTAACAACACAGCATTAAGAATCAAGTGTATGTAAACTTTTGAACAAGGTCATTTTTATAAATTCTACTGTTGTTTTCTCTTGTGGACTGTATGTAAATATCTTTTATGTGAAATCTCTTATTCAGGTCAGTTGTAAATAAAAAATAACATGCATATTGTATGATCCCTCTTATTTTGGTAAAATAATTAATGTTTTGTAGATTCTGCAAGGTGTATGTAAACTTCTGACCTCAACTGTATGTATATGAAGAGTTCAGATGCAAAAGCCTCTAAATCCATCTGACGTATTTCTTTAAAATTAGCATGTCTTTCTGGCTATTTTGTATAGGTTTCTATGTAAGTACTGGTATTTCTGATTGGGCTGAGGCTGGAATTTAGCGAGTTTAAAGTAAAAGTGTTTGATGGACGTATTTTTTTGTGCGAACAAAAATTGTTAGTTAATGATTACAATGTTAACATTCCCTGCAATA
This sequence comes from Labeo catla, assembly GCA_012976165.1. Lineage (NCBI taxonomy): Eukaryota > Metazoa > Chordata > Actinopteri > Cypriniformes > Cyprinidae > Labeo > Labeo catla. The sequence goes on from VONZ01000026.1 coordinate 2,854,098, forward strand.
TTACATTTGTTTGAATTGTATTTGATATGTTTTTATCTCTGTAGACTCGTACAACTGTGAAGAAACTTGCTGTGTCACCCAGCTGGACCAATTATGGACTCAGGATATTTGGATACATACATCCTTATACTGATGGTCTGTCTGTCTTTCTTACACAAACACACACATTCTGATTGTTTGCCATTGTCCTGCTGTTAATCCTCCCCTTTGTTTGGCAGGTGACTTTCTATTTGCAGTAGCATCTGATGATAACAGTGAGTTCTGGCTCAGTGATGATGACAGTCCCGCCAATTTGAAGCTCCGCGCTTATGTCGGAAAGGTTTGTGAGACCAGTGGCAACTGTACAGTTTCTTTTACGTAGATACGTGAAATGCATACACTTCATTTTGCGTGGTTCCTCCATTTTTAGACAGGCAGAGAATGGACTGCCCCAGGGGAATATGGGAAATACGCCAGTCAGATATCAGATCTCATTCCGTAAGTGAATGCTGTGTTTGTTTCATAATGCTTCAGGGAAGTGCTCACACATCTCTCCATGTTATGACAACATACCGCAATGATGAATATCTATTTTTACATTTAGTCTGTGTAGATTCACAAGCTGCTGCTTGTGTCCTGGTTTTGGTCATGGCACACAGTGGGAAGACATTAGATGTGTTCGTCTGTTATAGTATGACGTGTGTGTCTCTAACTGTTGGTCAAGATTACATTTCAGTAACATACACTTCAAATCAAACACACAAAACAAGACTGATCCAGCTAGTGTGCCTGAATGTTCAACAGTAAACAAACATGTGATTTTAAATTGTGGTTTCAGTATCAGAAATATTGCTGTAGGCAGTATGGATCAAATCCAACAAGATTTGATTGGCTAACACGTTAAATCTGAGAAAGTTACAAAAACACTTGATCTGAAATGCTGAATCTTTTTAAATATTTTTAATAAAATAATTTTTGTTAACATTATTAAAATATGATAGTAGTATAATATATCATTAAAGTATATCATATCAAATACTGGATTTTTTTTTATAATGGAAGCATAGATGTATATAAGTTTTAGTAATAGTTATGTGTGTTTGTCTTTTTTATTACTTAAAAAAACACCCTTAAGTTGTTCCAAACATTATTATTATTAGTTTCTCTCTTCTGCTGATCACAAAATAAGATATTTTGAAGAATGTAACGGTTGACGGTAGCCATTGACTTCCATAGTATGGAAAAAAAATACTATGGAAGTCAATGGCTGCCGACAACTGTTTTGTTACACAAATTCTTTAAAATTCTTTATTTTTGGATGAACTATCCCTTTACTTGGAGAAAAATGACATGACAACATGTATTTAATTAATTAATTAATTAAATATAATGTAATATATAATATATAAAATAATGTACAGATAGTTTGTTTAAATAGAATAGTTTATTTATTTCTATTTTGTTTTTTAGTTCCGTTCTTATTCCTAATTGAATTTTAAATTACACTACCAGTCAAAAGTTTATGAACAGTAAGATTTTTTTATTCTTTTTAAGGAATGCTCACCAAGCCTGCATTTATTTGACCCAAAATATAACAAAAGCAGTAATACTGTGAAATAATTTTACTATTTAAAATACCTGCATTCTATTTAAATATACATTAAAATGTAATTTATTCCTGTGATCAAAGCTAAATTTTCTGCATCATTACTCCAGTCTTCAGTATCACATGATCCTTCAGAAAACATTCTAATATGCTGATTTCTGATATGCTGAAACATTTATTATTATTATTATTATTATTATTATTATTATTATTATTATTATTATTATTATCATTATTATTATTATTATTATTATTGTTGTTGTTGTTGTCAATATTTATTTTTGAAATATTTTTTTTCTTTGGTGAATAGAAAGATCCAAAGATCAGCATTTATTTGAGAAAAATAAAATAAAATATGCATTTATTTATTTATTTTTTGGAAAAGAAATTATAGAAATTAATTTATTAATTTTATTTAGCAAGGATGCTTTCTGCATTAAAAAAAATTATCAGGAGTGATGATAAAGACATTTATAATGTTACAAGAGATTTCTCTTTTGGATAAATGCTGTTCTTCTGCACTTTCTATTCATCAAAGAAACATAAAAAATATATAATCAACTGTTTTTTTTTTAAACAATAATAATAATAAAATCAGAATATTAAAACGTTTCTGAAGGATCATGTGGCTGGAGTAATGATGCTAAAAATTCAGCTTTGAAGTCACAGGAATAAATTACATTTTAAAATATAAAGAGGTTTTAATTGATTTATTAGTAAAGTAAATATAGTAAATTTCATGTAAAACCTTTGCATTAGTTTTATATAAATGTTTCAGAGATCTAATGGTGTTCAAGCAAAATTAGTAAAATTTCATTTTTTTTCTTTTGTGTGTGTTTTACAGTATGCAAAAGAACAATAAATATTTCTTTGAGCTTATCCACAAACAAAACGACCAAGGAACGGATCACGTGGAGGTTGCGGTGAGTGTGTTTACTGAGGGTGTTTGTGTGCAGTTGTTGTACACTGTTATGACACTGTCTTTCTTTACTTACAGTGGCAACTGAAACAGATCGGGAACAGATTTTCAATCATCGATTCCAAGTTCATCTCCCTCTACACCAGTGAGTGTGTGTTATTTTGGGATGTGGTTGCAGAAATGTCAGGGTAGTGTTAGGATGCCCAGAATAACTGCTCCTGTCCACACACACGCCCTGAAATAGAGCTAATGATGGGGTAGTCGCCACTGCACAAAGTATGTGTGTTGTCATCTTACTGCTTTAGCTGAAGTGTCTCAGTACGGGCCTTTGTACTCATTTCTGTGTAAATATATGCTTGTGTAGTTCTAGTGAGAAACTGTGTGTTTGTTGATATGTGTTTGCATTAGTTATGTAAAACTAAAATTGAGAATAATTTTTGTTAATTTAAAAACAGCTGAAATGAAATAAAATAAAAATATTAGATGAGAAATTTTGACTTGGTAGTGAACTGAAATAAAATAAGCTTTTTAAAGTATTAAAATTACTTAAACTGAAATAAATATAAATTAAAGCTAAATAAGAATATATATTTTAAAAATAATATAAATAATAAAATTGAAATACTAAATTAAAACTACATTTAAAATGAAAACTGAAAATATAAAAAATTAAAGCTATTAATAAATATTTAGAAACATTTAAAAAATGTTAACAGTATGCAGTGTGTATTGTTTCAAACAGTAGTACCACAGTTTGTAACATTTCATGTCATGTGACAATGAAGCATACTGGTGTTTGAAAAGTTTGTTTTACATGTAACATTTAACATACTTTTAAAAATATTTAGTCATCTTAGAAATGTTGCATTTTTAATCAAGTCTAGTTTTTTTGCAACTTTTAGCAGTTTAAAAAGTCTACATACTATTTAGTATGCTAGTGTGCTTTCCAAACTGATGACCTAATGTCAGTTTACCCAGTAAAACCAACTCTGCTGTAGAAGGCCTAATTATATGTGTGTGTGTGCTTGCACGCAGATGAGTCTTCTCTGAAGACAGCAGATGTCAATCACATTCCTCAGACCATTGCCAGTCATGTGACTCCGCCTCAGAGGTTGCCTCAGGCTCCGCCCCATGGAGCAGATATGCTGAGAGCAGACCCACGTGACTCATTTCATCAGGGTGAGAAATTCAGACACAAATGCGTATTTACTCAACACCCTTTTCATAGTCAAAATAAACATAAAATACCAACAATGCAGACATGCTGAGCCAATAAACACTGAACTTAACCCTCAGGGCGTTCCAAACGCATATGCTTCTTTTCAGTGAAAGAATATTTAAATAACTTTCTATATAATAATGGTTCATGGTGACCATGTCTGTCAAAATGGTCCAAAATTGACAATGTGTACATATAACTGTACATAGAATTTATCTGTACAGGTTTGAATGTAGAATTTTTCAATTAAGCAGACCTGGCAGATGATAAGAGCTATGTTATAATAAATAAATCACTTACTTGCAGTATTTCACTAGTTTCCCTCACTAGTTTTGTGAAGTACTGATTTTCAGACAAAATCTACAACAGGTCTTAAAGTTGCATGCACATGTGTACAAACACTTCTAAAAACATTGGAATATATGCAGACAGAACATGAATTCTGCACCACCTTGTGGCAGAAGGGACATTTGCGCAGTGGATCTTTTTGACTTGAGGGCCCATTGCCCAAAATTATATTTTAAGGTCACCCACTTCATATTATATAAAATATTTTTGCTATTTCTGCTGCAATTATGACAAAGCTGCTTGTTTTGAAGCTACCTTTAATTAATCGAAATTTTTGGAAAATAATGGAAATTTTACAGTTAATTAAATTAAATTAAATTAAATGCAATCCATTTTGTAAGAACTGTATGTTTTTCAGTACTTACTGATTTTATGTATATTTAGAATTTTAATTTTGGTTTGGAGTTAGATTATTTTACTAAAATAATAATGTATTCATTGAAATGTATTAATTTATAGAATTAATACAATTAAGTGTTAATATATTTAACTGTGCATGTTATTATTATTGTTAATAATAATAGTACATTATTGTTTTTCTTATGTGTTTGTATTTGTACATGTAGTTCCATTATTGGACAGGGTGCGTTTGCAGGGAGTTTTACCAGACTGTATGTATAACCCCAGCTACATCATAAAGGGATATCCTATAATGCGCTACCAGGGCTTGCAGTTTGTAAGTGCTTACACACATACATGAATAATTGTAACATAACACAACTAAGAATAATTGTTTTATTGTGTTCCTGTATAAAGCAATAAATGTTGTTGTGCCTATGTGTGTATGATCTCGATCGATCTAATCTGATGCAGGTGCACCTGACGTACGTGTATCCTAATGACTACACACGGCTCACACACATGGAGAGCGATAACAAATGTTTCTACCGTGGGAATCCATACTACCTGGACAGGTAGAAGCACAAATACTTTTTGAAAAACGTCTCTTGTGCTCCCCAAGGCTGGATTTATTTGATTAAAAAGTACAGTAAAACAGTGAAACATTGTAATAATTAAAATAGCTGTTTTCTATTTGAATGTACAGTTGAAACCAGAAATTTGCATACACCTTGTAGAATCTGAAATATGTTAATTATTTTACCAAAATAAGAGGGATCATACAAATGAATGTTATTTTTAAATTTAGTACTGACCTGAATAAGATATTTCACAATAAAGACATTTACATATTGTCCAGAACGGAAAATAATAGTTGAATTTATAGAAATGACCCTGTTCAAAAGTTTACATATGCTTGATTAATACTGTTTTTACCTGAATGATCCACAGCTGTGTTTTTTTGTTTAGTGATAGTTGTTCATTAGTCCTTTGTTTGTCCTGAACAGTTAAACTGCCTGCTGTTCTTCAGAAAAATCCTTCAGGTCCCACAAATTTTAACTCTTTCCAGCAATGACTGTATGATTTTTAGATCCATCTTTTCACACTGAGGACAACTGCGGGACTCATATGCAACTATTACAGAAGGTTAAAATGCTCACTGATGCTTCAGAAGGAATGTTGCATTAAGAGCCGGGGGGTAAAAACTTTTGAACAGAATGAAGATGTGTACATTTTTCTTATTTTGCCTAAATATCATATTTTTTTCATTAAATTTTCATTTTCATTTAAATTTTCATTAAGTTTTCACCCCCCAGCTCTTAATGCATTGTGTTTCCCTTTGAAGCGTCTGAGCGTCTTTTATGTGAAATATCTCATTCAGGTCAGTACTAAATAAAAAATAACATGCATTTTGTATGATCCCTTTTATTTTGGAAAAATAAGTAACATATTGCAGATTCTGCAAGGTGTATATAAACGTCTGGTTTCAACTGTATTTGGAAATATAATTTATTCCTGTGACGCAAACGTGAATTTACAGCAGTCATTACTCCAGTCTTTAGTCACATGATCCTTCAGCAGTGTTTATAATATGCTGCCTTATTTGAACATCATTTGAAATAGAAATCTTTAGTAAAATTATAAATGTTGACTATCGTTTTTGATCAATTTAATGCATCCTTGCTGAATCAAAGCTCATTGCGCACCTTGTGTATTATAATATCAAATCAAATAATTTTCTTTTTAGATATGGATTCTCAAACTACATTCAGCTGGATTTGCCTGAAAATGAGGAGTTAGCCATCAAATACAGAGGTACAGCAAACAATGAATGCCTTTGTGGTGGTTTTAAATTTGAAGACAACATTAAAACAACATTCACAGTGCATTTAACGTCCCTAGGAAATAATGAGCAGGGCGTAATTTTATGAAACTTTGAAAAACAACCATTATTAATTTAGTCATAAAATTGCATAATGATGAATTGTATGCAATATCGGGTACATTTATTATAGTATGGTCAGTTATGCTGTCTTCAACTCTCTTGCATTAAAATATGCATCAGTTTGATGGTTCAGAACTTGTTCATTCCCTAATTTAAAACACTTAATGTTTGTCTTTGTCTTTCTTTAGGAGATGGCATGCTAGGAAGAGCCAGGAATTTGGGCAGAGATGAAGATGAGGGCTTTCAGAAAGCTGGAAAGTATGAGGAGAAGAAGCAGATAAAAGCTATGGAGAGGAACAATGCTCTCCCGGATTATGAAGACGATTTTGAGGACTACAAAATGGACAGACGCCGCAATCTGTTCTCTGTTCAGAAACATGGCCGAATTAGAAAAAGAAGGGAAGGGGTGGACCTAAACAACGGAATTCAACAGATGGACCAAGACAACCAACCTAAGGAAATCCAAAAACCACCTGGAGAACCAGAAAAGCACCCAGAGGAACCACAGCAGCAACCAAAAAAGAAGAGGAAAAGAAGACGTCCAGAACAAAACCTACAGGATCAACACAACCTCCAAAACTCACCGTCTGAGGTGAAGAACTATGACCTTGGAAAAGAAAAAGACTCAGTGCGGTTTCAGAATAACGTTATGGAGAAGATACCTGACCGGCAGCTTCCAGGACCAGCTCAGAAAGAAGATCGCTTGAGGTCAGAGGTGAAACAACAAGTGGACCAATCGCTTAATCGGGTTGGTGCAATTGAGCTCCATCTGCATAAAGCCAGATACAGAAATAGTAGTGATGGAAATCCAAATCTTGTTGCAATTGGAGACAGAAATATTTCCATGGAGAACATACGAGAAGCTAATGAGTTGAAGCAGAGATCAGTGACCAACCCTGCCATGTTTGACGAGGTCCAGAAGGAACATCATGACCTTGTGAATCTCAAAGTTAATCAAAAGGTCAATCTAGGAGAAAATGTGGATAAGGCACCCAAGAACTCAGTGAATGAGGTGAAAGTAAAGAAGGTGAAGCTGAAGAACACTGCAGATGAGCTGCCATCCTTAAATGGGAATGAAGTCAAACCAGAACTGATGAAGAGGCTCAGACACCCAAAGTATAAAGCAAACGAAGCCGTGCATGTTTTGCAGGACAACCCTGAAAAAGCTGTAGTAGATGACAGCGTTATCATCAAGCACAAAAATGTGGCTCAGCATGTCCAAATTACCCAAAAAGCACACCAAAAATCATTGTATAATGAGACCAATGAGCGTAAGCCGCTGGTCATTGAGGCTCCATCTAACAGCCATGTGGGTCGTGTGAATGAAGCCGTAAAAGAAAAGGAGATTCGGGATAATGCGATACATATAGAAGAGGTCGAAGATGGAGGAGATGAAGAAGACACCTGGGCGAATCAGGGTTTTTCGGAGGAAGAAGACTATGACCTCATCAACCGGGCTGTGTTTGATGTGGATGTCAAGTGGTCTCAGACGTTCCAGGTTAAACCCTTAGATCTGGAAACCTTGCGCTCCGACTGGATCGATCTGAAGTGTAATGTGTCTGGAAATCTGCTGCTTGAGGAATCAGAAGCGTTTTCTGTTGTGGAAGCTTTCATGAAGAAGCTAAACAAGAAATATCCAAGGTAGGCTGTTATAATGAATCAAATATTCAGTTAATTCAGCAGTTTATTCACACTATGGGCTGTGTTTGGAATGGACTACTAGCACACTGAATAATACAGTTTATAAAGCATATTGTCTGCGATTTTCTTACAAATATAATGTGAAACCTGCATCAAATGGGTAACATTTATCATTGGTTTGTTCAAAAAGGACCACATATTGCATGGTATACACTACTGATCAAAAGAAAATTAATAAGAAATACTTTTTGAGCAGCAGATCAACATTAAAATGATTTCTGAAGAATCATGTGACCTTGAAGACTTAAGTAATGATGCTGAAAATACAGCTTTGCAAAAAACCTTGGACTAATTCGCAAAAGGAGGTTTTTTACCCAAAAAAGACACTCGAGTTTACGACTGACGGTTTAGGAGTTATGAGCAATTTCGTACCTTTGATCGTTCTAGCGCCCCCGTCAGCCCGACAGGGGCGACTGGGGCTCATGTTTCTACAGCTTACGGTTTGGTCTGCACAATCAGTTTTACGTGGAGATTCAGATTTTTGGCATGCTGATCAAAAATATTAGTTAATAGTATTTTTCATTGCATTTTCGATTAGAGTATGCGACACTGTATGCTCTGGTCCTGTAGTATTGCATACTAGAAAATATGTGCACAGTAAAAAATACTATGGTATTATGCCATTCTGAACATTTTAATTCATCTTTGACATTAATTGGTATTTGTGTGTAGGCAGTTCTCTCTACAGCGTATTGTGAACATTGAGAAGAAGCCTGATTATAATCGTGGCAGCAGATATCTCCTGGAACTGGACTTGCTGGAGGCTTCAGGACGCCACCTGCGTCTAGTTCAGTACATCTTTGTAAAAAGAACTGAAGTTCGGGGTTCTCACAAAAAACAAAAGACTCAAGATGCAGAACTTAAGCTTTGCAATCCTTATAGCTTCTACTGGAAACCGACTGCTACTGTCCACTTCATCGTCCCAGGTAACAGTAGCGAAGAGATGCTTTCTTACTAACCCTGGTGAAGAAAACAATTAAATATCTTGCATGAAATATCTTAATAAGGCACTATCTGTGTTTGTGTGTCTGCAGTGAAGAACCAGGCCCGTTGGGTGCAGCAGTTTATTTCAGACATGGAGGAGATTTACAGCACCACTGGAGATCAGAACTTCAACGTTATCATTACTGACTATGAAAGCACTGATATGAACATAGAACAAGCACTACAAAACTCTTATTTGCCCAGGTACACTTAAAAGTTTACAAATGCACACTTAGTAGAGTGATCCTTCATAAGTTAGGTTTCAGGATATAATGGCACATTGTCATCTCATGCTTCTGTAGCTATCATATTTCTTTCTAAACATGTGGTAAAGTCACTTTACTATAGCTTTGTAAAATAAGACCCTAATTTGAGTCCCTTTCTATTGTGTATCCCATTTCAGGTATCAGTACCTCAGGTTAAGTGGAAACTTTGAGAGATCAGCAGGACTGCAGGCAGGAATAGACCTCATTACTGTAAGTTTAAGATTCAGTATCACACACCAGACACTTGATGAATTTCTAAAGCTTGTTCAAAACATGCCATGATCTTTAGTGAAAATGAAGGCAGTCAATTGTCACTCAGTTGCAGTTTATAAATGTCTCTTTTTTTTCCTCAGGATGATCACAGCATTGTGTTTCTTTGTGATCTGCACATTCATTTTCCACCTGGCTTTACTGACACTGTGAGAAAACACTGTGTGGAAAAACACATGGCCTTTGCTCCAATAGTCATGAGACTGAACTGTGGCGCTACACCTCTGGAACCTGATGGTACAGTCTTACAAGATAACCTGATGACGTAGAATTAGATTACCGTATACACACACTATTGTTCAAAAGTTTGGGGTCAATAAGATTTTTTAATGTTTTTCAAAGAATTCTGAATTTCACTGAATTTCTTCAGGGTCACATGATCCATCAGAAATCATTCTAATATGCTGAAGAATATACTTTAGTGCTCAAGAAACATTTCTTATTATTATCAGTGTTGAAAACTGTTGTGCTGGTAATGTGCAGGTTATTGGGAGGTCAATGGCTTTGGTCTTCTGGGCATTTATAAGTCAGACCTGGACTCCATTGGGGGCATGAACACCAAAGAATTCACTGACCGCTGGGGCGGAGAGGACTGGGAACTACTGGACAGGTCAGTCATGAGACAATATACTAATATCACACTATTACAGTTGATGCAAGTTATTCTTTATTCTTTTTTATTTTAAAAGGGATGATGCACATTAATTAGCATAAGTAAACAAGTCTACTATGTAAATGTGCCAGATTTAGCCATTCAGGCTCATTTTCATTTGCAGTCCCTGGCAGATTGATGTTAAAAAACCAAAGCCCACAAGTACTCAGAAAACATGTATTCCAGCAAAAATAGTCCCAGACCAAAGAGGAGAAAGGGGAAAAAATGCACATACAAAACCAGAAGCAAGCAAGAAACCACTACCTCAAATTATGACATGTTTGATTATCCATTAACCACCCTTTTGTCGATTCAGAGAAAGAAGCAAGAGATATAGTTAATTTTAAAAACATTAATCATTTATTAGCTTGATCTCAGTATTTTTTTTATACTGTGCATTTTGATGTAATTGAATTTTTTTTAGATTTTCATTTTTATAAAAATAAAGCTAAATGTGTGTGTGTGTGTGTGTGTGTATGTGTATGTGTATATATACAGGGGTTGGACAGTGAAACTGAAACACCTGGGTTTAGACCACAATTAGTATGGTGTTTGGCCTCCTTTTGCAGCCAATACAGCATTATTTCATCTTGGGAATGACAAATACAAGTCCTGCACAGTAGCCAGAAGGATTTTGAGCCATTCCTTTCGCAGAACAGTGGCCAGGTCACTATGTGATGTTGGTGTATGAAAACATTTCCTGACTCGCTCCTCCAAAACACCCCAAAGTGGCTCAATAATATTCAGATCTGGTGACTGTGCAGGCCATGGGAGATGTTTAACTTTACTTTCATGTTCATCAAATCACTCTTGTCACCAGTCTTGCTGTGTGTATTGGTGCATTATCATCCTAATACACGGCACCACCTTCAGGGTACAATGTTTGAGCTATTGGGTGCACAAAGTCAACCTTCACACTCTGCTCTTATTGGTGGAATGTGCGATCAGTAAAGACTGGCCACCAGGCTGCATAAATATAGCCATGAAACCTCCAACACTATATTGGCCAGTGTTTCAGTTTCATTGTCCAACCCCTGTATATATATATATATATATATATATATATATCTTAAACTATCAAATTTGAAGCTTGGGAGTACAGACTTAAGTTTGGTCTCATTTTAATGAAGAAAAAAAGTTTTTTTTAAATAATGAAACAAAAAATAGAGGTTTTATTTTATATAAAAAATGATTTATGAGCAAATTTTTATAGAAAATGTATATTTTATAAAACATTTTGAACTCAAAAATTGCTATAAAATCAAAGTTATAAATCTACACAAGCTGTGTTCCCAGATTTGAGGTTGATATCTTAAAAAATGAGCTTTTAGTAAGATTTTATTTGAGCGTATTACTAATCTTTTCCCATTAGATGCCAGCAAAGCTCTGCTCGTATATACAGCGGTGAAATTTGTGATTCGCAGTACAGTATAATTTCTCTCTCTCAAACATTACACAGACAAACACACTACTTTTTTTAGTACACACATGCAAACCACACTCTGACATCCATACCAGCACACTCACTCAATTATTGTATAATTTATCCAGTTGGCTCTAAAATGTGAAAACAGAAGGAATGAAAAAAGTGAGTATTTGTTTTATAGGCCAAACCTGAAAAAATGGCACCATTTGGTAGAAGAAAATTTTGAAGTCTTGCCAACAAAATGAAAGCCTGATAACAAAGACTGCATTGTTTTATAGTTACATTTTAATGGGTTTTAATGAGGACATTTTTGTCCCTTTTGTGTACCTAGTGTAAAATAGATTTATTAAAGGAAATGAGGGTGAAATATTAACATTCTAATAAAAATACACACTTGTGCCAAAAGGCAAAATTTATGCTGGTAAAATGATTAATAAAAAAACAAGACTGACATAAACAAAAATGTCCACAAGGACACACACGGGTTAATAACGGTTATTTAAAGATTATTGCCTGTTAGTAAAAATAATTCAGCTAAACAAACATTATTTGGTGTTTGAAGTGCTTTGTGTTTTCTGTGGTCTCAAGGATCCTTCAGGGTGGGCTGGAGGTTGAACGAATCTACTTGAGGAACTTCTTCCATTACTTTCACTCAAAGCGTGGAATGTGGAACCGGCAGATGCTGCGCAACACGTAACCACGTCAACGGTCTCGCCGCTGCTGAGCAACGGTTATCACGGCACTTTAAACCTCAGGACATTCCAGGTGTGTTCCAGATCACATCTGACTGAAGGTGAATTTGAGGTGATCATTTAGTGGAGTAACACACAGAGACTCAGGACAAGGACATCTGTGATGTTTAGGTTGAAGATGAGTTGTGTAACACTTGGTGCATCTAGACCTCTCCGGATCATTTTCAAAAGTTGGAATGTTTCTAAAAGCTAGCTATGCTTTCAAAAGGAGGAAAAAAACTTGATGCAGATCACTGACGGCTACAGAATGCTATGTTGTCGTCGTCACTTCCAGGTCGATAATATGCCTTCATTTGCATCTGGCTGAGTATTCTGTTTTGACAGACAGAAATGTGACATTAAATGAAATCTATAAACTGAGAAACTGTGTATTTATTCAGGTAGGTACTGTAAGTGTCGTGGGTGAGGGTTTGACTTTGCACACTGTTGGATGTTTTATGCTGTGTGACCTCTTAGGGACTCTGTGAATCGGTGGCCAAAACCAAAAAGATGTGCAATATTTATAAAGCATGTTGGTCTAAGTAAATTAACTGATTCAGGTTAAAAATGCTATTCTGTTATCAATTCAATCTCACAAACCCTGTCAAGAACATGTCGGCGTCATCCTCAAAATACAGAAGAAATTATATTTTGTTTAAAAAAAATAAGCACATTTTACTACCAAATTCTCATTGTTATGCACAAAATAGACATTAAATTGAATGTGTGCATACATCATAGTAGCATTTGTCTTAATGTTGAATTAAATATATAAAATAGTTAGTATAGGTGTGCTTAATTGTCATTAAATATACTGTCACAATACCTTCATTAAAGGCTTAATTATCTTTATACAAAATGTAATTTATTTTAAAGTGGGTATGAAATGACCTAGCCATGTTTTTGGTGATATCTGCCATTTTGTAGTGATATTGAAGGTTTCAAAGATCTGCTCTTTATGTACAAAAGAATGTGATTTTTCCAGCATTATGTACCTGAGCAGGCAGTTTTCCTGTGTTCATGACACATTCCAGTGAGTAAACCTGTTTTAGACTGATTCAATCCTGTACAGTATTATTTAAAACAATTTAATATTCATCAAACACACAATCCGTTTCCGTTCTTTCCTCTTATCTGAGTTTGCACTCTAATGAATTACAGGCTAAATATTCCCAATGAAAGCTGACGCCAGACATGTTCGCTCATAAGTGCCTTCTGCTGTATTTGGAGAAAATCAAATGGAAATATCTACTGTGCACTCTGTTTTGTGTAAGGATTTGGCACTGTTTTTACAGAAATTCTTTTTTTTAATGGTTACACATGCTCTAAATGTTACTGCCTTGCAGTTTGTTTGTTTTGGTGGGCTTTTTTGAAAAAAAAATGGTTGTAATACATTGTAGATCTGACAGTCAATAGTGTGTTACTTTAAAAAAAATCAAGTTGTTTTATATTTATTTATTTTTTCACATTTTGTAGGCAGTAAAACGCAAATGAACTCATTTATGCAGATCACCAACAACCTTAAAATAAAATGTTTCTACAGATTTGTTCAGTGTATTTTATTTGTTATATCATCAATATCAGTTTACTCTCTGACTATAGCATACTGTACTTCCTTCCGGCCAAAATAAACCTTTTGATGTTTATTTTTCTCTTCATCTTCTGTCTCTCGGCATGTTAGCTTCATTATTCTTCTGTGCCATCACTCCATTGTTATGCCTTCTGTCTGTTGTGCCAGACTCTGGAAATAGCTGCTTGTAAATATGCGTCATTGCTGAAATAAATATCCAGACCAAGACCTAGAAAAACATTTCTCAGTACCGCAGTCAGATTCTCAGTACTGCAAATGTAAAGCAATTCTTTAAAAGTGGAAGCGGGTACATTTCTTCTGGGGAAAAAAATCTTGAACTGATTTGAAGCTGAATTCATGCAATTTCCGCTGTAGTTTGTGTGTTTTTTCGACTCTGGAGCCCCCTATGGTTAAGCGAGTGAAATTCACTGTTGTAATTACAGTAGGTCGCTGTGCATTTATTTCTGCCGTAAAGCAATCCGCCCTTTTCGAGGAACGTTTGGAAAAAAAAAAAATCATTCGCCTTGTTAGAAGTCAGTGTACCATCAGAATGATTTTGAAACTGATATTTCAAGGTAAAAACTTACAAGCATTTGCTTTAAAATGGAAAAATATGGTGTGACTTTAAACATTCAGTATTGTATTTGACAAGTCTTCATGTAGAGCATTTATAAATTGTGGAGAATGTTTAAAAAAAGGAAAAACTCACCACTTTAAATTAGACACTGCATTTAATATATCCACCTTGTACTTTAAAACCCGTTGCCGCAGTTTGTTTTTAATGTCCGCGGGTTGAAGCGACCCCAATAACGTCATATTTAGCCCCTGAAATACGAATTTACCAGGGGAAACCCGCCAAAAAAAGGTGTACTTTATCTACCAGAACGAGAATTTTAACAGGGACCCCCATCGAAATGCGACTGAGCTAGTTTTGGACAGGGTTGCCAGGTTTTCACAACAAAACCAGCCTAATGGCTCCCCCGTTCAAAATCGCGTTCCGGGTATAAATTTTTTTGTTGGGCTACCCTGGTAAATTCGCATTTCAGGGGCTAAATATGGCGTTATTGGGGTTCTTCAACCCCCGGACAGCAAGAACAACCCGCAGCAACAGTATTAAAGAAGCCCAATTCCGCGGGTAAACCGCGGGCTTGGCAACACTGGTTTTAGACTAGTTTTGAGCAGCAATTGGGCGGGTTTTGTTGTAAAACCTGGCAACCCGTACCTTATTTTCATCGTAGGAGTGGGCGTGGCCATTTGTAAACTTTATGCGTCTGGCTTTGGTCTCACTGGCGTTCAGCTATTTTTAGCTGTACAAAACGGTTTGTTTTGCTGCTTGATTTTGCAAATTGGTGTCTTACCATATTATTTTAATGTATTATCTTAATTATGAACACACTGGTTTGTAGTGCAAACAGTTTTACCATTTACTGCACATTGTTATCCTTCTCGTTTTTTCCCTTTAGCGAACCGGAAGTCTCACCTATAGGGTTACTTACGTGTTTTAGAATGTTTTCCAGCTGTAATAAATAAATAAATAAATAAATAAATAAAAATCCACCAAAATGTTATGTACATCTAAATACAGCACCTAATTCCAGAGTGTCTACAAAGTTATATGAGGGCCGTCCATCTGTTGCTGTGAGCTTGTGAAGGGTTAAAATAAGAACAGGAGACTCTGGCTTTCCTCTGAGCATGTTTAAATTCTACAAATGCCTTTTAATTTTATACGTAGGGCTATATTTAGCGAAGGCTCGCGTCTGTGCATTTATGTGGAGTCGTGTATACGTGCATCCTCAGGTCTACAGTCAGCTGAGCTTACTGCATTGTTTGTGCAAAGTACAAAGATAGACACTCATTATCTAACTCAGATGTTTAAAATTTGACGTTTAAAGGAAGGCCAAAGTCTGTTTGTACTTTCAGAATGGAATATTAGCTTATTTCTAACTGCATGGTATTGAGTAGATACAGCCTGCATTTGAAAATGAATGTGAAACTACATATAACGCATGCATGCAGTTAACAAATTAATACTTTTATTCATAAAGGATGCATTAAGTTGATCAAAAGTGACAGTGAAAACATTTAGAATGTTACAGAAAATTCTATTTCAGGAATCAGCATATTAGAATGATTTCTGAAGCATCATGTGACACTGAAGAGTGGAGTAATGATGCTGAAAATTCAGCTTTGCATCAGAGGAATAAATTACATTTTAAAATATATTTTAATAGAAAGCAGTTATTTGAAACTGTAAACATATTACAGTTTTTTTTACTCTACTTTTGATTAAATAAATGCAAGCTAACTGAGCAGAAGACCTCTTCAGAAACCTTAAAAAATTCTTACAGACCACAAATTTGTAAACAATCTATTTGGCATCTTAAATTTCAAAATCCAAATGTACTATATGTTCCAGAAATATTAAGCTTTCTGTGTCATACTCATGCTGTGATAAACTATTCTTTTCTCCACCACAGTAGATCCACACCATTGTTCATGCTGTGCGCTTGCCAAACCAGACCAGTCTCTTTTGTCAGCCTCAGACAGGTGTTGACCAAAAAAATCACTGCCGGAGACACTGACTTCTCATGTCCTTGAGCACAAACACTCCTGAGTCACACAGTGTGAATAATCTGAATAAGTCAGTTGTCATCTGTTAGTGGTGAACGTGACCTCACCACCCTGATATGTAAGACGAGCCCAAACTGTCAATCACACAAGGTTATGAAGTTCTATCCATCCAGTGTGTGTTAAAAATATCGTTACATATTGAATCACACAATTTTAGCACAATCAAAATTTTATTTACCTTAAATGGGTCAGTAGTATACATTGACGTAACATTAAACATACAGTTACAAATTTTCTTTTGAGATTTGTATTAATGCATATGGTTTATTTTTTACTGGTGACTCGTTTTAGGCGATTTTCTTTATTTTGACATTACCCGTCACTAATAACAAACGCACAGACATACATATACACAATTATAAACACTTTTATATACAATCCTATTACTGTCCTCCACCAGCAGCATCGAACATCTTCTTCCTGCCCTCCATACCAGACATGGCCTCGACGTTCTTACGCCAGTCACCCACCTCCGTCGACATAACCTGATAAATCAAAAAGCAGTGTGCAGTTATTGAAAACTGAAAAACTGATTCTCTGATGAATTTTAGGACAATGAATCTTTTTTGCAGCAGCAGCAGCAAAATAGCCATATTTGGCCCAATTTTTCATTAATGTAATGTGTTCTGTTTATTTTCTTAAATAAAAACATAAAAAAATTACATGACCAAAGTATCTAATTAACCTGAATCTAATTATAATCACCTTTAGGAATAACTGGAATTAGAGGAAAAAAGTGAAATGTCTAAAATGGATGCATTACAGTTGAGATTTAAGAGGGACAATGAGCTTAACTGTCATGAAAGTAGTGTCACAATGCAAAAAAAAAAAATAATAATAACAATAATAAAATTTTATATATATATGAAGAGTTTATTTGCATTTATTTTTATTTTTTATATAAAGCAAAAATAAAAAAAACAGCTAACTAACACAATAAAACAATAAATACATGATAACAATAAAAAACATGATTTTTTTAACTCTTCATATATAGATAAAATATTTTGCGTTATATATATTCATAATAATATATACAATATGTATTTATTTGGATTTTTCACTATGGTATACAAATTAAAATAAAAAAGGTAATTGCGACTTTTTATCTCACAATTCTGACTTAAGAAAAAGTTTCTCACAATTCCATGTTTAAATCTTGCAAATCTTACTTTTTTTCTCAGAATTCTGAGTTTACATCTTGTAAAGGGTAATTGTAACAATTTTTCTCACAATTCTGAGTTTACGTCTCACAATTCCAACTTCTCAAAACTGCAAGTTAATAACTTTTGATTTTTAAAAAAGTTTGAATTGTGATATAATAATTTTAATAATATTATAATAATTTTTTTTATCCCTTGGTGGAATCATGTGTAATTTGACTTGTTTTGGTGAGATTTCACACATTAGTGACCGTGTGTGAGAGCATGCATGTGTACCTTCTCTTGTTTAATGTCTTCTTTCTTCACAGATTTGAGGTTGGCTCTAAGATCCATGGAGCCCTTGTGTTTGGAGCCCAGCAGCGCCCTCATCATCTCATCTGCAGACACGCGTACCTTCCTCAGGGCAGGTTTCTTAAACTTCCCTCCTAAATCTTGCACCTTCAGCTTCAGCTCGTGGATCTATTACAGACACAGACACTGTGTTCATTACAGAAACTGTCATTAGTGTAAGTTTAAAAAATATACATTTTATTTACTCACATCTCTATTGTTTTTATTCACTTTGGCCTCAAAGTCATATCTCTCCTCATCCACTACGTCAATTTTAGCGTGGAGTTGCCGACACAGTTTCTGCACACATAGAAAATAATTGTTATTATTATTACAAAATGACCATTAGTACTATTTAACATGTTATTTATAATTTGTGATTTCATGATTTAAGTCATCAAATCACTAAAATAACACAAATATGCAAGTTGTGAGGTGACTGAAAAAAATGTAATTAAAAAAATGAATTTAAATTGAGCTTCACCTTTCACTAGATTTCAGCTTCATGAGAAACATAAATTAATTCAAGTGTGTTAAAACAGCAATATAAACAGGGGTGCACATTAGTTTTTCAGCCTGGTTCTACCTGAAGATTTGGTTTGGTCCAACACAACACCTAGTGTGGCCCATTAAATATAACTATGAAAAAAAAAGAATAATAGTGATAATAATATTATTGCACCTTATTTCATTATACATATATACATACAAAAACTTCTTTAAATATATACACGTGTGTGTGTGTATTTATATATATATATAAATACACACACACACATATATGTATATATTTAAAGTTTTTGTACATAAAATAAATATACACAGTATACACACATAATTATTTTTAATGCAGTTAATAGTGATTAATCGTTTTGCAGTCCTAGTTTTTTTTTTTTAAATAAAGTAATAAAGTGCGATAATGCTATTATAGTTTAAAATAATAAAGAAAGTTTTAAATAAAAATACAATTATTTTATAGTAAACTTAAAAATAAAAAGCTAATATTTACTTTTTTCCCCTTGTTTTTTATATGAATTTTCATCATTTTCAAACTTAAAATCAGCAAGTTTTCATTTTGGCAGGCTGACGTCAAGTAAGTTTATGCGCTTCGGATTGAAGAGCATCAGTGAATGAAATGTTAAAATTGAAAACGGCAGTGGATAGCCTAGATTTATGCTTTCAGTTCGAAATAGAAATTTTTATACAGTACTACAGCGTGTCGGTCTAAAATGGTACTTGTGCATTAACAGCTGTCAACCATGTTGGTATGCAAATGAGCGGTCTGAACGTATTTACACAGCGCATTTTTAATTTTGTGCACCCCTGAATATCCACCTTTGTCTTCAACACGGAAGTAAGTAAGTATAGGTTCATTAGCCGCTATAGGGAAATAACGAGAAGAATAACAACGTGTAGTAAACAACGTCTTGCTTTTACTAGTTTGTCAGTGTGTGTACAGTACATGTTGGTGAATGTGTCTTTCACTAACCTGCAACTCATCCATTGGGAGGCCGGTTATCTGAAGAGGCGGAAGTTTCTCGCTCAGATACTTCACCTTCTCCTCATCGCGACTGACCGTCTCCTGTTCCAACTCCTCCATGGCTCTTTGGAGCAAAAGGATCTAAGAAAACAATGTAATTAGCCATTCTGTAGTTTTAAACAATAACAAAAAAACACAATCAGTATATCTACCACATGCACATTTACTGAGTTCTCAAAGTATAGAAAATGCACACACACACAAACTATCATACCTTCAGGGAGAGTTTTCGAGATGCAGAAATCTTCGACTTCGGCTAAAAAATAATTAAAACATTTAATCCAAATTTGTATGCATTATATGCTGAGATGAATGTATATTTCCCAAAGTCGTAATCACAATATTCTGTCGAATACCTTGGCTTGCACCCGGGGGGGCAATGGAGCAGGAGCCTATTGATGATAAACAAAAATTAAAGTAAAAATTAGCATTAAAAATACACAGATATTATTGTATAATGTAATTAAAGCTTGTATCCTTTTAACAAATTATTACTATAATTTCAGTCTTAAACGTTGGATATACTGTAGACTATTTACTTACATTGCTGGAGATTTTATGTTTATTGATGATTACAAAGAAAAAAGAGAAGAAATAATATTAGTAAAACATCAGAACACACAAAGATGTTTGTTCGAGCCATGTTCATGAAAAATAATGCATAAAACACTTACTCGTCCGCCATTGTGAAACCTGTAAAATCAAAAATATGAAAACCAAAATTAAAATAAACAACTATGAGTAGTTGCAATCACCATACTAAACATGCATTGAGAGATGTCTAGGAAAGTAGTAGCTGACACAGAGACGTGTGTTACCTGAGGTGTTGCCTGTGGGTCAAGACAGCTACTGAAAGCACAAAGGACAGAGACAATTGTTTTTATGTGTGACAGACAGCAGCTTTGTAATTTTAGCTCACAGAGACAGGAATGAGAATGAATGGGCAGCTGTCCTCAACATATCAGAGCACAGTGTGTGTGGGTGTGTGTGTGTGTGTCCTACGCCACAAGGACAAAGCAATTCAAAGCCTAATACAGTATAGGACTCAAAATACATTTTATATGCATCTAAAAATGCAGCGTAGCTGAAAAACGGCACATCCTATAATGGGACATTGTGAAATCAAACAGGTAAGTATATAAAAGGAACAGCCAGACATGCATATGTTAATTACAGGACAGGGCGGGTCATTAAATCTTCACCTCTTTAGAGCAAATATATTACAATCAAATAACAAGACATTGCATAAAGCAAACATCTCCAGCCATTAATCATAGGTCAGAACAATCAGCACCTGTTCACCCTCACATGTTTATAAGCAAACCTCACTTACATAAATACTAAATTTAAACACCATTTGCCCACCAACCCAGGACCTAAAATATTATCCCAGTGTTTTAAACACATACTTTACCCAAATTGGACAATAAATATATGAGTTTACTCGCAGGTCATCCAAGATGTACATGAGTTTGTATCTTCATCAGATTTAGAGAAATTTAGCATTACATCACATGCTCAGCAATGGATCCTCTGCAGTGCAGCGAATGGGTGCCGTCAGAGTCCAAACAGCTGATGAAAGCACCACAAATAATTCACAAGTAATCAACACAACTCCAGTCCTTCAATCAACATCTTGTGAAGTGAAAAGGCATTTTGACTTTAAAAGACACTTAAACCATTCCTTGTGGCCAAAACATGAGTTCATCATAAAAAAAATCCATCCCCTGTTGTCCTCTCATATCAAAATCCACCAACTGAATCAACATCGAACTGACTTGAGCTGAACAGTGACACTGTTGTCTTTAAGAGCTGCTTCATAGCTGAAATTATATTTGTTTCATAATTGAAGAACTTTGCAACATTAATACTATTATTTTCTTTTTTATTAAGATGGCTTGAGAAAGCCAACTTACTGAAATGCTATTTAAACTTCTTCTACTTCTTCTGAGACTAAACTTTCCAAATGCTACTCCTTCTAGAGTTTTAACTGTACAAACTGCAAACTCAGCTCAGATCTTCAGACAGATAGATCTATCTATCTATCCTAGCAACTAGAATCATGCTAGTAGCTTGCTAATCGTGCTAGAAACATGCTAACAACATGCTAATCATGCTAGTAACATGCTAACGACATGTTAATCATTTTAAAATCATGCTAGCAACATGCTAATAACTTGCTAACCATGGTAATAACATGCTAATGATATGTTAATCATGTTAGAAACAGAATAGCAACATGCTAGTTACTTGCTAATCATGCTAGAAACATGCTAACAACATGCTAATCATGCTACAATCATGCTAGCAACATACTAATAACTTACAAATCTTGCTAGAAACATGGTAACGACATGCGAATAATGCTACAATAATGCTAGCAACATGCTAATCATGCTAACAATGTGCTAGAAACTTCTTCATCATGCTAACAACATGCTAATCATGCTACAATCATGCTAGCAACATACTAATAACTTGCCATAGAAACATGTTAACAACATGCTAATAATGCTACCGCTAATCATGCTAAAAACCTGCTAGCAACATGCTAGTAACCTAATCATGCTAGTAACATGCGAATGACATGCTAATCATGTTAAAATCATGCTAACAACATGCTAGTAACATGCTAACATGCTAGCAGTGTGCTAGTAACTTGCTAACCATGCTAACAACATGGTAGTAATATGCTAACCATGATAGAAACATGCTAATAATATGCTAATCATGCGAGAAACAGGCTAGTAACATGCTAGTAACTTGCTAATCAGAATCATGCTGACAACATGCTAGTAACTTGCTAATCGTTAGAAACATATAATCATGTTAGAAACATGCTAGCAACATGCTAATCATGTTAGAAACATGCTAGCAACATGCTAATCAGGCTAAAAACCTGCTAGCAACTTGCTAATTATGCTAGAAACATGATAGAAACTTGCTAACCATGTTAGAAACATACTAGTAACATGCTAGTAACTTGCTAATCATGCTAACAACATGCTAGTAACTTGCTAATCATGCTGGAAACATGCTAACAACTTGTTAATCATGCTAGAAACATGCTAACAACTTGTTAATCATGTTAAAAACATGCTAGCAACTTGCTAACCATTGTCATTATCTATCTATCTGAGACTGTATTACCTTCAAAACATTCAGACCTTAAGTTTTTAAATTTAAACTTCAAACTATTTCAGACTGAAAAGCATCAAACTTAAAACTTTTTAAAACTTCTTAAACTCTTTAAATGTTTTTAAACCTTTTAAACTTTTTAAACTTTCTTCTCCGGCTTTCTCAAGCTAACTTAAAGTTTGTCTTGACGAACGTTTTTATCTAGTTATTAGTAAAGCGCTAATGTGACTTGACTAAATCCTTAACTCTTGATTGTTTAGTATACATTCAGGTCATGAGATCTGGCAAAACTTTTGCATGGAGGTTATTTATTTACCAAAAGTCTTTTAGGATTCATTGAGAAAGAACTTTGTGTTGAAGGTGTATGATCTATTTATTCAGTAACCTTTCCATATGGAGAGCATGTATCGCTCTGCCGCTTCGCCCGTCTCTCTGGCACTGACTGACTGGTAGGCTCTAAGGGTGAATGATTTCAGCAGCTTGGGTGTCAGGAATATCTCTCACACATCCCCTGGCATATTTGATCCAATACTAGCGCATTTCCACCTGAGGCAGCTCAATGAGGTGAAAACCCCTCTGATCCGAGGCTTCATTTAAAACTAAGCCGATATTTACGAGATATCGAATTGATCCTTAGAACAGAAGCACATAAACATGCTACTTATCCCGCTGACACACACATATAAACTGTGTATACACAAATGATGCCACTCAGTCATACAAAAATAGTCTTTGATGACAGTCAGGTGTGGATTTTATGTAACATGATGCCTGCTTATGTAAGGGTTAATGTTAGACACAAACTGGGTTTCTGTAATGCAGTAGGCCTAAAGGAGTGTTACACCAAGAACAATAACTATAAAGATAACTATAATGATAACTAGGTTAACATTCACACCAACAGATGAGATAACATCCTGTTTATAATAAGCGTGCACTTCAGTTGTGTCATCTGCTGCTGTAAATGCTCAGGCTCTTTAAGCAGAATGGATTCTGATTGGCTGTTAATGTATTTTTTTATAATATTATATTAGTTCTTAAAATTTATTATCAAAGATGTAATGTTTTAAAATGTGAGGTAAACCAAATAAAGCTGCTCAATAGGCTATGGTCCAACTAATAATATTTTTAAATATATACACACAATATATATCAGATTTTAAGATTTTAAACGTTTTTTTAAGAATTCTCTTCTGCTCACCAAGCCTGCATTTATTTGATCTAAAATATAGCAAAAGCAGTAATATTGAGAAATATTTTTACTATTTAAAATAACTGCTTTATAGTTGAGTATATTTTATGTAATGTAATTTATTCCTGTGATCAAAGCTACATTTTCAGCATCACTCCAGTGTCACATGATCCTTCAGAAATCATTCTAATATGCTGATTTGCTGTTCAAGAAACATTTATTATAATTGTTATTATTATTATCAATATTTAAAAGAGTTGAGTATTTTCTTTTCAGGACTCCTTGATGAATGGAAAGATCAAAAGATCAGCATTTATCTGAAATAAAAAGCTTTTGTAACATTATACACTTTACCATTCAAAAGCTTGGAGCCAGTATATTTTTTCTTAATATGTTTATTTAACAAGGATGCTTTAAACTGATCAAAAGTGATGATAAAGACATTTATAATGTTACAAAAGATTTCTATTTTAGATAAATGCTGTTCTTCTGAACTTCTGAATTCATCAAAGAAACCTGAAAAAATTCTACTCTGCTGTTTTCAACATAATAATAAAAAATGTTTTTTTGAGCAGGAAATCAGAATATTAGAATGATTTCTGAAGGATCATGTGACTGGAGTAATGATGCTAAAATTCAGCTTTGAAATCACAGAAATAAATTATATTTTAAAATATATTGAAATAGAAAACAGTTATTTTAAATAGTAAAAATATTTCTAATTTTTTACAGTTTTTTTTGTGCTTTGGATCAAATTAATGCAGGCTTGGTGAGCAGAAGAGACTTATTTAAAAACATTTAAAACCTTTAAGTTCAAAAACATTTGACTAGTGTAAACTTTTTAACTTTTTAAAAATGTACTGTTTCATACTTTATCCAGTGTGTTACAACATAATATTAACATGAGCTACACATATTTGAATGACCCACTTATTAAAAAGTGCAAGTATGCCTACTTGCACAAGCATGTTTACACATGCTACACAGGAGGATAGCAGTGGATCACCCAGTGGGGTAGCAGTGTGTAATAATAGTAGACTAATAACAAACCTGGCTGCACTATCCACTGGCTTATTTGGCTCTAAATGAAATGGGATTAGTCTTTAAGACTCTGACTTTTAATCCTCGACACTTGGGAAAAGTTTTGTGCTTATTTGTGCAGTTATTTTATTAAGATATAAAAAAAAACAGATATTGCATAATGGCCAAAACTTTCGATTAAACTTAAAATTCATAAAAATCAGCATGCATATGGCTCAAAAACACGTGTGAATGCTGTGAATGACCGTGACCCGGATATGCTCTGCCGTTCCCGCCCCTCCCACCTGCGCTAGCGATGCGCCTGATCCTGCGCGAGTCGTTAGATCTGACAGACGAATTTATTTTGGAAATTAGCCGTGTAAACATCAACGTTTTGATATGATTGCGATCAAAATGCCTCACATAATCGACGCTGCGCCTTCCTGAGATCTAATTATGACAGAAGACGCGTTTTAATCGACGCGAGGATCGATGGGAGAGACTTTAATGTCAGATTGAACCGCTAAGGTGAAACTCTGGTGAGCTGACAGGATCAAAAAACACTAAAATAATCACATTTGACTAAACGGTTTATAAGCGTATCATTCAATCAGTAAGCCTTTGTGTCTTGTGTAATACTGCTGTGATGCATAAAAATGTAAATGCAGCTGAACTGCGTAACGTTACTGCCTCAGATACAGAGATATGCATATTTAACGAATTATTAACGAATAGTTTAGTTGATACATGGTTTTGGTGTTCTGAAGTAATATAATACTTAGGTGATTTTATATATGCTAACCACAAGGTGAACCCAGAGATATACGTAATTTAATTACTTGAATACTTTAATTATTAGCCTATACCAACATTATGCAAAGGGCATGTTTTCATGTCTAATAGTGTTATTGTTTTATATGAAAACGTTGATAGCGGTTATGCAGATATATGCGTACATTATGTGTAATTTAATTGTTTGTACTGGGGAATGTGTGGGGAATTTGACTAATCTTGTTAATATGTACCTGTATAATGAGAAACCTTTGACTAAATATTTTAAATAAATAAGTACTTAAAAATCTAATCTCAAAATGTAAATTGTATTAATATTTAATTCTGTGGATCATGTTATGTTTATACACCTCCGTTCAAAAGGTTGGGATCAGTAAGATTTTTAAGATTCTTATGCTCCTCAAGGCTGCATTTATTTGATTAAAAAATTCAGAAAAAAACAGTAATATTGTAAAGGTATTAGTTCAGTGTAAAATAACTGTTTGCTATGATAATATATATTTTAAAATATAATTTATTCCTTTGATGCAAAGCTGAATTTTTAGCATTATTACTCCAGTCTTTAGTGTCACATGATCCTTCAGAAATCATTCTAATATTCTAATTAATTATCAATGTTGTAAACAGTTGTGCTGCTTAATATTTTGTTTGAACCTGTGATACTTTATTCAAGATTCTTTAACACATAAAAAGTTAAAAAGGACAGCATTTTGTTTAAAATAGAAATCTTTAGTAACAATATACACCGCTATTTAAAGTTTTGTGGTCAGTAATTTTTTTTTCTTTCTTTTTTTATTAAAGAAATTAATACTTTTATTCAGCATGGATGTTAAATTGATTAAAAGTGATAGCAAAAACTTATATATTTATATATACTTATATTTTTAGATTTATATTATGAATAAATGCTGTTCTTTTTAACGTTTAATTAATCAAAAATCCTGAAAAAAAAATCACAGATTCCAAAAAAAGTATTAAGCAGCACAAATGTTTCCAACATTGGTAATAAAAGTAATAAATCAGCATATTAGAATGGTTTCTGAAGGACCATGTGACACTGAAGACTGGAGTAATAGCTGATGACAGTCAGCTTTGCGTCACAGCAATAAATTAAATTTTAAAATATATTAAAGTAGAAAACCATTATTTTAAACTGCAATAATAATATAATCACAATAATAATGTTTTTTTGACCAAGTACATGCAGCCTTGATGAGCATAAGAGAATTCTTTAAAAGGTAGGGCTAATAGGGCTAATTATTTATGTGAGTGTGTGTTTATTTTATATAAGGCTTTCTATCTTCATCTGTAATCTCTGGCCCTTCTGTCCATACTTCAGTCTGTCAAAGCCACCTGTTATGATCACCTGTTTCAAGCATGTTTGGATGTGGGTCAGGTTGTTTAGTGTCTGTTTTTTGTTTTTGTTTTTAGGTGCCATGATCCAGTGTGCAAACTGTTTGTTTGTGTTTATGTATATTTAAATAGATGAATAATGCCTGGGAAGTTAAAGGCGAAGATTGTTGCCGGGCGGCACCTGCCTGTCATGGACCGCGCCAGCGATCTCACAGACGCCTTTGTGGAGGTCAGTCAAGCATCAGTCTGTTAATAACATCACTTGATCTAATATGCACATTAGATTAAAAAAGCTGCTGAAGTAGGAAATCCATTGTTTTATCATAGAGCAGCACTTACGAAGTTTCGTTCTACAGGTGAAGTTTGGAAACACAACATTTAAAACGGATGTGTACCCCAAATCCCTGAATCCTCAGTGGAATTCAGAGTGGTTCAAATTTGAGGTAAGGCCTTTCTACTACTGCTGCATTAGTTTGGATTTATATGGAGTTTGTTTACTATGCTTATCTGTCTTTTACCCATTAGGTGGATGATGAGGATTTGCAGGATGAGCCTTTGCAGATAACTGTTCTCGACCATGACACATACAGCGCTAATGATGCGATAGGAAAGGTGTATATCGACATTGATCCATTGCTCTGCAGTGAAGCTGCTACTGTCATCTCTGGCTGGCTTCCCATCTATGACACTATACATGGTACGTATCTGCAAGCAAATTTATGTTCTGTTATATTAAGAAGTGCTGACTAATTTTGTTCCAATCATATGCTTGTGTTCAGGTATTAGAGGGGAAATCAACGTGCTGGTGAAGGTGGATCTCTTCAACGACCTGAACCGCTTCAGACAGTCTTCATGTGGGGTTAAATTCTTCTGTAGTAAGTATCTGGATCATCTGCTTCCATTTCCTCCAGTACTTCTTTTCGTTATCCCCTCTGACGATCTGTTTCCTCCACTTTCACCCTGCTCTTCTCTCCTTCCTGTGGTTATTTTGTCGTTCTTAGTGAATTTTCACTCACATTCGGGTTCTTTTTTGCTTTTTCTTCAGCAACCTCCATTCCCCGATGTTACCGGGCCGTTATGGTACATGGCTTTGTGGAAGAGCTTGTGGTGAATGAGGATCCAGAGTACCAGTGGATTGATCGTATCAGAACCCCTCGAGCTTCCAACGAGGCCAGACAGAGACTCATCTTTCTCATGTCAGGTACTAATATCCAAAGAGTGTGCAAAAATGAACTGAAAATCTATGTAGACGTCATGCATATTTTTAAATGTTTGGATATGTTGCTAGCGTTGCTAGTGTTTTTCAAGGAATTGAGTAGTTGGTTATCAAGTTATCCTGACTAATCAGCGTAAATAAATTATAATTTTACTCGGCAAGGGTGCTTTACATTTATCAAAAGTGAAAGTAAAGATTTCTACAGTGTTGAAAACTCAAATAAATCCTAAAAAATATATATTTTAAATTTAATTTGTATTTATTTAAATGTAAATTTATTTTTGATCAGCTTATTTTTAAGGAATCATGTGACACTGAAGACTGGAGTAATGGCTGCTGAAAATTCAGCTTTGCCATCACATGAATATATTACATTTAAAAATATTTTTAAGTAGAAAACAGTTTATTTAAATTGTAAGAATATTTTGAAGTATTACTGTTTTTACTGTATTTTTGATGAAAGAAATGCAGTCTTGGTGAGCACTTTTAGATAACACAATATAGGCCTATTGATTTACACTGACAGTGTACTTTCAGTTGCTTTGAATAGGATCATCTGCTAAAAGATGACTTACTAGAAGACTACTTACTGTGTCTCTGGAGACATATGCTTGTGCAATCTGAGACCCTCCTGACAATATTGTCTTGGCTCATGTGGTGTATGTGTGAATGCATTTGTGTTTCTGTTATAGGTGAATTGCAGAGGAAGATTGGTCTTAAGGTCCTGGAGATGGGAGGGAATGCAGTGGTGGGCTACCTACAGTGTTTTGACCTGGAAGGAGAATCAGGCCTTGTGGTTCGTGCCATCGGAACAGCCTGCACGCTTGAGAAAATCAGCACGCTCCCTGCCACAGCCACACACCCCAGCAACTCCTCTCCTTCGAAAGACATGAAAGAGTGAGTGTCACCTACACACACAAACTGCCTCTGCTCCAAATGAAGGATAAAATGACCGTGTGTGTGTGTGTGTATGTGCATGTCTGCATCGTTTTGAGATTTGGAAATTGAATTTTGAATTGAGTTAGGATTTACAGTGTGATATAAATAGAAATAGGTAGAAATCACAATGCATCCATGCATTTTTACGTCTCTTTAATAAAGAGTTCAAAAATTTGTCTATAAGAGTCTATAAGATTTTTTTGTAGAAATTTCTTCTGCTCACCAAGGCTACATTTATGTCATGAAAAATACAGTAAAAACATTAATGTTGTGAATAATTATAACAATTTAAAAATAACCATTTTTATTTGAATATATATTTCAAATGTAATTTATTTCTGTAATGCAAAGCTGAATTTTCAGCATCATTACTTCAGTCTTCAGTATCACATTATCCTTCTGAAATCATTCTAATATGTCAAGTTGGTGTGCAGGAAACGTTTCATTATTATTTTCTTTCAGAATGAATAGAAAGTTCAAAAGAACAGCATTTATTTGAAATTGTCATGTTTATTGACTCCAAACTTTTGAATGATAGTGTATCATGTTTTACATTTGCATCTATTTTTAGCAGACATTTTTATCCAGGGAGATTTATTATTTTTAAAATAATTTGTTAAAATGATCTAACATTTCTTTGGTTTTGTTAAACAGGGATTACCTGAAAAAGAAGAAAATGCTGTACAATTATTCTCTGTTTTCTGTTCATATAACGAGTATGAGGGTGTGTGTTTGTATTTGTTTTATGAGTTGCTGTTTTATAAGTTCTACAGAAATGCATTCTCAACACACAAACATACCACACCTCAATCTTGTTCTCCCCTGCATGCCTTCTATCTCCCTCTTGCTCTTACTGTCTTTTTCTTTGGCCTTCCCGCATGCTGCATTTCTCCTGCACCAGCATGTTTTTGCGTTAGACGGCTTAAAGTTTAAAAGCTGTTTGGATGTGCATTTCTAAACTACAGTAGGCGTTTTTTGCATCCGGAGTGCTGCCTTGAGTCTGTTGTGTTTTGTGTTTGTGTTGTCTTGTCCTGTGCCCTCTAGGGAGCAAAGAATGTTTGAATGGCTGTGACCTGCCTAACTAGACAGCATTTTTGGCACTGTCTAGGTAGTCAGCTCACTAGGTTTTGAGAGACAGCGAAAATGGACCTTTCCCGCTGTCGGTTCTCCACGCAGTCTGCCATGGGTGTGTGCGCGTGCATGTTTGTGTATGTTATTGTTATATGTCTGTTTGCATTCCCTGTGAATGTACAGTACACAGTGTGTGCTCGTGTGTTTGAAATGTGTGAAATATGCGTGAATGTGTGTGTAGCTCTCCGCAGGCTGCTCCTTCCACTCTCGGATGTCGCTCCACACACAGCAGTCCAGTTCACAGTGCAAGCAGTCGTCTTTCTCAGGGCTTCTCCGTTTCCGTGCCAACACTGCTGTTCGCCGGTATGAAACCCAGACACAGGAGCTCAGAAGCCCCCAGAGCCAGGCAGTGTAGGCAGGTACCCCACGACCCCCATGACCCCGTCACGACCCTGCCACGGACCTCTCACCCCGTTCTTCATTGGCAGACAGCTATGACATCACCAGCCCCCCTCCCCTTCAGCTGCCAAAGCAACCTCGTTTACAGCTTAAAATGCCTCTGACCAATCAGTATGCTGCATTCAGCCGTCACTCAAGACGTTTATGCAATCAGAGGTTTCGGTTGGCTTCTGTGTTTTTAAGTTGTGCGCGTGTACCTTTATTTTAGGCAGGGTTGTTGAGTTTTACATTTTGGCCTTGTGAAGGCAATAGTCGACCCTTGTTATCAAAGCGTTGTGCTTTGGTTGGCTGAAACACGCTTCTTGTTCATCTCATTTGCGTCCTGCCTTACTTTTTATTTTTCATCATAGTCAGTTTTGTTTTTCCATTTACTTTTCCCTGCCCGCTACCATCAAGAGCTTTCCTGTCTCTTCTGGACATCCTACATGCTCTACCCTTTCAGCAGCAAGCAGATAACACTCTTTCTGTCCTTCTTTCTTTCTTAAAGTCTCTATTCCTCCTTCTCCACACACACAAACACACGCACATCCTCAGACATTCACACACGGGCACAGTCCTCATGTATGACCCTTTGAGTCCGTGTGTGTTGATGGAGTGTGTTCCTCCTTGCTCTGACAGGCCAGGGTTTGGGGAGGAGGCCCCAGGCGTCCCGTTATCCTCAGGACCCCCAACCCCTCTGAGAGCACAAACCTTCTCCTCCTTCTCCCCCTCCAAGTCCTACAGTCGCCAGTCCTCCTCCTCTGACACCGAGCTCAGCCTAACCCCCAAAACCGGTAAGATACCCGACCCCACCTGCCCTCTGGCACTCTGCCAGACTCTCTGTCTCTCTCCATGGGCCTTGATTTGAATCAATATCAGCATGCTGACCCCATTGTAAAGGCCGAGAGGCAGAGGGTGCAGGGCACAGTGTCTCTGTTTATTTTGGTCTAGTTTTGTGTTTATTTCTTTTATGTTTGTTGTGTTGTCCTTCCATTATTACTTTATCTGTGTGTGAGATATTTATTTTTATTTGACTCAAGGCTGTGATTTTATGTTTTGTACAATTGGAATGTGCAAATAATATCAACTCTACCATGCCTTGCTGTGAATCAGCCCCTTTTAAAGAACTTATTGTTTTTCACTTTTTTTATTATCTTTCCAGGGATGCAAACTATTTGCTTTTCTTCAAAATCCACAGTCTGTTATACAAAATAGGTCACTTATTCTGTTTCATGCTGAACCTAGGAGCAAGGTTAAATTATTAAAGGGATAGGTTACCCAAAATTTAATGTTCTGTTATTGTTTGCCTTTGTTCATGTTGTTTTAACCTGTATGACTTTGTTTTTCTTCTATGAAACGTAAAAGAAGATATTTTGAGAACTGTTGTCAGTGTTCTTCATCCATGCAGTGGAAATCGATGGGGTTCACTGTTGTTTAGTTCCCAACTTCACAATATATTCTTTTGTGTTTTTGTGTGACGAAATAGTCAAATGTGACCCTGGACCACAAAACCAAAAATACACTGTATGGGTCAAAATTACAGATTTTTCTTTTATGCCAAAAGTCATTAGGATATTAAGTAAAGATCATGTTCCATGAAGATATTTTGTAAATTTCCTACCATAAATATGTCAAAAGTTAATTTTTGATTAGTAATGCATTGCTAAGAACTTCATTTAGACAACTTTAAAGGTGATTTTTCTCAGTATTTTGCATTTTTTGCACCCACAGATTACAGATATTCATATAGTTAATATTGTCCTATCTTAACAAACCATACATCAGTGGAAAGCTTATTTATTCAGCTTTCAGTTTAATACATGCTGTATAAATCTCAATTTTAAAAAAAATTACCCTTGTGACTGGTTTTGTGGTCCAGGGTCACAAATAGGTTTGGAATGGCATGAGGGTGAGCAAATGATGACAGAATTATCTTGTTTCTTTGGGTAAACTATCCCTTTAACATGAGGCCTCTGAAGAGATATTTTTGTGAAGTAGATGTAAGGTTAATATTTATTTGTTTATTTTATTTTGCTTGGGAGATCATGGGCTTGACTACAACTATGCTTCACAAATAGTCTGTGTAAATGTATGTGCTGAGCACTTGAATAGCAAATATTAAGTGTGGCTTTTCCTTGAAGACACTCCGATTTGTTCAACGCTGTCAGTTTTGTGTTTTTTATTGTTATAGTGAGTATAAAGAATGGCATGCCAATATGCACAAGAAATATAAGGGCACGGTATAATGTATAAAACTGAAACACTTCAGTTTTATATTTTACCTTTCTCTCTCCCTCATGTATTATGCACCCTTCATAAATTTTAACACCTAAAAAAAATCATTTTAATTGATGAAATGTTGCTGTCCAAGTTCAGCTTACTGTTTTGTTTTCATGAGAAAGAAACCCTTTTTGAACCTATTTTACCAAAATTTAGAATTAAATTTTCCAAATTTTCATAATAAAACTCAAAAATGGACTTCTGAGCGATAATTCACCTAAAAATGAAAAATAAAAAAACTCAACCGCAAAGCTTTAAGCTAAAGGAAAATTACCATAAAGCACAAATTTTGTAGTCCAAATGACTTGTGGCCAGTATTCTGAAGTCATAAGATATCTTGGATGGATTACAAAAGTTTTTCTGACAGAAACTTCATTTTTGGATAAACTACAGCTTATACTTTCGACCTTCTGGAGTTAAAACCCTAGGAAAACCATTTTATTTACCTCTCATCAGTTTGCATCCCTATCTGTTGTGTTGTTCAGTCACCCCTTATTATTTTTCTCATATGATGTCTTCATACCTGTCCTCCCCAATCTTCTCTCTCATTCTTTTTGTCAGTGGGGATATTTCTGTGTCCCAGTTCTCCCGCCCTTGAGTCTGAATCATCTCCCCTCCCCTCTGCCCATCTGCCCCGTCACTTACGGTCAGGGATGGCCTCCAGGAGTACAACTCCTCCCCCACTTCATGTCAGCCAATCAGATTCAGCCATGCTGAGAAAGAGCGTGTCTTTCAGTGAGGAACTGCTGCTGGCGGCCTCTGGTAGGACACACCCACTGCTGCCCCCATGACCTTTGACCTTTGGTGCAGTGTCTGCATCCAGTGTGACCACACCAGCCCCTATGCCGCCCCCTGGCAGAATATCATGCCCTTCACTGCATAAATCGTACTAACAAATGGATTTTTTTTCCCCTTTTTGTCCATATCCTTCGGCAAATGCACTTTAAGTGCATGTCATGATAGAGCGGTGTGGTTTAATGTCCTCTAAGCTGTCTGATTTAACAAAACCCAACTTGCATGAGTACTTTCAGCCTGACTGCAGGTTAGATTTCTCTGCCAATGGAAGACCAGTGGCCCTCTGTCGTCTCTTATTGGCTGGTTCCATAAAATCTAATTTCTTAGTGCCTGGGCTCTGAGCTTGTGTGTTTGAAATTATATTAATTGTGTCTTAATTTGTCAAAAAGTGATGTAGTTGCCCAGCTAGTGAATGAGTGGAGTACATTTTTGCCTGCGATGTTCTTTCTTATGTCTCTAAATGTTTAAAATGTGTTCAGATGTGCATTACTTTAGTGGTTTATGCAACTAATGCCACTGTTACATTTTTAAAATAGATATAAACGTATCCAATTAGAGTTTAGATGTGTACTAAGATTACACTGTCTTTATATTAGACTGTTGCTCTAAAAAGGCTATGCCCACCAAATGAATTACACTGCTGTTCAAAAGTGTCAGGTCAGAAAGATGACAGTGAAGACATTTATGAACTTTCAAAAGGTTTCAATTTCAAATGCTGTTTTTTTTTTTTAATGAAATAATCACTAAAATAAGAATCCATTATGGAAAAAAAGAATCAAGGTTTCCAAAAAAGAAAAGACAGCATTGATAATAATAAATGTTTGTTTAGCATCAAATCAGCATAATATTATGGTTTCTGAAGAACTGTGTGACACTAAAGACTACAGTAATGGCTGCTGAAAATTCAGTTTTGTCATTACGGGAATAAATTACACTCTAAAATGTATTAAAATATAAAGCAGCTAAATTTGTGATCATATTTCACAGTGTTACTTTTTTTACAATATTTTTGATCAAGCAAACGTAGCCTTAGTGAACATAAGAGATTTCTTTAAAAAATTCTTACTGAACTTTTGAGCAGTAGTGTATATTAAACCATTTTTAAATGCGCATAAGTTCCATATTGAGGTATTCTGGTGAATACTATATTTTCAAAAGGTTGTTGAGTCTTTTATTTCCCCCAAATTTCTCTTTTCTCCCTCATGAACAGGAATGGGAAGTGGTGGCAGTGCAGGAAAGGAGGCGGGGCCTCTTAAAGCTCTTCTGAGGCAGCAGACCCAATCAGCACTGGAGCAGAGAGTAAGAAAAAGACACATTCACATGCATTTTATATATTCACAATCAAGCTTATGCACAAAAGTGGAACTGGTGATTATGAGAATTATGTTTCTGGATTTTCAGGGGGTTTCATCATCCTCTGAAGCGTTTGTTAGAACAGGGGTATGTCTGAAGAGAGGGCATGCCAAATGTTTTCTGATTGTAAAATCTTTCATGTTTCCCAAACTCTTCCCTGTTTAAGAATTTTGAACCAGAAGCCCTGCATTTCTTCTACTGTCCTAATGACTTCATTATCAAACCAATGACACATCAGTATTGTGACTATTGGTTTGGGAGCAATGTGGTTATGCACCCATTTCCATGGAGAATGTTCTAAGACCTTTGACAGGTGCTAGGAAGCTCTCATGTCTACCTGTACATAAAAGTTTTGCTGTGATCTTGGTCCAGGGATAAAATGTCTTGTGAAATAATGAAATGAATGTAAATGAAGAACCAGAGAACTTGAAGTCTGTGTCTTCATATTTGTATGGATGAGAAAGAAACATGTACTGGTAACAATTTTGTTGAGGCTCTTAGTCAGGACAGTATATCACAATGGTAAGTTTTACGAAAAAAAGTCTTAATTTGCTTTCATGAGCATCTTGTTACCACTTGTTAAACCACTTACATTGGTCCTGATGTATTGCACTTCACGGAGTTGTTACCCAGTAAAAGAGCCTGTCTCCTACAATGTCTGAATCTCTGTATCTCTGCATGAGTCTTGTGTTGCATTTGCTGAATATTGACAGTGTAATGGCATGACCCACAGGTTTCAATTTCTGTGCTGTCAAATCTTCATTTTTGTTTGAGGATTTCAGTACAGAAGATCACCTGTCTTCATGACATTTGCTAGAAAGCCAGTGGGTCATCTGTGTCACATCTGTATCATCCCTTGATCACCGTTCTGTGTGTTTCAGGAATACCCATTCTTCACATTGACCGCCTTTCCTCCTGGTTTTCTCCTTCATGTGGGAGGCGTGGTCAGTGCACGCTCAGTAAAGCTTCTGGATCGAATCCACAACCCAGGTAAGACGGCTCATATTACGAAAGCACAGACATAAACAAATGCACCAAATATATGATACATTAATACATTAATTTAAAACAACATGAAATGTAACTTCAAACAACTTCACTGTAGTAAGAGCATAAACCAATCAGAAGGTGCATTCATGGGGTAGTTTGGCAGTTTGCATGTTGTCGATAAGG
Source organism: Labeo catla (assembly GCA_012976165.1). Lineage (NCBI taxonomy): Eukaryota > Metazoa > Chordata > Actinopteri > Cypriniformes > Cyprinidae > Labeo > Labeo catla. The sequence continues at coordinate 2,890,477 of VONZ01000026.1, forward strand.
CTTTGGTTGTATTTTCAATTTCAGTTCTATGTACAGTGTATGTTTTGCATCACATGCACCATTTCTTGGCCTTAATGTTTGGTCATCTTCAGCATATGATGCTCTATTACTCTTATTTGCTTATAGATGATTTTGAAGCATCCATTTCTCCTGAGCATTGTTTTTTCCTGTAGCATTTTTGTGCTATTAGCACATGCACAAAAAGTTTTGTAAACATGTATATACCCTTTCTAGTCTGTGCTAATAATGCATTATAGGAATGTAAATATTGGCATTAGTACAATGTGATTAGTACAGCCTTTAAAATATTGTATTGTGTAATATTTTAATGTCCATCTCTAATGGAAAAGTGGCAGGTTTTGGCAAGCTTCGCTGCGCTTTCCTGGAGATTTTAATGCACAGCTAGAAAACACAAATGCTATGTGAATTTATAATTGTTTTTGATGCATCCTTTGCAAAAATGCATCAAGCTAGCAATACATATTATAATATGTAAGTAATACTAATAAATAATAATTATTTCATTTTTAATTTATTTTATTTGTTGAAGTTATCATTTTTTATTAAAATAATAACTGTAAAAAAATATTATGTATAGACTAAATACATATAAATGTATTTTAAAATTGTATTTAAATACATGTATAAATACAATTTTAAAATTTATATTTTAATATATTTTATAATGTAATTTATTCCCCTGATGGCGAATTTGAATTTTCATCAGCCATTACTAAATGATCTTCCAAAAATCCTTATAAAATTCAGATTTGCTGCTTAATTATTATTGGTGCTCAGTTATTATTAGTGGTTCTTATTATTATCAATGTTAAAAACATGTTTTGCTGCTTAATAGATTTTTTTGGAGTCTATTATGTATGCATATATAATACACTATTTTGAGCTGTAAAAATGCCAAATTCAGACCCTCAATCTATAAGGACTTCGATTTTCCCTTTGTATATAGCATTTGTATTTATTTTTAAAAATAATTATGAATCGGATAATAAAACAGACCAAAAATCGTGACCAAATTTTTAATTTCATGAAAAAAACCCCAAAATTGTCAGAGCGAACTTTTACATTCCTGTTGCATGAATTTATTTATTTATTTTTTTTCTGATTTTTTTTTTTCCTCATAATATTTCTAATTCTCATTCCTTGTCCATCCTAACACTTCTATCCTCACTTTGACCCATAACTCTTTTTGTGACTTGGATTCAGGCTTTAAGCTAACCAAGCCAAGCCATTACCCACTAATTTACATTTTGCATGCTGACATGTTTCCAAATAAGGTATCACATAGAGAGGTTGTTATTTTGTGTAGTGGAGTGTAATTAAAGAAAACTTCAGTTAAGCTCCGAACTACAGCTCAGAGGGTGTCTGTTGTTTTATTTTCTTAATTGTAACTGCAAACACACACAAACACCCACAGTTGTTATTCCACAACATACAAATGAAACACATCTACTACTACATCCTCGTACGAATGATTATTAGTGTATGTGTGTGTGTGTGTGAGTGTGTGTGTGTGTGTGTGCATTAATTAAAGCATGGTTTGGTTGAAGGAGCCGCTCATGTAGTTTTTATTGTAGATGTGCTGGTTTAGAGCCTCTGACATAGTGCTGCTGCATGCTTTTTTCTCTATCTCTTTCTCTCACTTCTTCTTCTTTGACTTCTTTCCCCCTCATTCTGTCTCCCAGACCTCTATATTCTTCCTCTCTGTCCATCTCTTCTCTTTTGCTCTCGTTCTCGTGGTCACCCTCTCAGATAACTCTTGTCTGACTTTGCAGTTCCTGTGGAGTAGTGTTGTCCAGTGTTGTGTTCTTGGTTGTAGTTGGTGTTTGGTTTTCTTTTTCTTTTCTACTCTCTTTCTCTCTCTCTTTCTCTCTTTTTCTCTCCGCTCCTTTAACCGATCTACTAATGTGGCGATTTGGCTCAGCCTTGGGTAACACCAGATCATACAAACTGCTAGACTGGAATAGTTTCACTGCAGGTACTACCCTACCCTCAGTCCTGCTTTTCACACACAAATACACACATACACACACACATATGCAGCCCTTGGCAGCTCAGCTGTTGCAAAGCTAATGATTAACGCATATTATCATTTTTGAATTTTAAATATTCTTCTTTATCATTGTGATCATTCTTAAAGGGATGGTTCTCCCAATAATAAAATTCTGTTGCCATTTACTCACCCTCATGTTTTTCTAAACCCGTATGATTTTATTAGTTCTGAGGAACATAAAAAGAAGTTTACCTGCTATTCTTTTTTTTAAATGAAAAGCATAGTTTGTAAAGACCTTCCACAACACGTTTCGTGTTGACGTCACCAAACACTGTTTGTTCTTGCATGTCTTGTAACTCAATCTGCAGTAGATGGGAAAGTTATCAGCAAATAAGATCTTCAGTGCCTGTCTGTGCACCACAAATAGTTCAGTATGAATTCAGAAGACTTGTATTGTAGCACTCATGAGATATTTGTACTACTTGTTTGGACTCATATGTAGGGGTTTAAGCACGTAACATTGAAACCCTAATGTTATTGTTAGAATGGCCAAGGATCAGCAACCTCTACATAAAACTGATCGGGCAGACCAAACCGTAAGTCGTAGAGACTTGAAAGTTGGAGGGATAGTAGTATTTAAACCATCTACAACGTCACCAAAACTCACCCCAATCGACCTGACGGGGGTGCTACAGAGATCAAAAGAATGAAATACGCCCATAACTCCTAAACGGTTCATCGCAGGCTCTAGGATTCATCCATCACCAAAGTTTTCTGGTGTTTTGCATTTTTTTGGAAAGCCTACTTTTGCGTACTAGTCCTAGGTTTTTCACCTGATCGGAACCAAAACAGTGCAGAAAGATTATCTGGAGAGATTCAAAATGTTTGAAAGGGGCAGGGCTGCCTTCACTAAAACGGCTATAACTTTTGAACGGAAAGAGATATCTTTGCCAAACTCACAACGCATATGTAAGAGCTGAATCTGAGGTCACATGAAAAAAGCCATGGAGCTTAGCCACTTGGTGGCGCTACAAGAGGGAAAAAGCAGGGCATAACTACGCAACCGTTTGTCGTATTGACGTGAAAATTGGTACGCACAGTCTTGGTCCAAAGTGCCAAAAGTGTATATAAGGATATTTGCATATCTCAAAAAACATTGATGCCAAACGCAGATGACTTTTGAGCACCTATTATACAAGCTTAACAGAGCTCGATCAGAACGAAACTTGGTGGGCGTGTTTGTCTCACGGCTTTAAAGGTCTGTGAGAAATTTGAAAGAAATCAGCCACTGGGGGCAATATCGCATTTTTCAAGGGCATAAACGATTGTATTTTATACATTTTTTTCACACATACGCACGATAGACCTTCTCTTTCCGCACGACTTTGCCTCTAGAACCACTGCTGTCAATCAAACCGTTTGTTAAATGATTGAGAAAATGTAAAAAAAAACCTACTTTTGTGAACTAGCCCTAAGTTTTTGCTAAAATTTAGCCTTTGGGAAGCTATAACATGTTCCAAATATACCTAAAAAGGCTATAAAGCATAAACGAAAACTCAAAACTTCACAAAACATGATGAGCACATGTGAAAGGTGATTCTAAACAAGCATGCAAAGTTTTAGGGAGATCTGAGCACAGCTGCCACTATAACAGTCATAAGCGTTAATTACCAGGATTTGGAAAAAAAAAAAAAAATGCATTTTTAATTATTGATTTAGATGGTTACAGGCTTGCTAAATAATATGTAATGTCTTTTTTTATATGTGCTTATAAGTGCTTGAACCCCGGTAATTGCTGCTTTCAGCTATATTTCTTGTTTTGTCCCTTGAGCCGTATTTCTCTGAAAAAGAGCAGCATGAACATTTTTCCATGCAACGCAAAAGGAGACTTTTGAAACTACAAGAGGGTCAGTAAATGGCTAATTCTAATATTAGAGTGTAATTTTCCCTTAATACATGTTGATTTTTTTTATTCAATGCATATTCACAATAAGAAAGATTAGATTTGTCAAGAGTGATTACAAATACATTTGAAGGTGAATAAAGTGTGTAAACGCAATCATTTATTCTTTACACATACAATCTCAAAAATACACATAATCTCAAGCCTTTTCTCAGTAGTGTGTGTTGCATGAGCTGCCATGCGCTGTGCTTCTGTATGAACGTGTGTGTCTGGCAGCTGCTGCATGTTTTAGCTGAATGCGTGGCTGTTCTCTGCTCTGGCTGATCATTCCTTGATCCGCTCTGACTGCGCTTCACCTGACCCCTTACCCAGCGTCCACTGCTCCCTGATCACATGACCACTTGATCTATCAATCCAATGAAGTGGACTTAGGCAATGTTTTACTTTCAGTCCTAAAAAAAAAAGTCTCATGACTTGTGTGCCCTTGGCAGTGCTGCTGCCTCTGTGGTCATTGTTGCTTCCCTCTATTGAAGTAATAAGGATTCATATATTATGGATTAGGTTTGTGTAAGCTGATATCATATGTTCTCTGATGATATTGATTTTTGTAGTCATTGTCTGGGGTTGTACATGTCGGTATGGGACATTAGCTTTCTTGACTGGATATTTCTCCCTCCTATTTTTGCAACTTTTAGTGTTTTTTGTTTATGGATGTGGCAAAAAGTTTAACAATTATTTTGATTTTGGCTGGCCTTTCTGATATAAGAATATACACAAGATATACAAACCGTTTGTCACAAATATTGAGATAATTAAAAAACAAAAGCAATTAAATGCTTAGATAGTTTAGAAGAAAGTTCACTTTGGACTTTTAATGCTGAGTTACGAGTCTACGAGTGATTTGAATCATATTATAGCAGTGGTAAGGTGAGAATCAGGCCATCATTTCTTATTTTTGCACTTTCTTCTGCTTCTGATCTCTTTTCTGCTGTGCATTTCTCTTTTAATGTCACTGTTATTAATCAAACTCCCTCCTGCTGTTGGCTGTTTATCCAGAATAGGATGGAGTTTGTCCTCTATTGGGAAGCATGACTGCACTAGCAGGGGAATGCTCTGCCTAATGTTGTAGATTAGTTCATGAAAGCTGTCAGTCAGGAGAATGGCAAATCACACCACTGTCCTCTTCGTCCTCACCATCATCATCGTCTTCCTCATTCCCCTCAGCCCTCTCCTAGTTTGTGGTAAACAGGCAGGGGAGTTTGCTCTCATAAAAACCCCTTGCTCTCAGAGAGCGTGAGCACCTGTGCGTGCATGAGTGCGAGTGCGTGTATGTGTGTGTGTGTGTGTGTGTGTGTGTGTGTGTGTGTGTGTGTGTGTGAGAGAAAGAAAGAGAGAGAGAGAAGCTCAGGTACTAGCCTTGTTTGCATTAGCGCATGGTTTGCTCCATCTGAGGACATTTTGATATTTGTCACTGTTAAAAATATATATACATCTAAAATAATAAAATGGTTCTGATGATGATGATTTAAAGGAGAAGTTCACTTCCAGAACAAAAATGTACAGATAATTTACTCACCCCCTTGTTCCTTGAATTGTTTCTTGAGGAAAACATTTCAGGAATCATCTCCATGTAGTGGACTTCAATGGTGCCCTCAAGTTTGAATTTCCTAAAATGCAGTTTAAATGCAGCTTCAAATATTAAAATAAAAAAAATGTACTAAAAATAGTAAATATTTGATTTACCTGCATCATGTGACTATTAATCAACATCAGAGAACCATGAATTTGCACATGTGGTGTTAAATTATTCTAATGTTAATTTAAATCCTTTTGGTCAAAGTGGTTCAGTTGACAAAAACGCTTTGGGAATCCCTGATACAATGATTAATAGACAAACATGATTGTGAGTTGTGCCAGATTTCGGAGCATCAAGAAACCAGCTAACAGGGCTAGTATGCTGCTAAAGTGAGAGGGGGGTGTTTATGTGCCAATGGTGTGCGTGATGATGTAAATATGTTTGTTTCAGACGAGCCCGAGACACGGGATGCGTGGTGGGAGGAGATCCGTCAGGAAATAAAGTCTCATGCCAAAGCTCTCGGCTGCCACGCTGTGGTGGGGTACAGCGAGTCCACCAGCATCTGGTACTTAAACACACACAATCCACAACTTTAAGGATGTTTTCAATTTAAATTAAATTCAATTTTTAGTTGCTTTGGCTGTATTTGAAATAACTTTAAAGGATTAATTCAATTCCCAGAATAAAAACTTCCTTATAATTTACTCATCCCCATATCATCCGAGATGTTCATGTCTTCAGTTGAAAAGAAATTAAGGTTTTTCAAGAAAACATTCCAGGATTTTTCTCCATATAGTGGACTTCGATGGTGGCCAACAGGTTAAAGGTCCAAATTGTAGTTTCAGTGCAGCTTCAAAGGGCTCTACACAATCTCAGCCATGGAATAAGGATCTTGTCTAACTAAACAAAAAAAATATATGTATATTACAAAGTGTACATCCAAAGTAAGTTAAAAGCTGGAGTTTTTCACCCTACCATACCTTTTTGAACTGAAGTACACAAACGAAGAACTAACCACATGTGACTTTTCCAACGTGATTACGCAATGTGTGAAAACGCACATGCGCATTGCAGAGATGAGACAGTGCAAGATGAGCATTTGTGGAAAAGGTTTCTAGAAATCTAAAGTTTTATTTTTTTTAGAAAATGGCCAAACATTTCGCTAGATAAGACCCTTATTCCTCGTCTGAAATAGTGTAGAGCCCTTTAAAGCTGCACTGAAACTTCAAAGGGCTTCAGATTGCACCTTCAACCTGTTGGCCACCATCAAAGTCCACTATATGGAGAAAAATCCTGTTCATTTTGTGTTTCTGGTTGCACTAATTGCACATTATCTTCTACATACTGGATGTAACTGATTCAGGTCTGCACCAAAAGCATGTGAAAACACCCTCAAATACAACTTTCTCAATCTGTCCTGTCATTCAGCCATCATGAGGCTCTTATTATGTGCTCTTTGTGTTTGCAGTGAGGAGGTGTGTATTCTATCAGCGTCAGGCACTGCGGCGATCCTCAGCTCCCGGTTCATGCAGGACGGCCCACTGGAAACCGAACACAGGTTGTCACGGCAACCGCTTTGTGTCTTTCCTACAGGGTCTGAGAGGGTCGAGGGGGATATGGGTAGTTCAGCCTCGCTAGGGTAGGTTAATGACACACACATACACATACACACACACACCTTTGGCCCCCTGCTAAGGGACTCTTAAAAGAATAGTTCACCCAAAACTTAAAAAAAAAATGTGATTATTAACTCTCCCCTCATGTCGTATTAAACTTCAAAATATGTGTACCAAGAAAATACTCCATAATTAATAATTCAACTTGTTTGCTTGCTATATCCTCAGTTTTAAGTCATACAATAACTTCAAAGACAGCATGAAATGACAGTTCACCCCATATGTTGTCTAAATTATTGTTATAGATCTTATTGTGAACATGAAATTTTTTTTTTTTGACAATCTGTTACACTTGGATGTGTCATAATATATAAAAGTCTGTCACTACTTGCATTTCGTGGCGATTAGAACAATAAATTTGTCATTATTCACTGAACTTTTCCTTAATGCAGTACAGTAGCTCTTAAAGTCGGCATTGAACAGAAATTGTGACATGTGAGTGAAATGGCTTCTCGGACAAGGAGAAAAATACAGGAAAATTGTATGTATGTATGTATATACACTTTTTTTTCTTTTTTTTTTTTTAAAGTGATTATATTGTTGTCGTTTGCTGCAGTCTTATGTGAAAAAATGTTTGCGGGAGGGGAGGTTAATATTTTTTAATAAAAATTACAAGGGCATATGAATTTAAAAAATGATATGGACAGATAAATAATTTTAATAAACACTACAATATTGTCAGTTTGGATTTTATGGTGACATTAAAAGCTGAAAGATTTGGAACAGAAGTGTAAGTAAATCATAAATTTAATTTTGGGTGAACTATTCCTTTAATCTCAATACTAAACAATACTAATTTAATTGGTGTGTGTGTGTCTGTGTATGTGCTGAGGATGGTTTTTTTAAAGCTACTAACCAAGTTAAGTCCTGAGGGCTAAAACATTTGCCTGTCTTTGCATATGTATGTTTTATTTTCAAAAATAATACAGTCTTTACAAATTTGTATGCTAACGTAATAACTGTATTCAGTTTTAGCTCATGTGGGTGCTTGGGTCTGTGTGTGTGCCCTTGTATTGTTGTTTATGTACTAATTACAGTGTTCATTTCTGTAAGATTTGAGGAGGTGGTGTCCCCTGGCTGTGGGTTTTGTCACATACCGTACGATGAGTTGAATATACCGTTTCCTGCTCAGCTCACCTATTGCTACTGCTGTCGCCGCTACAAAGTGCCCGACGTCCTCTTCACCACGATCGACCTGCCTAATGAAGCCAACGTCACCGGGAAGGGCTGCCTGATTCAGGCCAGGTAGAACATGCACAGAACATGTAGCGTACTACATATTTCAGTGAATTCATAAAAACAGACATTTTGCTTTTTGTCCATAGTGAATAATTTTTTTCCTCACGGGATTAATTAGTTTGAAAGAAGGCCAAGTGAAGTCCATTGCATTGTTGGATACAGTATTTCTTACAATGTTCTCAAATCAGAACGTCATCCAGGTATTCTTTGCATCCCACTGTAGGCTATGCCGGACTAAAAAGAAAGCCCAGGGAGAAGGGAACGCCACGTCCATTAGCAATCTTCTGCCTTTTCTAGAGTACGAACTCCACACGCAGCTGATGAACAAACTGAAGCTACGAGGCATGAATGCTTTGTTTGGTCTTCGTATCCAAATCAGCGTGGGAGAGACCATGCTGCTAGGACTAGCGGTCAGTGTGCAATTACCAATAAGTGCATTTAATGTACTTTATTAAATATAACTGTATGTGCTGCTGTTTTCATGCTAATAGCTGTTGTTTGTTGCATCCAGTCTGCAACAGGAGTTTATCTGACAGCTTTACCCAGTCCTGGAGGAATCCAGATTGCAGGAAAAACTCCCAGTGACATCACATACGAACAGCATATCTCCAATATGCAGAAAAAAATCAATGACACCATTGCTAAAAACAAAGAATTGTATGAAATCAACCCTCCAGTAAGTTTTTAATGTTTTAATTTAATTTTATTTAATTTAATTTTATTTTATTTTATCCAGCTGTTCCTCTTTCAGAAACGGAGCTAAAAGTTTTTTTATTTTATGTTATTTTATTTTTTTCCAGCTGTTCCTCTTCCAAAAACACTGCTAAAACATTGTTTTTTTAATTGAATTGAATTAAATTTTTATTTTGTTTTATTTTATTTTAATTTATTTTATCCAGCTGTTTCTCTTTCAAAAACACAGCTAAATGGTTTTTAATTTAATTTAATTTAATTTTTTTTTAATTCCTCTTTCAAAAACACAGCTAAAACAGATTTTTTTATTTAATTAAAATAAAGTACATTTTTATTTTATTTTATTTTATCTAGCTGTCCATCTATCAAAAACACAGCTAAAACATAGTTTTAAAGTACATTTTAATTTAATTTATAATTTAAGTTAATTTTTTATTTTAATTTATTTTATTTATTTTATTTTATCTACCTGTTCCTCTTAAAAAACAGCTAAAGCATATATATTTTTTAATTGAATTAAATAAATAAATTTTAATTCAATATAATTTAATTTCATATTTTATTATATCTACCTCTTTCTCTTTCAAATGCACGGCTAAAACATTTTTTTCTCTATCGTAGGAGGTTGTCGAAGAGATCATTGGCTCGCCGATCCCTGAGCCCCGTCAGAGGTCTCGTCTCTTTCGTTCTCACTCAGAAAGTTCAGACGAGGTGTCAGAACTAGACCTATCCCACGGGAAGAAGGATGCCTTTGTGTTGGAGGTAGGTTGGCTTGTTCTGGAGGTTGATTCAAGAGATGAACATGGAGATGCTGAAATTGCACTTTGCAGAGAGAAGAATCTTTCTAATGTGTTAATACTCTTCTAGATTGATGACACGGATGCTGTGGAAGATATACATGCACTTCTGACTGATTCCCCAACCCCAGCGGGTACACACGTGTACCATACCACTGTCTGAATCTATTCTTTGTTTACTAAATTATATATTCACCTGTGTATATGTACATTCTCCTGTCTTCCATTCAGGATTCTACAGCTGCAACACTGAAATTATGCCTGGGATTCAGAACTGGACTTCAGCTATACAGGTACCATTCATCTCAGTGAACCTGTTTATTTCCTGAAAACTGTAGATGGTGTGTTTAGGTCTTCAAGAACTCAGGACTCGGCAGAAACCAACAGTATTTTAATAAACCCAGAATGACAGCAAGAGCCATTTCAAACTACAGCACAGATATCAATTTTATAAGCAGCATTTTATATATATTAACAATGAAGACAGTTACTGTTGCCCTAATATTTGCAGATTGAAAAAGCTAGTTTGAGAGTTTGAGAGCTAATCGTTGCTTGGTGTGTAATCAAACATATTTTTCTTCAGATGTTTACCTCCGTGAGGGTCTTCCGCCTTAACAACGTCAACTTAACCAATCAGGGACTGAATAAGATTTTTACTGACCTCTGTGAGAATCTGCTAAAGGTGAATACATTTTTCTTATTTTCCAAATATATTTATCTATGTGCTTGGATGTCACTGCACTAACTGGTTTGTATCTGCGCTCTGTAGAGTTTGTACTTCAAACTGCGGTCGATGGTCCCCTGTTGTCTTTGTCACTTGAACTTTACCGTGGCCATTCCTGAAGATGAGCTCATACAGGTGAGAACACACCTGACCTTATTTCCTTATTTGTTAAATGTTTAAAACATTCAGTTTGTGATCTTATTACTTTTAAACAACAAAAACGAAAGTAAGAGCAGGGCCCCTAAGGTCTGTTTGTCCTGTTTGGATTCATTTTCATTCATTTACCTCTATCCCATGTGATTGGTCAGTGTTGTTTAATTGGCAGGTGGCTGTGACAGCTGTGGCAATGAGCTTTGACAAAGAGCAACCTTTGGAGAATGGCAAACAAAGTGGGGAAAAGACACTGATCAAGGGTGAGCATGTGCTGTATGTACAGTATGTTCATGTAAGACACACCTCTTTGAAAAGCAGATCCTCAGTGTCTCATGTTGATTGTTCTTTGCAGCCATAACAGAAAATGACGAGCAGCTTCAGTTCAATCTGGAGCTCAATGCTGAAACATCATCTCCCAATCCTCTCAGCTCCCCGAAAGGTAAACCCTAGTGAATCCTGACTTTGAACTTCACCCGATATCCCATACAGTCTTTTATAGCCCTTTAAGCTTATGTTTGCCATAATCCTTTAATGGTAATGCCAGATGCATTATTATAGTTAATCAAAACTAAAATATATTTTTGGTACTTGAAATAAAATAAATGTCAGCTGAAATTAATTTTTCTATCTAGATCTCATTTATATTAAGTTCAGTTTGATGTACTATAATAACTAAAGCTGAAATAAATAATAAAAACAATATAGACATGCAGTATACAAAGTTAAAAAATGGCAAAAACACAACTAAGTTGCTGAACTTTAATATTAAAATGAAAACAGAAAATATAAAAATAAATAAACATTCAAAATATTAATAAAAAAACTGTAATTATGCTATACCAAACACTGGCAAAATAATGGTCTATATCTTAAAGATTTTAAACAATTAGATATTCAATATTGGTCAATACTTATAAGTTTTTCTTTTTATTGTGCATAAGTTTCTTGTACCAAAATCAAATGCAATTATTTATTTATTTATTTTTATTTAAAAAAAAAAACATTTTCTGACATTAAAAAAATATATATATAAATTTTAATGTTTTCAATGATTTTTAATATTTTTTTAAAGAAGTCTCTTTTGCTCACCAAGCCTGCATTTATTTAATCCAAAGTACAGCAAAAAACGTAAAATTTTGATTTTTTTTTTTTTTATTTAATATTTTTTTAATATATTTTAAAATGTAATTTATTCCTGCGATCAAAGCTATATTTTCAGCATCATTACTCCAGTCTTCAGTGTCACATGAACCTTCTGAAATCATTCTAATATGCTGATTTGCTGTTCAAAAAACATTTTTTTATTATTGTTAGTATCAGTATTTAAAACAGTTGAGTACATTTGTAGATTCTTTGATCCAAAGATCAGCATTTATTCATCAAATAAACCCATCAAATTCTACCCATCTGTGTTCAACATAATAAATGTTTTTTGAGCAGCAAATCAGAATATTAGAATGATTTCTGAAGGAGCATGTGACTGGAGTAATGATGCTAAAAATGCAGCTTTGCATCACAGGAATAAATTATATTTTAAAATATATTCAAATAGAAAACAGTTAGTAAAAAATATATAATTTTTTTACCGTTTTGCTCTACTTAGGATCAAATGCAGGCTTGGTGAGTAGAAGAGACTTAAAAAAACAAACAAAAAAAACACTTTTGACTGGTAATGTTTAATAATAAACAATAATATATGTGTTTGTATATGTATGTTTTTTGTTTTTTTAGTCATAAAAAATACAGTTTTGATATCTACATTGCACATTGGTTCTTCACAATATTAAGAAAGATCCTGTTTTCCTTGGTGTGGTCGCTTTAACACAGCATTGATTTCCTGTGTTTGTCTCAGGTCTATCAGAGGTTGGCAGCCATCCGTCAGCCAGAGGTCAGTACCTGATCCATTGCTGAGAGTTCGGGAGGCAGCAGGGTGTTTTTTTTCCTTTTGATTTCTGCTCCTTTTGTGTGTGACAGTTTGAAGTGCTGCAGCACACACCCCAGCATCATCCATTTTACCCCTTTTTTCTTTTTTTTTCTTTCTTTCTTTCTGTGTCTTGTTTCCTCTTCTCTTTGTCCCATCTGTGTACTTGTCCGCGGGATTTGTGACCGCATGTGCACATATTTCTGTGTGTGTTTTTGTGTGTGTGTGAATGTCTGTCTATATATATGTGTGTGTGTCCAGCCCCCTCAGTTGATTACAGTTCCTTTGCAGACAGATGCAGCTCCTGGATAGAGCAGCTAAAACTGAAAGCTCACACCATAAGACGCGGATCGGTTAAAACAAGTAGGAGCATACATGCAAACTCGCTTACAGAACCAAACACATACACAATCACATAGACCCTAGTTGGAGTAGTCTGCATATTGAAAAACATCTTTAACTTCAAGATGAAATCAGAATGGGCCCAATTTATCTAATAAACTACCTTAATGATTTTTTTAAAATAGATTTTCTTGGTCTTATCATTTCATATGAAATGATTTCATTTCATATGGCTCATTTCATAGATGCACATTATTCCAAATTGCACGAAAATAATTATAATAATAATATCATATATTATAATAATATATTTGGGGAAAACACTAGAAATGTGATGTTTTTACAGTTTTTGTAAGCTAAATGAGAGCTAATTTATACTGATATGTTGTCTTCTAATCCTCACTGTCTCGTATTCATTAAAAATCAAATGTGTTAAATTTAAAATGGCATCTACTCTGACTACAGTCTATACTCCTACATGCATCCTTAAACACACATACTCCCATGTCCTGCATCCAAAAGCGGACGAGTCTTGCTGCCATACGCCGATCCGATCAAACTTGATTGACAGAGTGTGAAAGTTGAGGTTGAGTCCTAGTGAGGAACCAAGATAAAAACTGTCATTTTTTGTTGTGCCTTAGCGATTTCATATATGAGCTTGTTGATGTGATGAGTATAAATAAATCACAGGTCAACTCTGTCATGGACCTATGCGGAGTCGCATATGATGCATTAAAGCATCATAAGTATGGCTGTACAGGTTGTACAGTCTAGGGCTGGGCGTTACAGCCAAAAAATGGCTGTTTTTATAATATATCTAAACGCTATGAAGTGTTTATTGATTTTCTAGGTCTGGAAAAGTCTCTGAAGTTTCTATAATTTAAAGTATATTTTAAAAATTACAAATTTAAATAATACTAATCTTCTTAAAATTAATTAATAGTAATAAAAAATTATTTAAAAAATTAACTATTATTATTTTTATTATTATTATTATTATTAATAATAATAATAAATATTAATAATCCTATCATTTCAATTTCACAATTTCATGTAATTATGGTATAGTCATGAGAATTCCTAAATTTGTCCAGTTACGCTATTATTATTATTCACATTTTATTAACATTAATAGTAATAAAAACTACAAAGTTATTATTGTTCGATTTTGAATATTAACATTTTTAGCTTTAAAATATAAACTATCATTATATGGTTGTGGATATTTCTAAATTTGTCCTAAGTTGTTATGTTGTGCTCCATTGTGAAATATTTTTTGGAGTAAAGGTTACTTTTTGTGAGTTTTTATCATATATAATATTAATAGTAATAACAATAACAATAACAGTAATAACAATAAGTTATATAAGTATTATTGATGTTTTTAATTTTTGTAATATTAATGCTGTAAAAAAACTACTAATGATATTGAAATCAATTCAAATTATTAATAGTAATGACAATTACAATATTATTTTTATTTAATATTAGATATTTTATATTATTGTAATGAAATATAACAAATATTTAAATAATAATAATAAATTAATTGCAAGTGTTTTGGAGCAAATATGTGCAAATATGTTTTGGGAGTAAAAGTTACTTTTTGTGAGTATCATTTTTATAAAATACTATTAATGGCTTTAGTTTAACAACTTAAGTTATGGAAAAATTATGGACATTCATTGCTCAGAAAGTGTGGAAACCCTGATAATAACACAGCAGTATTTGCATACAGATTATTTTTATCAAAATGTGAAAAATGACAAATGGAAACTTCAGAAAGTTTTTAAATCAAATTGTTGAATTTAAAATTTTAAACTGATTCATGTAAATGAATGTAACAAAACTGATTCTAATGTTCAAATTACGATATTGCTTTCATAAAATGATTGCAGTGTTGCTTTATTGTATGCCGTCAACAAAATAATCACATTAATATTGGATATATCGCCCAGCCCCAATTGAGTCCACTGACAGATAATTTGAGCGATGTTTGGGAGCTGCATGCGCATTAGCGCTCCATGCAACAGTTGTGGTGCAGCGTCATGAATGATGTATTACAGCTTTGAGATTTCCAGCTCTTTCACACTCTTGATGGAAAAAGTGTCCCTCCTCAAAGCTCATCATCCTGTGATTTATCAAGGCCGACTGAACATGCGTGCATTCGTTCTTTCTCTCCTTCTCTGTCTCTGTATTTGCATGCTGTTTATTTGCATGGTGCAGTGCCGTTGCTTTGCTTTGATCACATGCCGCTGATCTGCAACACACAAACACACACGTCCTTTTTCCTCGGTCACACTGTTTGTCTCGTCACATCCGTTGGTCTTGTACAGCGCCCTCTGAAGGCCATGTCTGGTATCTTCCCACCCCCCTCTTTCTTTTCTCTCTTCTCTTTCTCTACCCCTCTCCCTCTCTCTTGCTCTCTAACACTCAACAGCATCATCTCTGGAGAAGGCCAGCCCGTTGCCTGAAGGCCGCTCTCGCTCTCTTCGGTCGAATCGCTCCTACTCAGGCAGTTCTGTGGCAGTGGTCAAAATGACCCCGCTCTCTTTCATTCCTGGAGCTAAGATCATCAAATACCTCGGCATCATCAACATGTTCTTCATTAGAGAGACCACCTCACTCAGAGAGGTAGCAGTCTCACTGTTTTTATTACCGTAAAAACCCATTTAGACTCATTCACGTTACACGCATCAAGAAATTTGCTTATTATTATTAATGCATAATAGTAAATGAAACTTTAAACTGAATATTAAGTGTTTAAAATCAGAATCAGAATTAGCTTTATTCACCAGGTGTGCGCAAACACACAAGGAATTTGTTGTGGATTTTTTAAAGGTGTTCCTGGTATATGCATGCATACATACATGCATATCATATTTATACTATTTATGCAATTGTTGTTTATATTATATGCATATGTTTGTAATATTAATGCCATTAAAATAAAATAAACCCACACAAATGTGTGTGTATGTATATATATATATATATATATATATATATATATATATATATATATATATATATATATATATATATATATATATATATATATATATATATAGTAGTAATAAAATAAGTTATAAAATGATAATAATAATAAGTATTATTGGTGTTTAATTTAATGCTATTAAAAAGTGTAACATTTAATAATAATAATATTCTAATTTAATTAAATTATTAATGGTAATAAAAATTACAAAAATCTTACTTTAATTTAATAATTTAATTTAATTTAATAATATTGCTATGAAATATTTAAATAATAATATTACATTAATTACAAGTGTTAACATTAATAGTATAGAAATTATTAGTAGTTTAATAATATTTTAAAAATGTATAATATTAATGCAATTAAAATAAAATAACATATTATATGTGTATGTGTGTGTATATATGTGTGTGTGTATGTGTATGTGTGTATGTGTATGTGTGTATATATATATATATATATATATATATATATATATATATATATATATATATATATATATATATATATATAGTAATAAGTTATATAATAAGTATTGCTGATGTTTAATTTTTGTAATACTAGTTCTATTAAAAAAAGTAATATTTCTAATTTATTTAATAATTTATTTAAATTATTAATAGTTGTGAAAATGACAATATTTTAATTTAATATTAATATTATATATTTTATAATATTGGTATAACATTTGTAAAATATTTAAGTAATAATATTAAATTGTTTGTAGTATTAACGTTAATAGTATAGATACTATTATAATTATTATTACTATTAATAGTTTAATAATACATATTTGTGTATGCTATTGAAATTGTTAATATTAAGTATTTTACTAATATTCGTATTTTTATTGGTATTATTTTTGTTAATAGTACACTCAAGTGTTATTACTTATAATGTAATATTAAATATTACAATAATATTGTTTTTAAAAGTAATTACAATTAGTAAATCGTAATTCATTTTATGTTCTTTGTGGTAATATAATTTATTATTATTGTCAAATTGCATTATTTTATTTATTTATTTTTTTTTATTCTGTTTTAGGAGGGAGGCGTGAGTGGGTTTCTGCATACGTTTATTGCTGAAGTATTTGCAATGGTTCGTGCCCACGTTGCTGCTCTTGGAGGAAATGCTGTCGTGTCCTACAGCATGAAAGAGTGTGTGTTCATGGAGAACCCTAACAAAAACCAGGTTAATACATGCACACAGACTCATACACACTCAACCCATCACGTTTGATCATTTATGCTCATGTTGTACGTCCTTTACAGGCGCAGTGCCTAATCAACGTCAGTGGGGACGCTGTTATTTTTGTCCGAGAATCTGAACTCGAGTCGACTTCGGTACAGCCACAGTCAGCCACCACACAGACCTCCAACGGTGGGGAAGGAACGTGAACCAACATACACACTGACAAACTCTCAAATAAACTAGTCTTACCATGAACCATGCCATTTCAAGCAGTGTCACGCTAAAATCTACCAACCAAAAAAAAATCTCCAAAAAGAAGCAAAAATCTAGACCTGATTGGTTCTCCCAAGTGTCATATTTTAGACCCTTTAAATGGCCAATATTTAGTTTTATTTTAGAATAATGTTTTAAAATCCCTCCGTCAGAAGCCTTTCAAAAAGGTTGTCTGCCATGTTTCTATGTGTTGGCCATTGTTGTTCACATTCCATGTTGTCCATAAGTGGCGGAGGCAGCTACCAAATTCAAAAGGTCTATAAAATTTGTCTTTGTGTTTGCAAAGAGTGTGTAAACGTGTCAACGACTCTCTAAATGGCCATGTTTTTTATTTAAACAAAGGAATAAACTACTGATGCACTCACACGGACATCCAGTTCAGGATTTTAAATACTGGCTTCAAATACGACACTTCCTGTCATGTCCTACTGATCTCATGTCAAATGCTGGAAACGTTTGTTTGCTTTCATGTGCCACAATGTGTGCTTTTGTTTGGGTCGGACTTGTGCAAGGCCGCTCTGGTTCTCTTGCATGTGCAATGCCAGTTAATCATTAAGAGAAAGAGATATTTTAAAGCAGAGTTGTCATTCACCATGGACTGACACTTGAATGTACAGATGACAGGTCTGGATATGAGGTAGGCTCTGCTCATGTGTTGACTGACTTTTAATGCTATTATTTTGTATATGTGTTTGCCTGAGGACAAATCAAAATTGCACATTAATAAGATATAATTAAATAAAATTATTATTGCTCTGGTGTTTAGTCCATGTTTAATTATTCAGTTTTTTAATGACTATAAAATGGATTTCTAAAGTGAATTTAATTTCTTTTAATGATTTTAAAGAAGTCTCTTCTGCTCACCAAGCTTGCATTTAAATTGATTCAAAATACAGCAAAAGCAGTAATACTGTGAAATATTTGTACTATTTAAAATAACTGCTTTCTATTTGAATATATTTTCAAATGTAATGTATTCCTGTGATTTCAAAGCTACATTTTCAGCATAATTTTGTTTTGAGCAGCAAATCAGAATATTAGAATGTTCTGAAGGATCATGTGACTGGAGTAATGAGAAAAATTCAGCTTTGAAATCACAGGAATATATATATATATATATATATATATATATATATATATATAAATACTTTGGATCAAATAAATGCAGGCTTGGTAAGCAGAAGAGACTTATTTAAAAAACATTTAAACATTCTTACTGTCCTAAAACAAAGTTTTTATAATTATTTATTATTATTATTATTATTTTTCTCTTTCGTCAGATACGACATCAAAGCCAGGAGGACACTAAATATTTATTCCAGTCTGAGCCGCTAGTAGTCGCCAGACATTAAAAAAAACGCATTTCCTAATTCTGAGTGTCAGCGCCCTAATTTGACGTAAACACAATATATCGGTATTTAAAAAGTCTCCAGATTTCTAAGAAATGAAACAATCTTAAAATAATAATAATTATAAAATATTAGATGAGCGTGGCTGAAATAATCGAATCCTACTATGACGAGGGCTTCGCTCATAAATAGTAATTAGATCGAGGTACGTACACAACCTACTTAATATTCATTAGCCGAGTCCTAGTTCAGTCGTCCCAGAGTCGCCCGTAACGCCTACTTTCCAACGTCTGCCTGTCAGCCAATCGGCTGCTCTGAGGGACGAGCGTCTGTTGACGTAATACATATACATGAAAGTCAAACGTTCATCGAGTAAGAATCGTCAGTCCTCTAACGTCCACTTACCAACGTACACCAGTCAGCCAATCAATTTCACTTCCCCGAGCATGGCGTAATTAATATTCATGAGCGTGGGCTTCGCCGTAGTAGGATTCGGTTGGCGAACAGCGCGCTTCTGTGTTCCTGCACGTCAGACGTGTCGCTCAGTCAGTCCTGTGCAGTCAAAGCTCCCTGATCTCCATCTTGAGGAGATTCCCGCTCCATCTGTTTCCTTTAGGAGTTTACTAAACGAAAAATGGGAGAAATAAGGCTGCCGAGGCACATGTTCCTGTGGTGTTTGTCTGCTATTTATATGTTTGCCTTCGCGTCTCTTTACGTGCAGAGTCCAGGTGAGTTTGTGAAGATTTGTTTAACTTCTGCCTGCAGAAAGAGTTCAGATGTGAAACATGCAGTGAAAATCTTTTAGACGTACATTTTAAATAGATTTATTCATATATGAATACATTAGGTGATAGTTTGTTCAAATCTACAGGCTGTTTATTTCAGTACTATAGTACTAAAGAAAATTTTTAATGGACCTATAGTACAGTAAATATGTGTTGCAGAACTGTGTGCAAAACATTTCAGAGCATGTTGACGCCTGTTTAGAAACATCCAGACTGTAAAATCAGAGATGCTATATTAAAATCTGGGACAGATTTTTACAGTCTTTCACTTAAGAGGAAATGCATTTCATATATGTATATCGAAAATGACAGAATTTTTTGTATATGTATTTTATATATGAATATGGTAATCATTCAGTGCATTGTGTAGTCTGGGAGCACATAATAACCTGAGTCCTGAAACTTGGAAATAACGTTTTATGATTCTGAAAAATGTTACTTTATGACACTGAATCAATCACATGTCAGATTTTGCTCTATTTTTAGGTCAAAAAGCTCACAAAACTATGTGAATTATCTCTCTCTTTAGGTCTGTATGGGAATGAAGGTGTGCTGCCGGCACGGTGGCAGCTGCGGGTGTCTGGCAAGAGTGTTGTTGAGCAGCTGAAGGATTCTCCCACACTGCTGTGGTTCGGTCCTCGTCTGGGTTTGGACACGCAGCAGTGCATGGAGCTGCTGAGTCTGACCGGAGCTCTGCTCAGTTTAATGACTCTGGCTCTGCCGGTGCTCAGAGACTGCAGAGTCTTCCTGGTGCTCTGGATACTCTATCTGTCCCTTTACCAGGTATTGATACAACTAGTGGTTGACCAATATGCGGATGTGGTTTTCACTGACTGATGTAATATAGAGAACCGTAGCTGAGAGGAAAAAAAACAAACAAACATAAATGAGTATCTGAAAAGGCTCCTGGGTTTGATTTTTTGATTTCATACAAGGAGCAACAAACTCCTTGTATCAGGTTATTGGCTGATGCTAATATTCTCAATAATGGCCAAATATAGATTAATCAGACCTTAGTGATGGCCTGCTTATTAATTGTGCACTTGATATTGCGACCTTATTTGGTGTTTTGCCAATAAACAGAAATGTGAAAAGTTATATAGTTATATATATATATATATATATACACATATACATATACATATACATACACACACAATAATTACGATAATTATTTTTAATACATAAATATTTTAAAATATATTTATTAACACATTTGTACATTTGCATAATACATACTTATTTTAATTAGATATTTTTACAAGGATTTTAAGTAATGTAGTCTCAGTTGCTATAAAATATATTTTAATAAATATTAAAAAATGTATAAATATGTTATTTTATGTTAGGTAATTTAGTCTCAGTTATCTTTAAATTGTATCATTTATAAAATATTATGTAATACAGTATTATAATGAATATAATGTAGTATATAATGTAGTATAATTATAAGCTATCTTTAAACTGTGTTGTATGTAAAATGTAATATAAAATTCTCAAAATAAAAAAAATACAATTGTTTTGTATCATTTATATATAAAATATATAATATAGCATCTAATTTAGTAACATACATAATGCTGAATATTTTATATATATTTATGTATTTATAATATTCAGCATTTAGTAATAAATATATATATATATATATCTTTAAACTGTATTTTGCATAAAAAGTGATACAAACTTCTCAAAAGAAAAAAAAAAAATAGAATTACAACTGCTTTGTGTCATTTTATATAAAATAAAATGTATATATATTACTTAAAAAAAAATTGTTGACCGCTACTTATCACGAATACTACTTATCTAGGGTAAAAATATGATTTTAGAAATTCATGTAAAAGCTACTGAAATGCAATGCTTCTTTGTGCTTATTCCTGTAGGTGGGGCAAGTTTTCTTATACTTTCAGTGGTGAGTATTAGATTTTCTGTCAGTGTGTGTTGCTGTAGTTATATTCATTCACAAATGCTCTTATCCTCTAAATTATGTCCATTATATTAGAGTCTATAGCTTTGTTTACCTGCTTTATAACCGTAGCAAGAATACGTTAATCTGCTTTCATAACACATGAAATGACTTCACATCACAAACCAGAATTCAAATATGTCAAACATCTTGATCTCAGGGATAACCTCTTGCTGGAGACGGGCTTTTTGGCCATTCTTATCGCTCCCATGAAAATGCCCTGGTCTTCGAAGGTGCGTCTGCATGACAACGTGACTTTCTGGCTGGTACGTTGGCTGTTGTTTCGGCTGATGTTCGCGTCGGGTGTCGTCAAACTGACCAGCCGCTGTCCCACCTGGTGGGGCCTGACAGGTGAGGAATCAGCTAAGGTTTATAGAATATATCATTTATATCAAAATTCAAAGATTCGTTCAAAGATTCATCCAGTAATGAAACAAGTGAAGTATTTATGAGTCATTGAATCATTCATTCAAACCACTTTTTCACAATATTATCAATTGGTGTATTAAATGTATTATATTTTAAATACATATATGATATATTAAAATGTTAAATAATTCATTCTAATAATTAAACACTTTTAAATAGACTGCAGAAATGAATATTGGTCACACATTATTTTGTTTAGGGAGAATCGTGATCTTTATCGTGATCTTTAAATTCTCAGAAGTGATTCTCAGTTTATCCATAATCGTGCAGCTCTAATATAATTAATATTAAAATATATGAAAATAAATAAAAATAATGAAATGTATATAATATACATAAATAAATATAAATAATTAAATGTATATAAATAAACTATTTATTATTTTTATTGTTTTTTTTTTTTTTTGTGCAGTACTGTAATCATTAGCCTTACTTTATTTATTTTCCACATTTTCTTTTTAATTTTTAGTTTAAGTACTAAACCCTATGGAAGTTTTGACAGAGCTGCCACTATGCATATGTATTGCTTTTATTGCGTCTAAAAAAAGGTTGAGAATAAGACACTACCGTTCAAAAGTTTGGGATCAGTCAGATTTCTTTTTTTAATGTCTCTTATGCTCATCAAGGCTATATTTATTTGACCAGAAATACAGAAAAGACAGTAATATTGTGAAATATTATTGCGTTTTCTAATATTGGTTTCCTATTTTAATATGTTTTAAAATAGAATTGTGTCACAGTGTCACATGATCCTTTAGAAATCATTCTAATATGCTGATTTATTATCAGTGTTAAACTGTTGTGCTGCTTAATATTTTTTTGGACCCTGTGATATATGATGAATAAAAAGTTAAAAAGAACAGTGTTTATTCAAAATAGAAATCTTTTCTAACAAAATGAGTCTTTCCTATCACTTTTAACACATCCTTGCTGAATAAAAGTATTAATTTCTTTTAAAAGAAAAAATTTACTGACCCCCAAATTTTGAATAGTAGTATATATTGTAAAATCATTTTTTAAAGTTTGAGTAAATATTGTTCTTTTTAACTTTTTATTTGACAAAGAATACTGAAAAAAGGATCATATGTCCCAAAATATTAATTAGCATTACTGTATCAAACATTGATTATAGATCAGCATGTTAGAATGATTTCTGAAGGATAATGTGACACTAATTACTGTAGTAATGATGCTGAAATTTCAGCTTTGCTTCATAGGAATAAATTATATTTTAAAGTCTATTAAAACAGAAAACTGTTATTTTAAATTGCAATAATATTTCACAAAATGACAGTTTTCTTCTGTATTTTTAATCAAATAGATACAGCATTCATAAGCATAAGAAACATCTTTAAAAAACATAAAAAATCTTACTGATCGCAGCTTTTGAACAGTAGGTAGTGTACATGTCAAATTATTCATGTCAGTTCACTGTCTATTTTCTGTTATTGTCTCATCAGCTTTGACCTATCACTATGAGACCCAGTGTATCCCGACCCCGCTGGCCTGGTTTGCTCATCAGCTGCCAGTGTGGTTCCAGAAACTCAGTGTGGTGGGAACATTTGTTATCGAGATCGCTGTTCCCTTCGTGTTCTTCAGCCCCATACGAAGACACAGACTCATCGCCTTCTACTTGCAGGTGAGCACATATGCTTGTGTTTGATTAGAAATAGAGAAGCTGCCATAAGTTTGTGCATTAATGTGACATCTTGGTGTTTTACAGGTCCTGCTTCAGGTGTGTATCATCCTGTCTGGGAATTATAACTTCTTTAATATTCTCACCATCGCCCTGTGCCTGTCACTGCTGGATGACCAACATGTGAACTTCTGGCTGCGAAGACCAACGCCAAAGACCGAGAGCAGTATGGACACACATTACACCAAGTTGTTTTTAAAAAAAATCTCTTATGCTCACCAAGACTGCATTTATTTGTTTAAAAATACAGTAAAAACTGTAAAATTGTGAAAAAATATTACAAATCAAAATAACTGTTCCCTATTTGAATTTGTTTTAAAATATAATTTATTTATGTGATGTAAAGCTGAATTTGAGAGCATCATTACTCCAGTCTTCAGTGTCACGTGATCCTTCAGAAATCATTCTAATATGCTGGTTTGTTGCAGTGTGCTGCTTCATATTTTTGTATATTTTAATTGCTGTTTTCAGTGTAGACAAAAATAGTACATGATGATGGAAACATATGTGTGTCCTGTTAGGATGATATATAAAAGCCAGTTCCAAATGGCCATGACTCATTCTTTTTATTGTTATTTTCCAGCATTGTTCCAGACTCTTTTCTCTGGACTGGCTTTGATGTTAGAGATCGGCACATACGCTGTGCTTGGCTACTGGACTGTCAAATACTTTGACCTGCAGGTGGACTGGGAAAAGAAGAGCGTCTCCTCCAAAACAGGTGAAGCTCTTAACTTGCTTTATTCGGTTCACTTGTCCTTCAGTTAGATTAATCTGTTTTTGCTTCCTCAGCATTTACGTATTTTGAGTTCAACGGCTTTCTGAAGACTGTCACGGTGCCCAGTATCTGGATTGGTGTGCTGTCTCTCACGTGGGAGATTATTTCCTCCATGTTTAAGTGAGTGTTGTGGACCAGTTTGCGTATTTGTTGGCTCAGTATGTCCATTAGATGGCATCCTGGTAGAACAGATGTTTTTGTTTCAGGTGTGCATGTGTGAGAGGAGTGTTATGGCGTCTCTGGAGCACAATCCAGTGGGCAGTCATGGCTGCGGCTACAGTCTCCATGTTTTCTATCAGTCTGGTCAGTAAACTTCCTGTCTGTTCTATTTTAGTATAGCTAATATGTGACCCTGGACCACAAAACCAGTTTTAAGTAGCACGGGTATATTTGTAGCAATAGCCAAAAAGACATTGTATAGATCAAAATTATCGATTTTTCTTTTATGCCAAAAATCATTAGGGTATTAAGTAAAGATCATGTTGCATGAAGATATTTTGTAAATTTCCTACATTATATATTTTAAAACTTAATTTTTGATTAGTGATATACATTGCTAAGAACTTCATTTGGACAACTTTAAAGGTGATTTTCTCAATATTTAGATTTTTTTCACCATCAGATTCCAGATTTTCAAATAGCTGGCCAAATATTGTCGGCCAAATATTGTGCTGTGAAAAGCTTAATGAAAAGCTTAAAAAAAAAAAAAACACAACTCTTGTGACTGGTTTTGTGGTCCAGGGTCATATATGCTTTTAAAGTGTTTATTAATATCGTGAATTAGCTTTTTTATATTTTATGGTTTCAGAAAAGTACAGTTTTAGTCATTATATGTTTTTAGTTTATTTATTTATTTTTTAAAAAATGTTTATTTAATTTCAATTCATTTAATTTTATTTTTAGCTTTAGTATTTTAACATAACCTAAACATAACCATAAAAGAAATTGTGCCTGTAATGAAATAAACATTCATACATATCTATATATAATTAGCTTTTTTTAGATTTTCTATTTTAAGAAAAATTCAGTTTTAGCCATTTTATGTTTTTAGTTGTTTTTATTTATTTATTTATTTATTTACTTACTTATTAAATGTTTATTTAGTTTCAGTTAGTATATATTAATTATTCAAATTTAGCTTTAGTATTTCTATATAACCTAAATGAAAATTAGGAATTTTGCCTGTAATAAAAAAATAAATAAATATATATATATATATATATATACATTGATATATATATATATTATATTTCACTTAATGTGTATTTTTGTTTTATTTAACGATAACTGCTGCACTATTTCCTGTTTGTGTGTTCTTGCAGAAAAAGTTCACCCCAAAATAAAAAAAGTTAGCATTTTTTCACCTGCATGCTGTTCTAAGCCTGTCTAATGAGTTAAATAGCAGAATTATTAATTAGTAATTTGTAGTCAGAGAAGTGA
Organism: Labeo catla; assembly: GCA_012976165.1. NCBI lineage: Eukaryota > Metazoa > Chordata > Actinopteri > Cypriniformes > Cyprinidae > Labeo > Labeo catla. The sequence goes on from VONZ01000026.1 coordinate 2,916,423, forward strand.
ATGGTGACAAATCATTAAAAATGGAATGAAAGTTAATATACAATATTTCAAGTCTTCTCAAACCTTACAGTAGCTTTTATGAAGAATTGAATAAAATTTAAGTAATTTATTGCCGATAATCTTGCCTTCCACTTTTTTTAAATGAAATTTCATTCATGTTTCCACATGTTCAGTACACTTCAGTACAGTAACTTCATTGTGTACTTCAAATGTAGTGCATATAATTTTTAATTTTTAAAATGTGCTGTCCCTTTAAGTTATTTTAAAATAAAAACTAATAATAAGTGTGTATGCAGGTTCCTTACACCTACATCGAGTACGATGCCCACAGTAACCTCTGGCCTGGGATTCGGACAGCATTTGAGGTGACCGACCGTTACCAGCTGGTCAACTCGTACGGATTATTCCGGAGGATGACCGGGGTCGGAGGTCGTCCAGAAGTGGTGATTGAGGGCAGCATGGATCGCAACACATGGACGGTCAGTTTACAAGTTTTTGAGGAAGTGCATAGTGTCCGAATTGCAGCATTGATTTGTATGTGAATGATACAGATGAAATATGGGCTAGTAACTGAAAAGTTATAGGTTTGAAAATGGAATCAATGATATATCATCTAACCAGGATTCTTAAAGCACCAAAATTCCAAAAATATTAACTTCTCAGAATTTTTTAAAAGAATGTATCTACATGCAACAGCTTCAACTTGTCAAGGTGAAATTAATCATTCAGTTGGTTAAATTAAAACTAGCAACATTTACATAATCTGTTAGTAATTGAAAAAAAGTTTTTAAAAATTTGAAAGATCAGTCCCTGTAAATATATCTTCTGTAACTGTGTTTGGTGTGTTAATATTTTTTGCAGGAGATTGAGTTCATGTATAAGCCAGGGAACATGAGCGCAGCGCCCCCTGTGGTGACTCCGCACCAGCCCAGGCTGGACTGGCAGATGTGGTTTGCTGCTCTGGGGCCGCACACACAGAGCCCCTGGTTCAGCAGCCTCCTTCACAGACTCCTGCAGGGCAAACGAGACGGTGAGACAACTGTGTGTTTGTTTGTGCATGCATTTATATTAAATGCATCCAGTGCATCAGTCTGAACAAGACGTAATTTGTTATACTACACTGTGTAAATATTCTGTGTATGTGTTGAGCAGTGATCAGACTCATTCAGACGGATGAGTCTCAGTATCCGTTCAGCAAACAGCCTCCTGCGTACCTCCGAGCTCACCGCTATAAATACTGGTTCAGTGAGCCCAAAGAAGACGGGTGAGTGCTATTTTATTCTGTTTTTAATTCTATATTTTTTAAAGTGAACATTAATGTTTAGCCTCATTGGTTGCATTTTGGTTGTGTTTGTGTATTTAGGTCATACCCCCAGCGATGGTGGAGACGGGTTTACGTGGAAGAGTTCTATCCCATGGTGCACCTTGGTGACTCTTACCTTGAGCAAATGCTGGTTCAGAATGGTTTGAAGGTAAGAAATGAGTCTGCTGTCAAAAGTGAAAGTGCAATTAAATTGGGACACATTTTGAATGTCAATAACCTCAGAGGAGAACAAACAGACCTAAAGTTCACCGTCTGTTATCTGCAGGTAGTTTGATTCAACAGTGTTTTTGAATCATTTTCATTGAGCTTATTAAAAAAAAAAAGTGCTATGCTTGTTTGTAGGACTGCATAGTTTGACCATAATGTTGTAATTAATAATGTTGTAATTTCAATATGGCTATAATAATAACAATTATAGTTTAAATAAATGTAGTTAGGTTTACTAAATAAAAACAAAATAAGAACTATTACTATTGTAATATTTCACTGTAAAAAAAAAAAAAAAAATTAAGAAAAATATAATAATAAATTGCTACATCTCAGTTTCAGATATTCAGTTAATTTTGCAGCCTTATATGAATACATATTATAAAGTCTAATATATTAATAACAATAATACTTGAATATGTAAGATAAAAGTAGTGGATATTAAAAATAAATTGGCTTCATTATTGTTGCTATTAATGGAATATTATTTGCTTCTGTCAGTATATTTTATATGAGGAAATTAAAACCAGATTATTTAATAATTAATGAATTTTATTTGAGTAATTTTAAAAGAGTGAATATGCAAAAAAAACATGCCGCTGTAATGTTTTGTAATATTTTTAATAAACATGCACTAGCATAAGTGTTTACAAAGATTTAACAATTTTACTACTTGTGCTAAAGCATAGTACCTCACAATTTACAATAAAATTACTAGCATGTTGTTGTGATTAGCAAATTTCTAGTGTGTTGCTAGCTTGTTTTTAACATGATTAGCATGTTACTAATGTGTTACTAGCATGATTAACATGTTACTATCATGTTTCTAGTATGCGTCTAGCATAATTAACATGTTAGCATGTTTCTAATGTTAGCAAGTTACTAGCATGTTGTTAGCATGAATCTAGCATGATTAACAAGTTACTAGTATGTTGCTAGCATAATTATAAAGTGATTAGCACGTTACTAGCATGTTGTTAGCATGTTTAAGAAGTTACTACCAAGTTTCTAGCATGATTAGCATGTTGCTATCATGTTGTAAGCATGATTAGCAAGTTACTAGCATGTTAGCATGATTCTAACATGATTAGCAAATCACTAGCATGTTGGTAGCATGAATCTAGCATAAACATGTTACTAGCATGTTGTTACCATGATTAGCAAGTTACTAGCATGTTGCTACCATGATTATAACATGATTAGCATGTTACTAGCATGTTGTTAACATGATTGGGCAATTACTAGTGTGTTGTTACCATGATTATAACATGATTAGCATGTTGTTAGCATGTTTGCAGCATATTAGCAATATACTAGCATGTTGTTAGCATGATTCTAGCATAATTAGCATTCTACTAGCAGGTTGCTAGCATAATTAGCAAGTTACTAGTATGTTGCTAGCATGATTATAACATGATTAGCATGTTACTGTCATGATTTTAACATGATTAGCATGTTACTAGCATGTTGTTAACATGATTAGAGAATTACTAGCATTTTGCTAGCTTATTAACAAGTTACTAGCATGTTGTTAGCATAATTCTAGCATGATTAACATGCTACTAGCTTGTTGTTAGCACGTTTTTAAATGATTAGCAAGCTACTAGCATGTTGCTAGCATAATTATCAAGTTACTAGTGTGTTGCTGGGCATGATTATAACATGATTAGCATGTTACTAGCATGTTAAAATGAGCATGATTAACATGTTGTTATCATGTTTGCAGCATATTAGCAAGTTACTAGCATGTTTTTAGCATGATTCTAGTATGATTAACATGCTACTAGCAGGTTGTTGGCATGATTAGCAAGTTACTAGTATGTTGCTAGCATGATTATAACATGATTAGCATGTTACTAGCATGTTGTTAAGATGAGCATGATTAACATGTTGTTAGCATGTTTCCAGCATATTAGCAAGTTACTTGCATGTTGTTAGCATGATTCTACCATGATTATCATTCTACTAGCAGGTTGCTAGCATGATTAGCAAGTTACTAGTATGTTGCTAGCATGATTATAACATGATTAGCATGTTACTAGCATGTTGTTAACATGATTAGGGAATTACTAGCATGTTAGCATATTAACAAGTTACTAGCAGGTTGTTAGCATAATTCTAGAAGAAATTAAATGAAAATGACTTATTTTATTATATTTTTTGGGAGGTTTTCAAAGGTATTCTAAATGTCATTACTATTCATTGCTATGATGTTTTTAGTGGTTGATCACAAATAGTCATATGCTGATTAAGGAAGATTTAATCATCTTTTTTGTACTAAACAGCATCTAAATCTCTTGATCTGGTTATTTGTGACCCTCTCCCTTTGTTTGTCCATCAGGATAAGGCTCCTCCAAGGCGCAGCTCGAAAGCTTGGCTCCCGCAATTATTGCGCCATGTTGGTGAACATGCACGTGAGATTCCAGCTCCTCTCCTGCTCTGGACTCTCTTCAGCTCGGCAGCGACCGTGTGCCTCCTCAACTCTCTGCTGTCACGTGCACATCATCAGCAACACGAATCGCTCCAGAACAAACACGCAGATAAACAGCGCGCAGAACGGACGAACTCCAAAGTGACAGAAGAGGAGGAGAAGAAACACGAAGAGCAGAAAGAGGAAGATGAAAAGGAGCAGGAAGAGAATGCAACAAGTGAAGAAGAACAGGAAGAAGAAATCAAAGAAGAAGAGAATACAGAGGAAATGGAAGAGGACAGTCTCAGGAAAAGGAAGTGAGGTCTTTTTCAGGCTTTAAATGAAACTCTGGACTTTAACATCAGCTCAGGGTAATGTCATCTAACCCAAAACATCAGCACTTACAGCTTCATAATGTCAAAACATTGACTTTTCTCTGTTTTCACAGGCAGTTTTGAGAGAGAGTAGACAGTGTAGTGACGCATTCACGTTTTCCAGTAGTGTCCTGGATTTGCCTTCCAGTTTAGTTCAGCTTAACACGATCAAAACAAGGGATTTTGTTGTCTGGCCTTCGATTGCTTTGACAGGTAAATGCAAAACAAGGTAGGTTATTGTTTTTCCCAGTGCGCACTAACTGTTTTATATCTTTTTAACAAACACCCAGGATGTCTTCCACCATGAGACCTAAACAACTGTAAATCTGTACATTCAAATGCACGTACTGGGCCTCATTAAATGGAAAAGTGAAATTTATGTATTTAAAATCATATTTACATAAATTACACATTGAATCAAATGCAACAAAATACCAAAAACAGCACTTATTTGTTCGGCTTGTGTTTTATGAATGAAGCCCAGTATGTGCTGCTCCTTACGATATACCAAGAGTATCAGAGAAATCTAGGTTTCAGAAAATATTTTAAATAGTTTTCCATTTTGACTGTCATCTTGTATAGGTGGCGTTATTTGACAAGAAATTGTTTATCGGACTGTAACTGGTTACGGTCTGTGATATTTGTGTATTGTGTTGTATTGTAATAACAAATTTCACCACTGTGATGTAGTATTTGCCTGTATATTGTGTTAATATGAGAGAAGATGCACCAAAAAAAAACACTCAGCTTTAATGTTTTGTAATATTTTTAATAAACATAGAAAAATATACATTGGCATAAGTACTATTATTTCCGAAGAAATTGACATTTTCTAAAACAATTTCAAGTTAAATTTATTTTAACATAAACTTATGTACGAATACATAAGTCTAATATGGTAATAGCAATGAATATATAAGATCAAGACTTGGATATTAATAATTAATATTTTGTTTTTTACGTTGTAGGATATATGTTAAGTATTTGAATTGATTCCCACAGTTTATTTTTTATCAAGAAATTAAGACATTTTATTTACAACCTGTTCACTTTTTTTATTTTTATTTAATTAAATGTTTAAATTTATTTTATTTTAATTGTATTATTTTAAGAAAATTCCAAAGTGCCAAAATGTTGGCTGGTTTCAAATTATTCCAGAGGGTTTTTTTTTGTCATCCACCCATTTTTATTGCCCACAGAGCAAAAAACTAATTTTATTTTATTTTAAGAAAATACTAAAGTGCCAAGATTTCAGTGGTTTGTAATTGGTAGAAGTTTTTTTTGTTTGTTTACCCATTTTTATTGCCCACAGAGCAAAAACTATAACTATACATGATTTGAGGTGTCATTCATGTTTAAGTGTCTGACAATAGGACAGATTTGTGGACAGATTATATAAATTTATTTCCACAGTTTATTTTATATGGAGAAATTAAGACTATTTGTGAGAAATGAAATGAAAATACCAGAGTGCCAAGATGTCAGTGACTTGTAATTGGTAAAAGTTTTTTTTGTTTACATATTTTTTATTCCCACAGAGCAAGAGCTATAACTATAACAGATTATATGAATTTATTTCCACTGTTTATTTAATATCTAAAAATTAAAAATTATTTTATTTACATCTTGTTCACCTTTAATTTTAATTTTATTTATTTTATTTTTCTGAAAAAAAATCCAAAGTGCCAAGATGTCGGTGGTTTTTAATTGGCTTTCGTTTTTTAACTAATTTCTATTGCCCACAGAGCAAATACCATAAGTATACATGATTTGATGTGTCATTCATGTTTGTGAATCTCGCTGAAATAGGTCAGATTCGTAGAATTAGTTGACGTTCACCAGTGCAGTATCCCGGGGCAGTACTTATCAATGAGAGACTGATAATACGGCCTCAGACTCTCCACGTCCGGTAGTTCAGTGCTCTTTGTGTACAAATCAAACTTGCTGTCAGAGAAAAGACAAACAGACTCATGTTATTGATCAGTGAGAGGTCAGACCTTCAATATGTGGGTCATACAGACACTTAAATAAGATCTCAAGACATACTTAAACTCTTTGACCCAGGGTAGCATCTGCAGGTCTTTCTCGTTGCATAAGTGCATGTAGTCTCCGTTTGAATGCCAGGGGTAGAAGGAGTGGAAGCGGATCATATAAAGACCCTGTTGGAATTTGGGAGTGTTATGTATAAATGAAATCACATTGTTTGTGTATGTGTGTTTTAGTTGTTTGCGTTTCAGGTGAGCTGTGTGACATTACCTCCTCAGGGATGGTGCATTTGTTGAACTTCATTACCCGGTATAGATACTCTAGAATAGAGCAAGAACAATTTTCATTTGTCACTTGAGCAGCATAAGTTCAAAAGTCTGAGGTCAGTAAGAAATGTTTTTGAAAAAAAGTCTTTTTGAAAATTTTTTTTTTGTAACATACACTACCAGTCAACAGTTTTTGAACAGTAAGATTTTTAAAGAAGTCTCTTTTGTTTACCAAGCCTGCATTTATTTGATCCAAAATACAGTAAAAGCTAAAAAAAAAAATTGTTAAATGATTTTACTATTTAAAATAATTGCTTTCTGTGTGAATGTTTTAAAATTTAATTTATTCCTGTGAATAAATATTCAGTGTCATTACTCCAGTCTTCAGTGTCACAGTGTAAAGAAACATTATTTTTATTATTATTATTAGCAATATTTAAAACAGTTGAGTACATTTTTTATATGAAATTTATGAAATATGCATTTATATGAAATAAAAGCTTGTGTAACATTATACACTCTACCATTTGAAAGTTTGGAGTCAGTATAATTTTTTTTTATTTTTTTTTTTTGGGAAAGAAATTATAGTAATTAATAAAAGTGATGATAAAGATATTTATAATATTACAAAAGTTTTGTATTTCAGATAAATGCTGTTCTTCTGAACTCTATTCATTAAGGAAACCTAAAAATTCTACTGTTTTTTTTTTTAACATAATAATAAATGTTTTTTGACCAGCAAATCAGAATATAAGAATGATCGTGTAACTGGGGTAATGATATTAAAAAATCAGCTTTGAAAATACAGGAATAAATTACATTTTAAAATATATACGAATAGAAAACATTTATTTTAAAAAATAAATATATTTCACAATTTTACTGTTTTTGCTGTACTTAAATAAATGCAGGCTTGGTGAGCTTGGTTTTCTTCTAAAAACATTAAAAATTTTACTGTTCAAAATCTTTTGACTTGTAGTGTATTTTAAAATGTCATTTATTCCTGTGATGCAAAGCTAAATTTTCAGCTTCTCACTCCAGTCTAAAGTGTCACATGATTCTTCAGAAATCAGTCTAATATGCTGATTTGCTGCTCTGTTATCAATGTTAAAAACTGTTGTACTGCTTAATACTTTTGTGGGAACCGTAATACATTTTTTGGTGAACAGAAAGCTCAAAATAGCAGCGTTTATTTTAGATTAACCTGTAAATGTTTTCACTGTCACTTTAGACACAGTTTAATACTTCCTTGCTTCCTTGACAAAAACAATTCTTTCAATGAGAAATTAGATGCAAAGATCACTCAAATCACTCACCATCATGTCCCCAAGACATCAGGATATTATCAAGTCCACATTGTGGCTCATAAATCCCAAACTCTGTGCTACAGTGAGAGAAACATGCAAACACCACATCATTAGTTATAATGCGATTCAATGCATTTTTTTATTTTTTAAATAGCTGAAATAAAGCTTAAATAAATAGTAGATGGGGGGCGGGGAACTTTAGAAATGTTATTCGCAACTAACTGAAATAAAATGTTTAATCTGGAGTATAAAAACTACTAGAACTGACATTAACATAAATATTTTTTAAAATCCCAAAACTAAAAATGGAATAAACATACATTTAATATAAATATAAAACTAATATAAAAATGTATCAAAATATAACCAAAAAAGTACACTATAATATTATTTAAATAATATAGATGATGAAAGGTGTGGTGCTGTACTTGAGTGTAGGGTTCTTCTCATCTGGATTGGCTTCAAATGATGAGTTTCTAAACACTATTGAATTCTGAAACTTGCATCCCACTGGAAATGTGTCTCCAACTACAGCCCACTTAAACACACACATATACATTCTGTATATTATTTATCCCGTGCAACCATTGTCGTGCGTTTTTTTTTTGTTTTGTTTTTATAAACTGTGGTTGGATGCATTTGTCTCTCACCTGTGGCTCCCCATACAAGGCCATGATTTTTCCAACATCATGGATCAGACCTACTAGCTGGAACCAGTCTGGAGACGGTTAAAAAGAGAGATTTTAACATTTGACCAAACATAAAGAGCTTTCACATTTAGAAGCCTTGCAGGTCTGTATATATTGATCAGAAACTTCACCAAAACAACTTCAGGTACGTGTTATTGTAAAACACAGTCTTATCTAAGTACACCAAGGTGACGTCTGTAACCTTTGTCCCTGTTGATCTCTCACCTTTATCAGGATGCTCCCTGCGGATTCCCTCGGCGGTCTGGAATGCATGGAAAGAGTTTGGGAAGTCAACGTCAGGGTCGGATTCATCAACAAGCTCATCCAGGGCATCGATGTTCTCCATCATGGTCATGTTAAAGTGATTGCAGTTCGCCCATTCCTGGTGCTGAAGGTCAGAGGTGAGAGGTCATGTTAAGTGTTTGTGCTTGTCTGGGTCATCACAGAGCTCCCTGATTTTTTTTTTTTACTCCAGAGAAATGTGCCGTTTAACTACAGTAGAATAAATCTTGCAAGCTTGCAATACATGATAATGTACTGATACAGAATTTATGCATTTCCTTTAGTAAAAGCAGAATCAAATTTCTTTTTTTTTTTTTTTTTTTTTAAATCAGTTGTTAGCACAGACCTTTTACCTGAATGGACATGCACACAATTTTTTTTTTGTCTGGTTTTGATACAGAGCTTAATTAAAAAAAGTACTTAAAATATAAATATAAAAATATATAAAATTTCAGCATTTGTTTTTATATATGTAAACTATATATGTAATATGTAATATATATATATATATATATATATATATATATATATATGTGTGTATATATATATATATATATATATACACACATACATATATATATTTGTGTATATGTATATGTGTATATATACATATTTTTGTCTGGTTTTAATACAGAGCTTAATTTTAAAAAGTACTTAATGAAATAAATAAAAAATATAAAATAAAAAATATACATTTCAGTATTTTTTACATATGTAAACTATATGAAAAAAAAAAGTTTTATATTGATACAGAATTTATGCATTTATTTTATTTTATTTTATTTTTTGTTTTGTTTTAGTTTCAGTATTTATTTTTATATATGTAAACTGTATGTGTAAAATGTAAAAAAGGTTATTTTTTTATTTTCAAAAATCATGTACTTTATTATGTTTTTAGTATGTTAGTTAGCTATATTATTATTATTATTATTATTATTATTTTTTGTTATTTTTACTTAATTAAAATAACCCAACTGCACTTTGATTGAGATTCATTGAAATGCACAATAAAAAAAATATTTTTGACTGTTAAAAACAGAGTTATGATAGACCAACCTTCTGTTTGACAAAGTCCAGTGTTTGGTGCGTGTGCATCAGCTTGTATGTATTAAACACACGGTCAAAGAGAGCTCCAGTCTGTGTTAGAAATGTAAACACATCCATATGGTAATAAGAGGTTTTTATTAAAAGAAATGATGCAAGAATATATGGATTCAAAATATTCATAACTCCATGTTTTACCTCAAAGTTTCTGAATTCTGATTTGTCTTTCTCCTGACATTCGGGGCGATACGTCAGAGAGGGATCTGGACCCTATTAGTTAAAGTTTGCATGTAAGAGACAACTAATAACAGTCTGATTGACAGTTTTCAGCATTGCAAAATAATCAAAAATGATCAAACTCATTCATGTGTAATGCCTACAATTTTACACACCATTGTGGAAATTATGAAGCATGCATGTAAATAATTGTCTGAATGTCAGGTACATACCAAGTTCACCACCCTCATGATTGATGTTGTGTGTTTGGCGTGTGTCTGACTGCTCTATTTATCAGTGCTTGCACGTATGGGGTCTCTGAACTGTCGTAGGACAACCTAGTAACACTTTAACTTTCTCCTCTTTACTTTCTCTCTTAGGCTGCCACGGGTCTGTCAGTGTGTAAATGTGTGTGTTGGAGTGCTCAACACTGGGATATCTTGGCCCAAATACATACTGTATCCTACAGTGACTAAGGGATTTTAATTTAATAGTAATTTAGAGAATATTACATTACAAGTGTATGTTAATTCATTACTATACAAAGCGTTAATAAAGGTTAGTTTATATATAGTTTTAATTGTATTTTAGGCATCAGTCAACACAGTAATTCAAAGTAAAAATATGTTTCAAATTTTTTGCTAATTTCTGAATAATATTGTCTTTTGTAAAGGTTAGCATTAGTTTTGGGTTGACTGATTCCAGTAGGATTGAGTTTGTAGTTTCTCATTATCTCTGTTATCTAATTATATCTCTAGACTGTTTTATCTGTGCTTCGCTGTTTTATCTGAACGTTCAGAGACTTCAGACTGGCATCATGATAAGAGTTATTCTTTGAATTTGACTTTGTAAATACTGAACTGTCTGTTAGTCTCTGGTGCCGAGAAGCATAACAGCACATTTTGGGTAATTGGGAGTTTACCATTTACATTTTGGGAGTTGATTTAAAGACTGTTTTGTGTGTGTGTGTGTGTGTGTGTGTGTGTGTGTACTTGTTTTTGCCACATTGTGGGGACCAAGTGTCCCCACAAGGATAGTAAAACCCGAAATTTTTGACATTGTGGGGATCGGCCTGTTAATGTTAAAAAATGATTAAAAATAGTAAATGATGTTTATCTGAGAGTGTAACGATGCAAACATGTTTTCTGTGAGGGCTAGGTTTAGGTT